>PVKB01001427.1:21597-222589 GCA_004027205.1 Ctenodactylus gundi
CACGCGGGCACCAGGATCCTTCTGCAGCAAGCGTTTATTACAACAGCGATGAGAGGAAGACCCCAAGCCCCAAAATGGCACGGTTTATATATCCTTTAGGTTACATCTGGGTGGCGTGTTGGTTCCTGATTTGCAGAGGCCAATCAGGCCATATGACGTGTCCGAATGACGTGACTCTGGGGCTGGTCTTTAGCCTAGGTGCATGTGCAGTGGCAATTGTTTACTAATCAGCCGGCCGGATGCCGGCGCCATCTTATAATGGCATTTGCAGGCTCTCTGCACTTCATGTTAGACACTCAACAAATACCAGACTGATTAATTTTGTTATCTGATATGTGCGAGTATTCAAGTCTTGAGTTCAAATTCTCTGAAAGTGGCAAACCAATGTGGAAAAGGCCCAGAGAGCTGTATTAGTTACTAGAATCTAACTTTGACCCCAACTGCCTATCCTCTGAAAGGTTTATGCAATGTTCTAACAGCAGTGACAGAGTTCTGGAAAAGACTGAACAATCACAAGTGATAACCATTGCTTATTCATCTTGATTGAATTAGGAATATTTTCTTTGGAAAGTAAATGCTGCAGTTGGGATTATATACTCTTTTTAAAGCTATTTTTAGCAAGAGAAGAGAACAACGAAATGGTTTAAGGAAAGAGGTAAAGAATAGACTGCATCTTACGTTGACCATGAAGCTTTATTACCAGGCCTGGTAGTGACTACTTCATTTTGAACTATTCCTCAATTACCAAAGAAAATCTCTTATTCACAGTCTTGAGACAATCTCATTCTCTGTCCAAATCAGCAGATTGCTCAAAGAGACACCAAGTATTTTGTTTAGAACCTTATTATTCTTCCCACTGTAAAAATATGCTTCTGTTTTTTTCCAAAGTAGAAACTTATTTACTTCGATTTTGCTTTAAAATTTTGATATATGCTGTAGTTTGACAATTTCTATTAAATTATGAATGTTTAAATGACTGCCAGGAGAATTTGTTCAAAGTCCAGTTTCCTAGGTAGCTCATCATTTATTTGTAGGAAAAGCTCCAGCTTAGTCCATTAATTGAATTTTTTGAAGAAAGTCTCAGTTTATTTCTTGAAGAAAGTCTATAAGAGTTTAACTCTACTGGAGGTTAGGGACCATTTAAAAATCATGCTGAATTTTTTTCCACTGGAAAAGCCTGGGTCTAAATATAGGCTGAAACCAAGGGAGACTGATTAAAATGAGTAATCGCTGTAGTGGCCTAAGGGTAGCTAAGTGAGGACCACAATATTCAAGAATTCATGCAGTAATTGATAATATTTGGGTACTGCACAACTTACAATGGTAATGCCTACATGTTGGCCTGCTTTATATAGAATATAGGATACAGTTATGAGTGGCATTGGATACACCTATGGAAGTCCCTGTGATTAAGGAGTTCTGTTCTGGGAGTGGAGTATATGCTGGTGGCAGGATAGAGGATATTTTATGATATTTTGCAAAACTAAATATGTTGCCTATAACCACCGATTTTATTGAAAACTTTAAGAATAGTGGACTGTGCTTAGCCCTCTAATCTGGTGACTCTGTGATTACCTGTTTTAGATCCGTGGTCTTTTAAAAGATCATTCAGATGCTTCTATAAATATAGGTATTGAAAAAATTGGGCCAAGTTCACAGAATGTAGATTCACTTGGTCTGAAAGGACCACATGCTCTCATGATGTTGTAGCTGAATTTTGATTCCAGTTAGGAACTGTTCTCAACACATCCTGTTTGGCTCATTTTGAAGTCATCAGCTGACAATTACTTAGATGAGAAACTCAGCATCAGGTCCATAGGTGCTTCTAGGGCTCTTTTAGTTAGGGCGACATTGGAAATCGTTGTATGTAAATGGTTCACAAAACAAGACATAAAATCACTGCCAGCTTCCTCTCAGTTCATGGCGCTTCTCTGCTTTCCTGAGCTGAATGGTTCAGGCGTTGTCCTCACTGCCGCTCAGCCTTTATGCTGAGGCCATGTGGAGCTGCTACGAGGGCGATCCCCCTCTCCCACCATCTTGATCTCCTCTAGTATGAGGTTTCAATTTTTAACTCACTGGCTTTAAATTGTTAATTATGAGACATCATTCTGTAACTAAGGTTTGATATTAATTTGGTTTAAAAGTAATTTCAGAGTTGGCCTGAAATCATATTTTGACATTGTGGAACTTCAGGGTAAGAAAAATATTTGAATGGTTTAAAAAAAAAACAAACTCTTCCTTTGGATAAAAGGTAAGAGAAAACTTAATGTATTATGCAAACTTTGTGTGTTTGCATATATAAGTGTGTGTATGAAAATATATAACAAGTACTTATTAGATTGTATTTTCTCCCAGAGTGCAAAGCAATAATAAATTTGACATTTCCTGAGAAGAATTCAAGAATGACAACTTCCAGATACTCAAATGTATCTCTACACTTCAATTTTATGTAGACAGTATCTTTTCATCTAGTTAGATGATAGGATTTCTTGTGACACAGTGATCTTTCTGTGGATATATTCTCATATATTCTTGGTTCCTCACTTTCGACAGGTTTTCTGGCCCACCCATTGCCAGTCCTTTTTTGGTGGGCCAAGGAGTCTTTCTTTTGGGGGCTGCCTTTCTCTGCCAGTCTTCTTTTCACTTAGTGGTGTGAACCCTCTCAGGTTTTAATCTGGAGCTCTTTCTACCATAGCCTCTCTTGATCAGAGATTCAGTT
Source organism: Ctenodactylus gundi (assembly GCA_004027205.1). Lineage (NCBI taxonomy): Eukaryota > Metazoa > Chordata > Mammalia > Rodentia > Ctenodactylidae > Ctenodactylus > Ctenodactylus gundi. The sequence goes on from PVKB01001427.1 coordinate 24,317, forward strand.
CCTTGTTCTTCGTTTCTGCCTAGCGAAGAACTTGGGATTTTCTAAGCACTATCCTGTACATGTTGCTGCCTTCTGAGAATTCCTCTTTTTCTATTTACTTTTATTTATCCAGTGACTTAGACTATTGTTTATTGGCTAATTCAATTTGCTTTGTATGTTTTTCATTGAAGTTTTGATATAGATATGTAGCTTCTGAAGAGGAATAAGGGATTGTTAAATGGTTATGGACACAAAGACTCATAAATAAAGCAAATGGAATACCTAGCTCTAACGTCTTCTTGCCTTTATCAACAATCCTGTGAAATAGTATGTCTGAAGCATGCATACCACATACTCGCAGTTGCAGAAGCAGAGGAGTTGTAGTTGCTCCTTCATTTGCCTTTATTCCTGGTAGCTAGGGCCCCATATGATTTATTGTCTGAACTGGCATGTGCTAACTGTAAATGTACTGAGACAGGGGTAGTAATCTGCTCTGCCTCAGGCAACTGTGAGGTACCTGACTACCCTTTTCCCAACCAAGCTGCAAGAGTCGTTGGCTTTACCTACAGAGCGGATGTTGACTATTTTCATTCATCTTTGCTTCCGGTGTTGTCATCTATGCAGCCCCACCATCTCTGTTCTATACGATTACAACAGTTCCTAATAGGCATGCATCCCGTGATTTATTTTAGACACAGAGGCCAAAATGACCCTTTACAAATTAGATCACTCAATTCCCTTGCTCAAAAAATCTCCAAGAACTAGTATTCTTGGAGGAAAATTTGTACTTCTTCCCTGACCTAAAACACATTTTCCTATCCTGTCTCGACTCTCCTATGTCAGTATTCCTAGGATTTATGCCGTACTTCTTCGCTGTGCAAAGCTCATGTTTGCTACAGGTGCTTTGCTTTTGTCCCGTTATTTGTCTGAAGTGTCCGCCTCCAGGTTTTACTGTTTAAACTGTTTCTTGGCTCAGATTCAGTCAGATGACACCTCTGCTGAGCACTTGAACTCACTGTAATTTTATTTTCACCTGTTCTTTATTCCCTCTTAGTCATATTAATAGCATTTGTTACTATACAAATTTCTTATGTTCTACCCTTGTGTTGTTTTAAAATATACATGGATGTTTACCATTGTAACGAATTTTCAGTGTACACTTAATTTTTCTCTAATGAAACTTCATACCTTAATAATACCTTCCCCCTTGCAGCTGTCCACCCCTCACCCCCCCACAATTACCCCAGGCCCTGGCAGCCATCATTGAACTTTGTCTGTGACTGAATTTGACTACTCTAAATAACTCATGCAAATAGAATCTGTCTTATTTTACGTAGGATAATGTCAAATTTAATCCACATTTTTGCATGTGTTGAATTTCAATTTTTATTAGGACTGAATAATACATGTGCATAGCAGTTTTTGAAAACTGTGTATCTGTTAATGATCGCTTAAGTTAGCTTTGCCTTTGGCTGTTCTGAATAATGCTGTCATGAATATAGGTGATAGTAATGAAGTATTTGCTTTCAATATTTTTGGGTATATATTTAGAAATGGAATTTCTGAATCCTGTGCTAACTTAATGCTTAATTTTTGGAGGAGCTGCCAGACTGTTTTTTCATAATAGTTGTACTATTTTACTTTTCTTCCAGGGAAAAGATTTCAGTGTATGTACATCTTTATCAACATCAATACTTGCTATTTTGTTTCTCTTTTTTCATTTCTTTTCAGTACCAGTTGTCCTAAGTAGGCCTGAAGTGAGATCTCACTTTTAATTTGCATGTCCTTCTGGGTGGTGGTTTTGGCTGTCCTTTCATGTGCTTATTGGCCATTTGCATTTTCCCTTGGTAGAAATGTCATGTCATGATCTTTATGTTGGCTGGTTGGTGGTTGTTGAGTTGGAGGAGTTGATTTTACAGTTCAGATAGTATTCTTTTAGTAGACACATGATTTGCAAATATTTACTCCCTTTTTGTAGAATTTTTTTTCATGTTGTTGAAAGTGTCCTTTGATACAGAAATTGTTTTTAACTATGGCTATGCAGACTATCCAAAGTTTTTGTTGCCATTGCCTGTGCTTTTGATGTCATATCCAAGCAATCATTGCCAAAATTCAGCACCATAAAGTTTCTCCCTCTTCTCAGAGTTTTATAGTTTTGGCTCTTATTTAAGCTTTGGATCCATTTTGAGTTAATTTTTATGTAGGGTGTAAGTCACCTGTTTTCCTTTTTGTATTTTTGTCATTCCAATAAAATATAAGTTCAATGTGACCATGTACCATGCCTGTCTTAATTATATTCCCCGTCTTTCTGGGATTGTCATATAGCAAAATGTGAGAGAATAGACCCAAGCGTACATTCACACAAAATGCTTAAGACAGTAGTGCTTACTTCTTTAAAGTCACAGAGTCCTGTGGCAGCATAAGGAAGAATTAATTTATTTTGTATATTTCTTAGGACAACTTTCTGTTGCTGCTTTTGCTCCTTTATTCCCACCCAGGCTGAAATAAAACATAACAAATATGTGGCGGGAACTCTTCTGTTATATGATGAAGGAAGGAGACAAGGAGCTTCAAGTTAGGTTTTTAAACATTCTCTTAAGTTTTCTGTCAGATTTTTAAAAATTTCATTTTTGGTTAGGTTCCAGATTTAAACTGGCATAATCTGTTTTATTTATGATTCCTAATATATGACTATACAGGTAATATGATCTATGACTGAAGACAGAAATCTAAAAATTTCAGAGTTGAATTTCTTAAGAATTGATTGAATGATAGAGAAAACATTGCTCTCCACTGTACTCCATCCCCAGGAAATTTTGCTTGTATTATTTCTGAAATAATTTGCTGATGGAAATATGGAGATCTGATTTTTAAAAATAATTTTGTTTGATGAGATGTAGGAAAATGAGAGAGGTAGGAGAGTGAAGGACTGTGTATGGACCAGCCAGTGGCTAGGACACAAACCTACCACCCACACCTTAAGGCTTCACTTAGTTCAGGGTTTCAGGGGATTTACTGTAAGTTCAGCATTGTCAAAGGCTGTGTCATCATGGCGGAAGAACAAATGTGTGTAATTCAGAGTTACCTGGAAACAATGGCTGAGAGAAAGGGGCACAAGCTTAGATACAGATCAAGGCCACACCTTGATGATCCCCCAGACACACTCAGAAATGTGCTCCACAAGTCTCCAGAGATGACTGGGAAGCTAATCATGTTGCTATGCCTACCTAATCACCACCATCCAGAGGAACTGGAATAGGGAGAGTCAGCTGTGTTTCAGCCTGAAGTAGGATGTGACTCTGGTATGCTCTGAAGTGGTTTTATGAGGGCCTGAGCAGTCGGCAGAGACACATTTATATTGTAAAGGGATCTGACAAGATCAACCACAGAATTTTTTTTTTTTTAAACTGGGAGTAACAACTGAGGAATTCTTCATTAATCCTAAGACTTAACACCATGTGTGGCTAAGACAGTGATTTCCGGAGCACCTCAAACCAATTCTACTTTTTTAGAAAAAGACTTCAATAGTAAGCCAAAATAGAGAAGAGACTTGAGTATTCTTTGAATTGAATGTAGTTGAAAAGTGTCACTTTGAGGACATTCTCTGGTTCTCCTAGCACAGGGGTCACTCCTATATCAGGAAAGTTTAACTGGAGTCAACATGGCTTGGCTGTAAGTTATTTCTCTCATTTAATTTTTCTCTTTAAAAGTATATGTAAAATTTATTAGCCACTTTTCAAGGTGGATTTTAAAGTCTTCCTTAGCTGTTTTCAGTCAGATCCGTGACTGGTAGCTCTATGACTAGTTCTACCAGCCTTTATCTCTAGGCAAGAGTGTTCAAGGTCATCCAGGAAAGAGACTGCTAACTCGGAAAGAAAAAATTCAGTGTAACTATGTCATTGGGTGGAGAAGTCACCTTTCTCTATGTTACTCATCTTTTGGGAGTAAATTTCCCTTCTTGTGAAAACTTGTGAACTCACATCCAGACATTGCTTTCAGGTTTTGGCAAATGTTTCCAACTCAGTATCAGTGATTAAGCCAAAAGCCTTTGCCCCCTTCTTGAGTGTGACTTTGGATTGTTATGTTCTGCTTGGCATTTGCACTGCGTCTGTACCTTTGTACTGTACTTGTAATTAGAGAATAGCAAATGGAAAAATGTTAATGATTGTCATAATTGGGCTCATTATTTAAACAAGTATTAGATAAGCTGTTAGGTATTTAAGTATTAAGCATATAATTGGGAAATGGTTTTGTGGTCTCAGAAAGCTTTCCTGTAAAGTTAGATTTGGAAATTGTAGGAGGTAAAAAAATACAATGTGAGAGAAAATACTAGAAAAATAGAGTGTAGTTGCTTGATTTTGTTTCTCTTTGCATGCTCAGTACACATTTTGGTGAAAGGTTGGATTTTTAAAGAATATACTGTGTACTCATACTTACACCATAAATCTCTTGAATTTGGAGTTCAGTTTAGCAATGCCATGAGAACACTGATGCATTTCTTCTTGTGTGTACTTTTTATATAAACACACCAAGCACACACAATGAGAATAAATCATTCCCCAATTAATAACAGTGTGAGAAGAATTATAATTGTGGACCAAAAATAAGAAAAAAGATGCTAAGACCACTAAAATAATGTAAATGTAGGCTTTTCAGTGATGGAGAAGATTTGTGAAAACTCCAGCACAGTAGCAGTACTTCCCTAGTGTCTCCACTACCAAGCCATTGCCTTCCTCCTAAAATAACATTTAAAAAGTGAGATAGTTTTTTTTTTTAATCTTACACTAAAACTTTGGAAGACAAATTGGAATTCTTAATGATATAACCAAATTTAATTTGTAAATAATGCTGCTGTCTTTGTAGAAAATGTGATTTGATTTGCCACTGTAAAAGTATTGGTCAGACTCAGATTGGCAAAAACTTACCTTCATATTCTTTTATTAACATGGTAACAGGAAAGTGGTGTTATTGAAGGACAGGTGTATTTCAAAAAAGAACACCCCTGAAGAATGTTTAACTTGACTTTGCCTGGGGTGGAGGGTGTCCAGGAAGCATTTTTCTGTTTTCCGGAAACTCCTTCATTCTTTTTTGATAGCAGAAATGGTTAAAAGGAAGAAGAAGTCATTACTATTGTGAGAGTTGTTGAAATTGCAGAAGTACTTTTTGTACCCCAAGAAAAGGCATAAATCATTCCCATCAGGAGTTATGTCTGAGCCTGACAAACTTCAGGAGGCAGGGCTGAGACCTGTGCATTGGCACCTCAGGACTTGGGATGTTTCTGGCACTTAGCAGGACTCAATATTAGTTGCTTCAGCAAATACTGACTATGTGCTGTGCCCTGTGGAAAGCAAGATACATGAGATGTAATGTTTATACACTTAGTAAAATAGCTGCTTACTACTAAAATGACAGGAGCAGATGTCCCTGGGCCACACAAGAAGGAAATTATAATTTTCTTTTGGTTCTACTTCTCACCTGCTGAGGAAAAACCATTTCACTTTTCTCAATTTCATAGTTTTTCTGCTTGTGAAAGGAGAACAATTACTGCACAGATCTATGCTCACCATTTCACAAACTTCTATGATAAAATTAGACTCTCACTAATTCCCCAAACTCCATGGTTCTAATGTGTTATAGAATTTGGAATTTCTGTATTTACAGAAAAAAATGTTAAATTTAATGTCACATGAATTTTTAAAATCACAATAAAATTATAAAAAATAAAATCGATGAAGTAACAAATGTGAGAATAACTTGAAAAAATAAAAAATGGTTTAAATGATTGCAAGGATACTATAATTTTTAAATAGAAGCAATATTTATGGGAGTGTTTTGATGTAGTAGCAGATAGGCTACCCATCAAAGATTTAGGAGGCTGCCTTTTCATGACTGGGCTTTATAGATTACTCTTCATGGACATTAATAGAAAGCTAGATTGAAGCCAGTTCACTTAGGTCGCTGTGTGAATTTTACAATATAGATTTGTTATTTAAGAATGTAAGGCATACAAAATGAAAATCATGGTTTTAAGAATTACAAAAATGAAGGTTCAAGCAATCCAGAGAACTAACAAATCTATAGTGAATAATGAAGATTGTAGGATTTTGTAAAGTTCACACATGTCAAATACATGAAGCCATAATTATGTCACTAATTCGTAGTTCCCATGTCTGTGATGCTCCTTTTCTTTTGTTCCTTCGTTTATTTATTTTTTACTCAGGAAATAGTTCAATTTTATGAGTATGTAATAGAACTGTTATCAGCAGGAAAATTTGTATGTATGTAGGTAGAACTTGAAGATGGCCTCCAGTGTTCTCAGTATCTGTCTGCCTTCTAGTGTGCATCTGAGTTTTGAATATAGTGAGACTTTATGATAAGAAAATTACCCTTGATGATACTGACCAAATCTCATGATCCCTTAGCAGGAACTAGTCTTTTCTTAGCAAAATAGATTATTTTCCCCCAGAAGGGAATATATAATTAATTAATTAATGCATTGATTTTGCACAAAGGCTAATCTTTGCTGCTTGCTTTACAGATGGAAAGAAGCCAGGCTTGGTGTCACAGGCCTGTAATCCCAGCATTCTTGGAGACTAAGATAGCAGGATCACAAGTTCATGCCCAGCCTAGGAAATTTAGAAGCTTAGTGAGACACTTTTCTCAAAATTAAAAACATGAAATGGGCTGGGAATGTAACTCAGTTTGAAGGCCTTGGGTTTAATATACAGTACTGCACCCTCCACCACCACTACCACAACGAAAGATTGAGAGTCATGGGACAAGAGCTGTGGCTGGCCTCTAGTGACAGCAGCCATCCACTGCTGACAGCCAGCTGTGAGTTGGGGGCCACATTTTTACGACTGAAATAACCAAATAATGCCTTGACTATGTGGCTGTGGAATAGAACTTGGCCTCCAAACGAGGACATATTTGGGCTGGCACCTAGATTTCATCCTGTGAGACTTAATTTTGTAACTGGGCTGACTGTGCCTGAATTTCTGAGCCTTAAATCTGAGCTAGTAAATTGGTATTGTTCCATAAGGTGCCAAGTTTGTGGTAACTTGTGGCACTGCAGTAGAAAATTAATGAAGAGAAGTGAAAAAGTTGGCTTTATAATTAGTGTGCAACTTTTGATTTACTTTCTGTGAGAAATTTCATTTGATGAAACTAAAAGCTTTGAACTAGACAAACCTAAATATTCCAGCGTTAGAGATAGGAATGCTGACTTTGAATCTCAGAATTCATAACAACAGTCTGTTAAACTTTTGTCAAACCACTGTGTTCCCTACAGCCTCACAAGCTTGCCAAGAATTTAAATAATTTGGTAGTAATTGATACAATAGACAGCCATAAACAACTATTTTAATTCACACTCTATTTTATTTAAATTCATTACTGTGCTCTCCTGAGTTGAGTACAGGTGAATGATCTGATAGGAAGCACAATTTTTTAGTTTTGCCGATTTGGGGACAGAAGGATTTGTGTCTTTGTATGTGTGTGAAGTCTAGAGATTCATGTGTTGGGCTAACGGTTTCCTTAGGCTTTTGCTTTCCTGGAGAGACTTGTTTGGAGGAAAGAGTTGTGCAGTACTGCTGTTAGTGTGTCATTCCCAATGAGCTGAGTTTGGCAAGAGGGGTAGTTAGAGCTAATGACCTGACGTGTGCATACGGTCTGACTCTGTAGGCAGCATATGATTCCTGGAGAGGGAAAGGCAGAAGTGAGAAGCTAAAGAATTGCTCTTCAGAAAAACTTCTGAAACATCCCTATAAGCTGGCTTGCCTGGATCCTCAGAGGACAAACAGAACTAGCATAGGGGATTTCCGTGTTCTTCCCCCTTTCTTGGGAAGCTCATGTCATTATTCTGGCTAAATGACGGCTACAGAGGATGATGGAGCTACCCAGAGACGCATTGCCAAAGCCCTTAAGGAGAAAACAGAAATTCTTCATGTAGAGGGGAATGTAGGAGAACCATCAGATTATAAGGTTGTAGGGGAAAGATCATACACAACAATACAAAATTGTTGATTTAGAGTTCCCTGGGTTACAGAAGGAAAAGTGTTAAAAAACCAAACTGGGAATGTAAAATGGGGTTTCAATTGCAAGATGTGGAATTTGAAAATTAAGATATTTGTGCCGGCCGAGTTCACAGATATGGATGAGCTCACCTTCACGAAATATATGGGATTACTTTGGAGACAGAAAAGCAATACCGAAAAATACTGATGATTTGTCAGCAATCTTTGGAAAAGAATTGGGGCAAAGTGACATTCTGGCTGTCAAATGAAAAAAGGAGATTTATGTGTTTAGAAAATCTCTTTAGTATTTTATAAACCTGTTGCATGGCTTCCGAGGGGTTTCGTGAATTTCTTCTTGGAAATTGGCCACACTTGATGATTTTCAGTCCATCGCCAAAATATTACCTTGTTTTAGCAGTCCAGAAAAAAGCCATACCTTTCCTATTTTCTAATTAACCCATCATTGCTTGCTAATTCAAGAGAAAACTGTAATTTCTAATTTACTTTTTTCATGTAGTATAACTTAGGCAATGACTTTGAGCTAATATAACAGTGAATATTTCTTTGTCAGCTAATGAAAACAGAACATGGAACAAAGGCATCCTTTGTGTTAGTTTCAAGTTCTGAAATCACGAGCATAAAATTAATCGAAAAATGTCTTTGCACTATTAATATTTTTTGAGACAGAGTCTTGCTCTGTAGCCCAGGCTGGTCCTGAACTCACCGTGGAGCCCAGGCTAACCTTGAACTCACAGTAATTCTCCTGCCTCAGCCTCCTCAGTGCTGGGATTACAGGTGTGCATTTCCAGGCCTGGTTTATATGGTGCTCGGGAATTGAACCCAGGGCCTTGTGTTTGCTAGGCAAGTGCCTTCATGGCTGAGCTATTCCTCCAGCCCTACAGTATTAATTTTAAGGAGAGACCTACTTAAGCCAGCAGCCAACATTAAGTTTCTAGTTTGGTAATTAATTCATTTAATAAACTATTCAGTGTTTAATAATTCCTCTAATGATTAATAGATCTGTGTATAATTATCTAAGATCAGAAGACTATGTAATATTTTCATTGATACTAGGTATGTAAGAAAGTCAGACACATTAACCTGGACTAATATATTGAGGAATCCAAATTCACTGATGCTTTGTTTTTTTCCTGACTTTTCCTCCTTTTCTCCTTTTCAGAAGTTCCAGTTTTATATAATTCCCCCCGCCACCTCCCGGAGACTTAGATGCTACTATAAATAGCAGTTTATGTCTTCAGTTCCTTTAGAAAAAGCTATCTTAATTGAGTACTGTCTATATGGATACTTATAGAAAAGAAAACTATAACTTCATTTCTTTTGCTTTGTGCACATAACCGTAGAACTATTAGTTACTTCTGTGGAAAGGGTGAGTTGACGTTTTATTTTTACTCCCTTTTCTTGTTGAAGTACCATGTACATGCAATGTGAGATTGGGTAAGGTCTGCTCCAAGGGGTTCCTTGGACTTATGTGTCATGTCTAGTCTTTTCAAAATATTTTGGAAGTACATTGAGGTAAGTATTACATCTTACTGGGAGACCTGCTTTGTAAATCCTAAGGAAAATGTTAGAAAGCAAAAAAAGGTAACCACTCGAATTGTCATGTCAGTAATAAGACTGGCGAAATGCAAAGTAGAAAAGGGGGTTGTAAGCAAGCTATTCGGATTTGGCACTGGAAATATTTATTTTATTTGTTTTTTAATAGATAATAACTTTTTTGGGTGTAATGTGTTGTTTGGTCTGTGTATACATCAAAGAAAGATTCAGTCAGACTAACACTAAATTTGTTTGCAATACCTTAAACTTTACTTAATTACTCTACTGTTGAACACTACAGATAATTTGGAAGCTTTATAAGAGACTGTGAGCTTTAAACTTTTTAAAAAATTTGTTTACATATTTCTACATTTGGGTCTATTTGGTCTTCTAGATCTTATAGAATTCTGATACTTGATCAATCATACTTAAATACATAGTAGTAGAAGCATCTGATCTTGGCTCTTTTTTCATGTAATCTAGTTTGATTTTGAAGTGTGTAGTTCAACTCACCTTAATTTGGCATATGAAACATTAAGAATATTCTCATGGAGAGGAGTATAATGTACTCTAAAAAGTGTAGATTTTGGTTCAGTCTCTTTTCTACCAGTTGATAGCTGTATTGTTACTGGGAAAGTCACTTAACTGCTTTGAATTTTAAACAGGGTTTGAAAAATAAGAGTAATGTAATAAATATACATTTGGAATGTTTTAGGCAATGTTTTCTAAGCTATAAAATTTTAGTTCAAAACCATACAGTTGAAATGTCATTTATAGTTAGTAATGTAACCTGAACACAATAGTTTTATTTAGTTCATGTGTGTGTTCTTGGTGTTTTGGTTTGTGCTTACTCTTAGAGAATTTAATGAATTGAAAACAAATCTCATATGGGAACTTATGGAATAGTTGTTGTATGTGCTTCGGTATGGTCTGGTAATTAGGGCAGTAAGCTGTTATAACAAACAGACACCAGACATTCCAATAATAGTCCTAACTTAAATGTTTTCATTGGGCTAACTCTGTTCCTTATAGTCACATAAGAACAGGGCTGGAATAGCCATTCTAGCTATGAGAATGGGAACAGGTCCAATCTGAGTTCCAGAATTTTATTCAGGCAAGCAAGGTGAAATTGTCATATGCTATTTCTATCCTCAGTTCATTTTCCACAGCTTGGACACATGACTATATTTAGGGAGCCTAAGGGCACATGACTTTCATCTTAGTATCTGTATCCTACCTACAGTTTTATTACTACCAGAAAAATAACTGATTTTAATGGTCAGCTAGCCTGTCCACTGTGATGGACACTGCTTTTTTTCTTGTTTCTTTTTGAGGGATACATAGTACTGATGACTTACTGTTTAATGAGATACAATATTATTAGAATATTTGTGTCTGGCAGGTAGTAAGAGATAGCTGTTCTTAGCATACAAATATTTAATTTATTAGTAATTAGCAAAGACATAATATTTTATATGATATTTGGTATCTGAAAAATGTAAAAGACATAGTTATCTTTCACATGTAGCAAGTTACTTGTCATCATTAAATATTTAGAAATCACATCGATAAAAGAATCCACTGAGCTAGATAGGAACACTGTCAATATAAGTGCAGTTCTCGTCTGTTGTAAATGTAGATTTATGATGGAAAGAAGGTAGAGGGTAGAGAAAAATAAGCTTATTTTGAAAGTGCCCTATACCTATGGATTTATTAGCTTTAAAAAACCAGATTACCTATGTCTTATTCCGGTTCTCCCAAATTAACAAATGCATTACCACTTAGCAGTTTCCATGAATTATGAAGTAGTTCGTAAGACATCTCATCCCCCAAACAAATACCTTACACTAAAGTTTGGTATTTGAGGGATTTAAACACTCCTTTCTTTAAAATTTGCCCTTCAGTTTTAAAATTGATAGAAGTTTGTTATACAAAAACAGGTTACTTAATGACATCTGGGAAACTCTTTGTCGTATGCTGCTGGCTGGAATGCTGTGCTTCGCTCTTGGAGAAGAAAAGAATAATATATATAAAACTTAACTCACTGTTTCATCTATCAGTTATTACGCATGTGGTGAGAAATAAGTTACTATGTAATGTTCTAGCAGGTACGTTTGTGCTCACCATTGTAAAATTTAACATGCATTAAAAAGAGTACTATTATAAACTGTAACATAATTAAGACAGATCTAATTTTTGTCAGCATATGCATGTGTGAGGACTGTGCCACCTCCTTAGGAGCAGTCCTTCCTGTCTTCCTATTGCGTACAAAGATGCATTTCTGTCTGTACAGTTCTGGCATAGGAAGATCTCAGTGCCCTGGGAGACTAGATGTTTTGTAGCTTGTCACTTCATCACGACAGAAAACTAAAACTGTGCTGATTACCTACTGTCTGATGAAAAATGTATCCAGATAATTACAAAAATAGAGAAGCATGAATATGAGTTTTGAAACTAAGTAGACTTACATAAAGCCAGATTCTGGTGTTACCAGTGACTGTGCAGTCCTGTACATTGCCCTTTGTACAAATGAGCTTCTCATCTGTATAGTACCATATATATAACGATTCAGCTGAAGGGACGAATATGAGAAAAGAGTAGCAGAGTGAAGGGGAATCTTTAGGGAAGACTGTTAAAGATAAGCATCTGTGGTTTTGCTCGTTCTGATTTCAGACTCAGAGCTTACTGTGTTCTCTAAAGTATATTGCCTGTTTCAGTTCTCCCCGTAATACTGTGAACTAGAGATGGCACTTCCTGGTACCAGAACCACCATCCTGGGTTAGTTGCTTCTAGCTCTTACTCTGTCCTTCTTCTCATTAGAGGGACTATGAAGGTCTCAGCGACTTCAGTTGGGAGCAAGAAAGGTTTTCAGGTGTTCAGGTCTGTCCCTTGTCATCGAAGGATTGTACTCTCAAATTGATTTTTATTTTAATGAAACAGTTTTTATTACACAAGTGTAACACTACATAGTGAAGTATGCTGCTTGGTAAAGCATGAAGAACTAGCATCCTTAGGCATCTCAGACAGGAAATTTCTGACATTCACTTGTCCTGCCCAACAAACTTACTTTATCTTGTTGTTATCATCTCATTACTGGAGCTGTTATGCATCCGCTTGTCCGTCCTAAATGTCTAGAAATTAGCCTTATTTTTCACAGCTTTTTCTTCAGCTTGTTACCATTAACCATTAAAATGATTCAAAACACAATCCAAACCTGTCTCTTTCCTCTCTACTAGCATCCTGATTCAAGTCAGAATCATCTTTGTTTAGAATCTTCCCTTGGATTTTTTTTTTCCTCAACAATCCATCCCATGTGCAGTAATTTAGATAATGTTTAAAATATACCGCGGGGATTGTGTCTTTCTTTTGCTTAAACTCCCATACAGCTCTCTGTCTTTGTTACATTTCAGTGTAGTGACTCAACTGTGTGTTAATTAATTTGTATACCTACTGATTAAGGGAGGAAAATTTATTGTAGCTCACAGTTTCAGAAAGTCACAGTCCACTCATGGGTAGCCAGCAACAATGGAAGTACTGGGCAGAGGTGAAGATGGAGGCAGCTCTTCCTGGCAGTAGAAACAGGAAACCAACTGGCAGAAGTGAGGGAGGAAGTAACATATGCCTTTTCAGCTCCAGTCCCAGTGATGCTCCCCTTCTGGCTTCAGTCTCAGTGTTCTGCCCCTTCTGGGTTTTAACCCTTAATCCACCACACACCTGTAAACTATCATCTACTACACACCTGTAATCTACAATCTACCACAGACCTGCCATCCACCACGCCTCTATAATTCACCACATGCCCATAATCCACCCCTCTAAAGCAGGCACGATCTCCTGACAGCCCATGGTTTCATAGATAATTTGTAACACCCAAATGCATGAGACTTTGGGGACATTCCAAATCCAAGCCCCAGTACTTTCTTTCTCACCTAGATGACAGTTTGCTTTCCTTATTTAGGTTTATGAAATCCTGTTTAGGCCTGTGAAGCCCTTCATGGTCTGTAAGCAACTGTCTGGGCTTTCTGATCTTTCTCTCATTTTCATTCACGGTGTTCTGGCTTCCTGTAGTTCCTCTCCCTGCCTGGAAATCTCTTTCCACACAGCATCACAGGATTGTTTATTTCTCACATTCCACTTTCAGCCTAAAGATCACCTCCTCAGGAGGGCCATCATATTGGCTTAACTCACATTGTCACCTTTAGACTTTTTCTAGCATTTATCCTTCCCAACCTTAGTCTTTATGCTGCATGAGAGAATCTCTATGATTTCTTCTTCTCTGTATTCATGGTACTTAGAGCAGTGCCTGTTGGCAACAGATTTAACACATATTTTTTGAAAGACTTTCTTTTGTCTTTTATTGAATTAACATTCTTTGTAATTTGCATCTCACTTTCATACTAATTATGTGAGGGCAGTATGTGATGCTGAGTTGTGTCAACATGCTTCATGTGTTCAGATTTGATGCCTGTACTGTTTCAGCTTTTGTGTATCTGATACATTCAAGTTATGGTCAAAAGTTAGTTACTGAAACTCTAATGAGCTATACATGAGCCCTTGCAAGTGCGAGCAGGAATAATAAAAATGGGGAGAAATAAAAGAAAATGTATTGACAGCTCATGATTTGCAGGAATACATTTATCATCATGTAACATTTAGGTGAGCTATTTAGTGTCCAAGATGATTCATATTATTCAATGAGTAGTTGAGATACTTGTTTTGAATTACAGATAATTTTATGAAATTACCATAGTTATAAATTTTTTATAGATATGTGATTGATGAATTTTGTAGCCCCTCCGTTCTTTCTCTGTCATACACACACACACATACACTCACATATTTCTTTCTTGTCTGTGTAGAAATAATTACATCATTTGAGGTTTTCTTAAAAACAGTTGCCGATTTTATCAGTTTTTGAAAGTGACAAAGAAATCTGTATAATTCAAAACTAATGACACTGCAATTTATAATATTTATGTATTTATTTATTTTGATACTGGAGATGGAGTTCAGGGCATTGAGCTACATCCCCAGTTTGCCTGCCCTTTCTAATTTTTGATCTGGAGAATGGGTCTTGCTAAGTTGATCAGATTGTATTTCAACCTGAAATTCTCTTGCTTCAGCCTCTCAGTGCTGGACCAATAAACTTGTAAAGTCATACTCCCTATTAACATTCTAAAAATAAAGCAGCATAAACAGCAAATATATTAAAAATGGAAATGGACTCTGTATCTTTGGAATTTCCTCTAGTTCCGTACTGAGAGCTCATTTTGGTTTGTGCAAGAACAAAGGAATGAATGAAGGTTACTCCCAAATCTAGCAAGCAAGTGTATAAATATCTTCAGGAAGTAAGGCAACCTTGCGACATTATAAATACTAGAAACACTCAGCATATATGTATTGGCCATAAATGAGCATTATACTTAATTCAAATGAAAGTGTCTGGAATGTAAAATGTGTTAGCAGGTCTTTGCATATTAATGATGAATGCAGTGGAAAAGCACATTGAAGTGGAAGAAATCTTACTGTTCATTAGTTACCATGTGGAAGAATAAAATTCAAACAACGAAAGGGAGCGGTTGAAATCCAAGCAGCATATTGTTCTTTTTCTTTCAAGTAAGAGAAAGAAGCACTGAGGACGAACATACACATAAGGAACTTGTTTGCACATCACCTGGCACCTAGGAAGTGCTTAACATGTATTAGTTAGCTGATGTCATTCTCGGGTCTGATCCATTTCCTGCCTATTGCTCAACAGGAAGTTGTTCATCCTGTTTAAACATACTTTGAATATTTTCTTAGGGTATGAGGCATCTGAAGGTGGTTAGATCATGGGTAAGTAGCTGAAGCCCAGAAAGGTAGAGTTTCACATGATCTGAATTTTGGTAATATATTGAGTATACATGGGATAAAGGTTTAGATGCTTCCTCTGTCTTCTTAGACAGGTGAGAAGTCGCCAGATTAGTGCTTTTCGGAAAATAAGTTAAACAAACCTTTAACAAAATCTCCATTTTGATTCTTTTCTGTCCCTGTCATGAGAGATTTGATGTCATGGTCATAGTTGAGATATAAAGGACAAGAGGCTGTCCCAGAGCTGTAAGAAAAGAGTCATTTTGGAGAGCCACAGGCGAGCGTGGAGCCCAGAGGTGTTCATGGGTGGCTGTGTGTAGATCTCATGTGATAGTCTCCCATGAGACATGGTGAACATTGTGGGTACAAAGCAACATTTCTTTTGTTACTGAGATTTTTCAAGTTGGCTTTTTTATTTCTATAGAGTACACACTTCTTAATGTCTCAGCCCGAGAAACTTAAAGAAGTCTTGACAGTATTGTGGGGAAAAGGAAATTTTCTACATTGTGCACTAACCTGGTGCAACGATTATGGAAATCACTGAAGAAATTTCTCGAAAAACTGAAAATAGGTACTCAATTTAACCCAGCTATCCCTTTTCTGGGTATCTATCTGAAAGAATTAAAGACATCATATAACAAAGATATATGTATACCCATGTTTATAGCTGCAGAAGTCACAGTACTAAATCTTGGAAGAGGCTTACACATCTATCAACAGATGAATGAATAAAGAAAATATGGCATTCCTACAAGTAGAGTACCATCATGTCATAAAGTAAGATAGATTTGAGATGTTTCTAGAAAAATAGATGCACATTGATCTTAATGCTAAAAGAAATAAATCACATACAGGTTGAATAACTTTTGACTTCTCTAATATAAGAAACTCCAAGCATAAATAAGTAAAAGAGCAAAATTAAAGAGTGATGGTAGCAAAAAGGTAGAGAGTTTTTGAACTGAGGGAAAGGTGGTGGAGGGTGTGAGAGGATGCTAAAGGGGAAGCGAAGTTGAAATGATAACGACTCAGTCTGCATATGTGCCATTTCTTCAAGTTGAATGTAGTTATTACATATCACAGAACATAATAAAAGAAAAAATGGAAAAAATAAAACTGTGGAGAAACTTTGTGACATTCAGGTTTCAGATTTTTGAGCAGCAACCTTTGTGTGAACAGGGATGTTGTCAACACTGATGTGGTCAATCAGTAGGAATTCATGGTTTATGCTTTTAGTATTACCTGTGAACACAAATATTAATATTTCTGATGGATACAGTCTTGTTGAATACTGCTT
Source organism: Ctenodactylus gundi (assembly GCA_004027205.1). NCBI lineage: Eukaryota > Metazoa > Chordata > Mammalia > Rodentia > Ctenodactylidae > Ctenodactylus > Ctenodactylus gundi. The sequence goes on from PVKB01001427.1 coordinate 41,009, forward strand.
TATATTTCCCAGTGATGTCTATGTAGTACAAATAACTGAAATCCTTTACATGAACTCAAAGGTGGTATTTGGCCTGGTGAAAAAACCATTCTCTAAGTTGGTTTTTTAAATAGTATTTGGGTCTACGAATTTTCCCGTTTTCATATTCTAACAGAACATGAGCTCATTTGATGATTTGACTGGCATGATATATGAGCCCTTAGCTTAACTATTGTAAGACCTATTCCAAGGCGGCCGGAGAAAGATAAGATAATTACTTGTTGGAAACCAGCAGGGAAAAGAGCTTAGCTTTGATATTTTTCAGCTTCTCAAAAGAGAGCAGAGGTGAGGTTATAAAAAGAAAATTCCATTTCATCTCTTTCACTCAGAAATCCATCCTACAACTTTGTTAGTGTCAAGATGCCTCTGTGATCCATTTGCCTGGGTAACTGAGGATGCACTGTTGTAGCTGAAGAGAGGCCAGAGAAAGGAGAAATCAGCAGGTGTGGGCACTTGGAATTTTCAGTTGCTTGAAGGTTCTGTTTGTAGACCTAGTCTTGCCTTTCATTTTTATCTGTAAGGAGAGTTATCACCTAGTTTCCTGTATTAAAAAATAAACAATGTGGAGATCTCTTCTGAATTGCACAGGCTGGAGTTTGTGCATTCAAGACTTACTTTGTTTTTGCATGCGAAATTATAGGCCACTGGCTACAGAACTCATCAGTTGTTGAACTATGTATTGGAGTTTATGGAATTCCTTTTCAGAAGAACCCAAAGAAAGCAAACAGTAAAAACAAAGTTATTAAAGAGAAAAAGTAATACAGAGACACACAGTTAAGTTGAAGTAAATCATTTCAATAATATAAAGCTACAGTTGTGGTTTCAGTATGATGTTTTATTAGGATTTTCAATGATACTTTGAAAGTTTTAAGTTTTCTGAAAGTTTCTAATATTGTAATGAAGTTGGGTTGAGGGCGTAGCTTAGTGATTGGAGCCCTTGCGTCGTAAGTATGAGGCCCGGGTTCTGTAGCCCAGCATAATAGCCAAGGAACGTGGCTCATACCTCTAATCCTAGCATGCAGGAAGCCAAAGGCAGGGGGATTTCTCTGAGTTCCAGGTCAGCCTGGGCTACAGAGTGAGCTCAGGGCCAGCTTGGACTACTGAGTGAGACCCTCTTTCTCTGTCTCTTAAAAACCAGCTATTCCAGGAAGAGAAGGGTAATGTTGCCTTTTATTTGAATGAGGAATTCTGTTTTCAGTTTTCAGTTGCTAATTCTGAAAAATTACTGTTTCTAATTGAAAGGATTTACTTGCAAATTTTCCTACATATGCTATTACTGGTAGTAGTAGTTGGAACCAGATGTTATCTAAAATAATGTGGCTCTCGAGGCTGAGGTATTTTATAACTTATATGCAAGAAATAATTCACCTTGAATTTTCCTGTTCTTGTTTTGTCGATAAGATTCAGCACAAAGTGTAAATATAGTTTTTGAGGCAAAATATCCTACATGCAGAACTCAGAGATCTAATTTTACTCCCACTACTCACTAAAGCACATACAATGCAATCTAAATTTCTATCAGCCTACTTAATGCTGCTAGGCTAATCAGATGTTTTATTTTGCATGTTGATTATAGCTGATGATCTTTTGTATAATACAGATCCCAAAAAGCTAATACACTGGGCTCTGGGTCAGTACCCAGATTCTGCCACATGTGTCAGTCTCAATACTGCATGTGATTTGGAATTTTCACCTGCACGTGTTTACAACATTTTGATACTTTATTGTAAAACTAGGTAGGGAAATGCTCATCAAGTGGCTTTCCACTATGATCAGCAGTTGTTGATTCAAAGAACTTTAGACTGCAACAGGTTGATGAATATTTAATTTTTATGATTTGGAAAATCTCGTTCCTGTTTACTTCCTATCCAAATACTGTCCACATTTAAACTATAGTTGGGTACTGAGGCTCTTATTGAAAATGAGGTATGTCATCTTAACTCTTTTATAGTAAGGTACAAAATTTGCGCATTATATTCTAATTTCATGCAAACTGGTACTCATTATGAAAATAGCTTGCAGAAAATGCTTACACCATGACTGAATTTTGGAACTAAACTCCTTGGAGGAAAAACAAGACTGCGTGATTTCTGTCTTGAGGGAGAATAGTGTTAAAACAGCTAGTGAAAGTAGTATTATATGTAGCATTAAATTACGTTTGCACAAAACCTTATATTGTTAGTCAAAGTAGTATTATTAATATTTATGGCTTAGAAAAGTGTAGACAACAGAAACTGGGCCTTTAATTTAGAAAATAGTGCAAACTCTGTACAAGAGTTAGTGTGGAGATTCTTGGTTTGATTCTTAGAGTGGCGGCTCTGGGACATTTTGTGAAGTTTTTGGAAACTGCTCATTTTGTTAAAAGTGGATTACGACATAGCAAAACAATATGTATCTTAATACCATTTATTAAGGAGTACAATTTGGTCATATAATTTACTTTTAAAATTACATTGTATATGAATCAACTTTTATTTGAGTAATTATTTTAGTATTTCATATAAAGTTTGTTGAATTTTGTGAATCCAAATTTGAAAACCAAAATCTCACAAATTTGAGTGATTTTATATATATGTAATATTGTGTGTGTATAACACACATATACACACAGTATTCCCTTTTTATTTTTAGTTCTTTCTTAATGTGGCACAGGTAATGAGTTAATAAGAAAGCATATGTAATTTATTTGTTATCCAACAACTATAGTTTTTAAATTGGTACTTTTTGTGTATATCCATATTAATACGGTATGATCAAATCTCTAAGTTTTTTAATCCCTCAAAATAAAATTGTGTCTACCCCCAGTTTTAATAAATAATGTTGTTAATAGCTATCAAAGTTTTAAATGGAATTTTAAGATCACATGAATTTTGAACTCATGTTTGGATTCAAATATCCCAATGCTATGTTAGCTGTTTTACTGTAAATAAGCTTTAAAAGTGATGCCCGATGCTCATTTTTCCATTTTCTGAATTAGTCATGTCAAATAAATTGCACAGCTGTTGTGAGGAATCTGTTAGTACATATTAACATCTATCCCTGTCTCAGGAGCAGAATAGGTGAGACTAATAATAACTCTTGTAGGCATTGCTTATCAACGCTAGGATCACCTGATCTTTTTTTTTTTTTTTTGTACATGTGTCTGCCTTTTTTCCCTAGATGTGGCCACCAAAGACTCTCGGCACTGGATTTGGCTTACTGTCCTGAAATATTTGTGTCATGAACGATCATTAAGTTTTGCTCTCAAAAGTTGTTGGTTATAGAAATTCTACCTATTACATTATGTATGAGCTATACTATTTGATCTGTCACAATGCAGGGCGTTCGTTTGGATAATAAAGGATTTACCATGTGCGTACCATTTAGTGAACAAGTTGACAGTAAAATATGATTTAGAAAATTGTGAATATTAACACTCAAGTGTCTCTGTAGCTGGATTTTTTGTTTGTTTGTTTTCAGATCGAATGTGTCTTTTTGTGGGCTGCATACTGAAAAGACTCCATCATTATGGAAAGCTCCCAGGGGCATTGACAAAATGTTAATCTGTACTATAAGTGGAATATAGATTTCTGTTTTCTTAGATAGACTTCTAGTAGATAAGTGAATAAGAATTTCATGATACGACATGACTCCTGGAATTATTCAAATCAAAAGTAGATATAAAAATGGCCCAGTTATTAGAATTATTCATTTTAATTAGCACCATGGATTGCAAGATTATTTCATACCTAGTCTTAGAGAAAAAATTTTACCAGTAAGAGATTATAATTGGTTTTACCTCCTACAAAACATCTGTCATGTACTAGAACATTAAAATGACTAAATGATAACCAATAGGAAACTAATATTCCAAAGGGAATAAGTACATATACTCAGAAGTTGCAAAGAACAGCTTTAAATTTGCCATTTCTGATTGAATTTATGGAAGAGACTTGCATCACAAAAAGATAATTATCTTCTACTGATAGAGTGCTATGAGTTTAAACTTACAGAAGCAAAGAAATGAATGCATTATTAATGTATTTTAATAAAAAAATTAATGTCATTATTAAAACTTTCATGGAAACATTTGTGTATTGTGTAGCAAAATACTAATTTATGTAGCTTGCATATTTGTTCTTAGTTGTGTGTCTCAAGATTTGTGTACGCCAATAAAAAATATTTTTGTAATTATATATGTAGGTAGCTTATTTCCTGCCTTGAAACTTTCTAAAATCACTCTTACGTTAAGAATAATTTAACTGCAGTGATTATTTGAAGCTTCCCATTTTATACTGTGCATGACCTAAAGAGACCACTAATAAAGCTTTTCTTTCATCTTTCTACTCCACCCTCTGTTGCGGGGCCAACTTTCAAGATTAAGCATCACTATGGAACCCAGCAGCTAGGGGTCTGTGGGAGGCAGAGCAGTGACTGCTCAAAGATCTCTTTCTATTCTTTAGAGCCTGTGAATATGCTACCTTACATGGCAAAGGACATGATCAAGGGTGAGACCATTGACATGAGAGATTTTTTTTTGGATTAACTTGGAGCATCCTTTATTGATATGAGTCGTCCTTGCTGGGTCAGAGAGATAAGACAGAATAAGGAATTAAAACATGAAATGTGAGAGGGATTCCATCCGCTGATGCTGGCTTTGAAAGATAGAAGAAGGGAACTATGAGAGAAGAATGTGGCGGCCTTTAAAAGCCTAGAATAGTGTTTAGCTTATAGCCATCAGGAGAATGGAGAATTCTGTTGTTTAATGGCAAGAAACCGAATTTTGTTAACAACAGAAATGTCCAAGACGTGGATTTTTCTCCTGAGCCTCTGAATGCAGAGCTCTGGGTTCCTGGATTTCAGCTAGGTGAGCCTTTCTGTGTCTCTGACTCACAGAGTTGTAAGATAGTAAGTTTGTATTGCTGTAGGCCTTTAAGTCAGATGTGACAACAGAAATGAGTCCACATGGAGTCAGCTCACCACCGTATTCCAAGTTGAACCCAGGTGAAAGATTAATTTTGTTTGAGATTTAGAGCAGAAATAATCCAAAACCTACTAAAAAATGTTCTCAGGGTAGAATGGAGAAAAAGATTCCTCCCAGCCAAGGATTCTGAGGACTGTCTTTCCACCCCAATTCCTGGTTGTGTGCACTTCAGAACAAGGCCAAGAGTTAAGAAAGCAAAATATTTAAAAAAAAAAAAAGAATTCAGAGTTTATGCACCCTATGAAAGCAGGTCTTTAACCTTCTTTAAGTCAGTTGACACTTAAGGCCCATTTTCTGTTCTGATACTATTCTTGATTTTATACCCTTTAAAAAAATCTTTGCCACTCACATGCAAAAGGGTTGAGCTCCCTAAGAGCAAAGTGTAATTAAGAACCTTAGCAAATACTTTAAGAAAGTAGATTTCATCTTGAAAATGAAAAGTGACACTTATTCTAAGCAAACTGGTAGGAGAGTTTCATGTTTTACCTTTTCTATTTATTTTTGGGGGGGCTTCCATTGGATATCTTGGGGCAGTGTCTTCTAATTCTTAAAATATACCAAATAGCTCAGTGCCCTCATGCCTGCTAGAAAGCTTGCTAAAATATAAATTTCTAGCAGGCATGAGGTTTGTGTTTTATCCACTTACATCCTCAAAAGTTAGAGAATTGTTTGATCTGATAACTCATGTAAATATTTAGTGAATGAATCAGTAAATGAATGGTGCCTTCTTTTTCTTTGCTACCGTCTGGCTTTGCTTGTTCGTGTGATGCCTCTACTTTTTAAAATTAATTTTCTTAATCACTTTTTATAATTTTTTTATTTTGAGACAATGCTGATGAGGTTGGCCTAAAACTTATGATTCTCTTGTTAGGTGATCTGTCTTTGCATAAAGTTTGTATTCTTTGATGCCAAAGAATGAAATCATGGATAAAGAAGGTAAGGTGTATAATAGAACAAGTCTTTATTTAGAAACAAAGGACAAAGGACAGAGGGGCAAAAAGCTCTTGTCTGCAAGGGAATCCTGAGAGGATTGTGTCTATAAATTAATTCTTATACTTCATAAAATGAGTAGATTCCTAATGACAATCTCATTAGAATGCAGTAAGAAGCCATTGTAAAATGTAGTATGTTTTTCTCTTATGGTCTATGCCTATTCTTTCACTATTCTGCTACAAGAAATATTTATTAAAGTATCTTTAGAGGTATATGCATGTAGGAATTTCTATTTGATGACTACTCAAGGAGGATAGGAGAAAAAGCTTAAGCCCTACCTGAGTAAGCAGTTGTAGGGACCAGAGAGCTCTGTCCTCAGTGAAAAAGTCATCATTTTTCAGAATGACAAGGCAAGAAGATCTGCTTGTTTCCACATGGTTTTGGAGTTACAAGGAGAACAGATGCTCTCTTAAGAATTTACAAGAATGACATGGTCCTTTCAGGTGTTTGAAATTTGAATTCTTGCTACTCCTGTAGTTCATAAAGAATACTTGAACTCTAAGCTGATTTCAACATGTTCTCAGTTTCATTTTTCTGAATTTACTAGTAGATACACAACCAGGTTTTCGTCAGAGGAAGATAATCTTCTACCTACACCTCACAGGATTTCCTAAAATTAGATCAAATTATCTCAAAGTTGAGATGAGGTTCCAGCTGAAGATATCAGAGGCACAAAACAATAGAACCAGATCTTGTAGTAGACTGGGAGGTGGCCCCCAGGTCTCTGCTTCCTACCTCCACTCCTTTCTGTGGGCTGTTGGTTTGAAAATGAGTGGGACCCGTGAGTGTTAATTAGTAAAATAGGTAGCAAGAAATTGAGACCCAACGACTGGAACACTACAAAGAACCTAATGTCGCCTACAGCCACGTGACCTTGAATGTGGATCCTCCCTTAGTTAAACCTTGACATTTGCGACTTTTTGAAGTCCTGAGTACCCAACTAAGTCCTGTCTGGACTCCTGATCCACAGAAACCGCAAGATAACAAATGTGCATGGTTTTCAGTTACTACTAAATTTATGAGAACGTTGTTTTGAAGCAATAGATAACTAATACAGATTTTCAAAAACTTCAGAGATTAGCATTGACATAAAACTTATGAAAATATATTTAGTGTAATTTGAAGTTATGAAAAAACTGATTAATATATTTGCAAGGAATTGCTGGCTATGAGACAGAACAGACTTGAACATCTAAGTGAAAACTATAAAACTGATATTAAAAGATTAGGGAACAGCCTCAACAACAAATGTTAAAAAACGGAGTTAATAGCTTATGAAAAGACCCGAGGAAATTGTTCAGAATGAACTTTATGTGGTTCTTGATATTTCCTCTTTTCTGAAATAACTTTTCTTCAGATTGCTACATGGCCTGCTCCTTTTTTATGGTTGTACTCAAATGATACCTTATCCTTGGGTTCTTCCTGACCATGCACTTTGAGAGTAACCTCTGCTTCTGAACTTCTGGTTTCTACTAACATCCTTTATTTTTCTTAGTAGTGTTTCCTACCCCCTGCTTCCTGATGATATTCTCCTCATGAACACATTTGTCTCCCTTATCTTTCTCAATCGTTCATTCTTCATGTTCAGTGTGGCAGCTTCAGTGCCTGAAATAATGTTTATCTTACAGCCTCAATAGTTAATTTTAAATGAAAGAATTTTAAAAAAGGGTTTTAGAAGGCAGAAGGGTACAGAAAGCTCTTGGCTCCAGCAGACATGCTGTGGCTGCTTACTTACCTATTGCTTGCTTCACCCCTTTAGAATGTAAAAACTACCTTTTAATTGGCCTGTGATTCACCGATATATTCCCAGTGCCTAAGTCAGGGCCTGGCGTGTGGTGAGAGCGCTATGTATGTTGGTGGGGTTGATAATAATCTACTATTTACCTAATTAGAGTTTAGGGAGGGGAGAGTGAAAAGAGGAATAGGGAGAGGAAAATTCTGAACAGCTGGTGGCTGGGAATTTCTCAAAATTGATTAAAAAATAGTAAGTTTAGGAAAATTCCAAGACTCCTAAATGAGCAAAAGAAAGTCTATACCTGGGCATATCATCATGATATGGGAGATTGTACATTTATCTTGACAGCGAGATTATACAAACATCTAGACAGTAAAGGTGAATTCCATTAAAAAGAATAACAGGCACAGTTGACATCTCAATTCAAGAATGGAAGCCAGAAGACAATTGAACAATATCAGAAATGATGAAAATGATTGCCTAGATACATTGTAGGTTCAGCACATTAGTCTTTAAAGAATGAGAGAGACAAGCAAAGATATTTTTAGATAGAGTTTAACATCAACTGATCCATCATTAAAGCACATTCCAAAATACGGAACAAGTAATAAATCCCCCTCCCCTCTCTCTCTGTCTTCATTGGAGAGCCTGAATTCAAGAAGGAAAGATTAGTGAAGAATATGAGAAACTTGTGACTAAATTACACTTAATACCTACCATGGGAAGTTAGTAACATTGGTGTCTCATTATTGTGTTTAAAATTATAGACTGTAGATATTTGAAAGATGCAATTAAGGGCAGAGTATGACAAGAATGAAAGTGTCTTAAATTTCATGTGTTTTTTGAAAGGATGATGATGATTTTTCATAATTTTAGCTTATTGTTTACTTTTTAAGAATGAATAGTGATATTTATTTATTTATAGCACGACAAGATTTGAACACAGTACTTTGCTCTGAGCTACATCCCCAGCACCTTCTTTGTTTATTTGAGACAGGATCTCACTAAATTGTGGCTGTAGGTTTTTTTTTTTAATGTTTCAGTTACTTAATTAGGTTCTTCGTGAGAAATTTAGAGAACCAAATTGTGAGGATACATTTCATTGGTCAAAGCAAAAACCAATCTCATGTTGAGGAATAGTTCTGAGTTTTGGTGAAATTTGTTTCTGACCACCTTGTGCTGTCTGTCCTCTCATATTTCTCTTTCTACCTGACAAAGACCGTCCCCTTGATGGCTGGGTTTCTGCAGCTTCTTTTTTAAGAAGTAAGCATCAATGAGGTGTTCAGGAATTTTCACTTCACTGATGTCAGTTTTTGTAGAGGTAGCAATGACAAATTTTTGATTTGTTCTATGCCAGGGAACTAGACTGAGGGAAAGAGGCTCAGTCACAAGTACCAAGCACTGCTCACCTTTTGCCTCTGTGGCACCCAGTGAGGATGATCAAGATGGTCACGGATGATACTGGGGCAACCTCTGAAGGGCCTTCTCCTGTAGCCCAACAGCTTTCAAGGCACTTCTTCACTAGGGTAATACCTACGCATTTTGTGAAGCTTAACCACCTGGGTACCATCATTCTAGTCTCCATCAACTGGCTTTGTGACAGTAGCAGGAACTTCCTTCTCTTCAGCCTTGGGTTTCGCAGCTGAGTGCTTCCTCTTGTTCATTACCTGTGTGGAATACATAGCAGAGTGGCAGTATATACCAATTTCTCTAAGCAGGACAAGGTGCTGGCTGCAGCGGCACCTCCCCTTCTTGGGCCTTTCAGCCTTTGCATTACCCTTTCTTGCCAGGGGACCAGCATTCATGGCTTAAGGTTTCTTCTCCCTAGTGTCTGATTTCTCAGCTTTTCACTTAACCATCTTGGAAGGTAGTAAAGACCAGCTCGGCTTAAACTTGAAATTCTCCAGCCTCAGCTTACTAAAGTGCTGGAATTATAGCAGGCCACAGGGACTGGCCATGCTAAAAATTTAAAGGTAATGCATAATACATAATTTTGAAACTAGTGAACCAAAATTCAAACGAGACACAAACTTAAGTAATTTAAAATAAGAAAGGAAACAAAAAAGTGTAGAATTTGAGGTAAAATAGAAAGCAAATATAATATAGCAAGAAAAAGATAAATATAACAGTTTAGAAAGAAACATTGCTTAAAGGGAAAGATCAGCGAAATAAAAATTTTGATTATTTGAGAATACTAACAATTAGTAAACATCTAGCAAGATGGAACAAAAAAAAAGAGAAAAATCACTAAGGATTGTAGAGGGGACGTAATTAAGAAATAAAAAGGATTAGAAATACTGGAAATAAATTAATCATAATACACTAAAACTTAAATGTAAAAAAAAAACTTTTAGAGAATCATTTTCTAAAGAAACTCAAAAAGAAAGTAAAAACTTCAAAAATTTTGTGAGTGTTTTAAATCCATAAACATCTTTCCACAAGTTACACTTTAGACCCAAATCCCAGGTTCCTGAATGTTTTGAAACACTTTCTTTTGCAATTATAGTGTTACTATTAAGGTATGTACAAGTAATATTGACAGTTTGTATTTAATTACATGCCATTAATGGCTATGCTTATCAGGTTATTTTTTCTAAGCTATATTTAGACATTCTAGTTAATTGCTCATATTAAATGATAGTCTATTTGCATTTTCAAAAATTAGAGGGAGGCTTGTTTACCTCAATACCATGTTGCTGAACTAAAGAGTATGATTGAAGTGTCTGGAAAAACGGCACTCTAATGTGTGGTTGAACTTGTGCTACTGAACTTCAAATATTGAACACTCTTTAAAAAAGATTTGAAGGAGCTAAATAGACCAATAAACAGGAAAAATTTGGACTTAATGCAGACAATGATTTTTCCGTGTTTCTTAGAACTTTAGATACTGTGGGACTGTATGGAATTCTTTCATTTGAAATAAATGACAAATTATAAGAATCAAGAATTTTGTATCTTGCTTTTTTATTGATTAATAGTTCTCTATTGACTTTCAGGGTTTTTAATGGTAATTTGTAATTACTACCAATATAAGTACACATATATTAACTGAAAAATGTTTTATAAAAATATATTTTTATTATAGATATAATGTTTTTCTACTCTTTAACACTTATGGTCTGTTCTGTTTCATCCTAGTGTATCATTTTACTAAAAACATGTAGACTATGAACCATTAAATTGGTTTTTTTTGGGATCTCCTAATAGGTTACAATTTGCAGTTTGAAAAATATAATTAGATTGCTAATACCTGTTTAGATAACTGTTGGTGGCTATTGTGAAGCATCATTTATAAACACAATCTCTTGAAATCATTTATTTTTTCAGCTTTTCTAATGTATCATTAAAATGGTGGTACAGTAGTACTTGTGACCTGCATAGTACATATTTGTCTTTGGTAAAGCTTCATTCTGCTGCTAAAGGTTGAAATAAAAGCCAGTGGGAACTGAAAAATAGAAGAGTTCCTCTTCACATTCTAAGGAGTTGACTAAATGATCCTGGGAAATACTGGCTTCTTTGTTCCAGCCATTTTTTAAATCATTCAGAAATACGCAGGCTACATATTGGCTACTATTTTTTTTTTTTTTTTGTTAGTCTATTCAGGCTGGCTGCTGTAGCAAGATGTCAATGACTGGTTTATAGAGAAACGACAGATACTTGTGTCTCATACTTTTGGAGGCTGGAAAGTCCAAGGCTAAGGTGCTAGCAGGCTCTCTGTTGTGGACACGATTTTTGGGTTCACAGATGATTATCTTTTCACTGAATCCTCCCTTGCTGAAGGAGGAGGAAGCTCTCTCGGTCTTCTGTAAGAGCTCTTATTTCATTCAGAATTTAATCATCTTCCCAAAATTCCACCCTCTGTATGCCATCAGATTGGGTATTACAATTTAGCATATGAATTTTGGAGGGAAAAATAAGTTTAGCCTATAGCAGTAGATCTACGAATGTATGACTGTGATTTTTCATTTCTTAATCACATTCAGAGGGTAAAAATACTATCTACAAGTAAGATTCTATGACAAAGTCGTTTCTATATTTTAAGTTGCAAAACTGCTTTTTAAAATTCTTTACTCCTAACATCACCAATAAATGCAGGTCGAGGAAACAGTGCACTTTGCAATGTCATGAAATGTACTGAAGTGTTACATATTTATAATACAGTTTTATGGGCTAGAATGTTGTTTTATGTAAAGTAGCAGCTTTCACATTTCGAGTATGTGGAAGAACTTTATATAAAAAGCATTAAGTATGAACTTCTCCACTTTTATTCAAGGTTTATGAGATTCCCGGAGTACCTTTATATTGCTTTTTCTTTAAAATGCAATTTACATTAAAATATACCTTCCCTTTCTTAAAAAACAAAAAGAGCTTTCAATTGGCTAAAGCTTACAGGTATCTTGTGGCTTATATCCATTTCCTTCAGGTTGGACAAACTGAGATCTTACTCAGTTTGAGACTTAGATTTTTAATGTCCTGGGACCTTATTTCTGAAGTGTTGCTTTCTTGGTAATGCAGTGAACGAGTATGAAACTTAAAGCGCAAAGGGGGAAAGGACTGGAAAGGTAAAGCACAGACCCTCCAGGCTCAGGTCCATGTTTGCAGTGGTGTGGGGCAGAATCATAATTTAGATGTGGATTCTGGAGCATACTGTGGACTGCATCGTTTGCTTTTGGGATTTCTGTTCAGGTCGATCTTACTAGCCAAAAACACTGCTTGAGTCCGAGCAGCAGATCCTGTCATTCATTTGAAGTACCTAGCTATACCATTTGATTGAGTCAAGGTCTTTGCTTCTTCTGTTAAAGTATTACCTCAGTCTTCCTGTGTAGCTTTAATCTCTGTCATTTATGAGTTCAAATTTTAGTGCACAGATCTGTACCCAGAAGAAAAAAAACCCGTGTTGCTAATGGCTAAGGTTTATGCATCACTTTCTGTTTTTTAAGGTCTATTACTAATGCATTGTGAACACTATCTCATATAAATCTCACATCTGTCTAGATTCTAATATTTTCTTAATTTCATAACTTAGCAAATTGAGATTCAGAGGAAGGTGAATTCATTTGCCCAAAGTCACTCAGATCCTAAATGATAGAAACCGTGGTTGAATTAAAGACTCTCATTACGCTGGGAAAAATTCTCAACTTGAAAGAGTAAGAAAGGGCAAAGATTCTCCCTTAAACAGTTTTTAGTAAGTTGAGTCATTGAGATTCATTTTGTTTACATTCGTTATGCATTACTTTATTTCATGCCAGTATCATTGTTTAGCTAACAGTGTTTTAGATTGGGTCATGCTAAACAGCTTTAGGTATAAAAAATTTTGGCTTATGTAATCATTTGGTTCATCTCAAACTTAGCAGAACATCCATCTCCAGCATTCTTTAAAAAAATCTTCTGCACGCTTGTTTTTTTTTTTTTTTTCTTTATTCGGGCTCTTCTCAGTTTTCAAACGTGTAAAGAGCTCTTGTTTCAAAGTCACAGTGAAAGAATAATTAAAACATTTGGAAGCATAACAGAAGATTAAATATATGTATTTCAGTAGCATCTTAAAGACCAAAGAAATAAAACTATATCACTGAAAAATATTAATCTGGTTTGTAATAATGTACATAAATTTGGAGTAAAGAAAATTATTACTTAAAGAAAATATACTGATTTTTTTATATGCTGTCATGATTTTGATTTGGATGGAAATGAATTAAATTTACTTTTATTCTGGAAGTCTTTATGGTACCATCAATAAATGATTTACTCATTCCAAATTATGTTAAAGAAATTATCAATTTTAAGCCTGTGTTCTCCACAAGTATTAGTGCCTGGATATAATCTTCTTTTATGACAAACAATAAATATTTCTACGAAATGTGCAGGTTCTCACAAATGCTTCTTGTAATTCTGTCATATCTGAGACCTCAAATTTCTAGAACAATTTGAATTTACACAGGGTAGCTTTCATCATTTTAATAGAATCAATAAAACCAATTGCTTAGACAGGTGATCTGTTAAGTGCTTATTACTGGCATGAAGGAAGACAGAGTAGAGGTAAGAAGAGATTAAAAAAAAATATTAGTATTTGAAAGTGCCTGACCATTAATTGTATAGGGAACACATAAGACAGTTATGAGAATGAGAATGTGAAGGACGATATTAATAAACGTTGGAGGCACCCATGAGAATGTTTGAATTAGCTTAATTTTTATAATTGAATTTGGCCAACTATGGCTGGTGGACCCCTTGTGGGTGTAAGTAGTGTCTTTTTTTTTTGGTAAATAGAATTTTACTGGATCATAACGTCCTTATTTGTTTATGCATTGCTTATGACCATTCATACCACAAAGACAGATCTAGTCCAAACTTGAGACCATATGGACGCAAAGCCTAAAATACTTACCATCTGTCCCTTTTTAAAGACTGGAGCCAATTATTTGCAGGGTCCTTTCAAGATATTGTTTGTATATGTGTACATTTATGTATTTAGGTATTGCAGTTTGGAATGAAATCTCCATAGATACCATCATAAGTACCTGTTGAATTATTTAATAATGTAAAAGATATGTTTAGGAGACATTTTTGATGAAGTTATTTTTTATTTGTATAATTCAGTTGTTTAATGAACAGATTTCTCTGTATTCTTTTGAGTGCAATTAACTTTTATTTTGAATGTAGATCTCATTCTTACCAGATAGATATTTTTGTCATGTCAAGAAAAGTAGAAAAGAAGCTGCTTATTCTATTTTTTGTTCCTGAATTTGATATTTGGTAGTGAGAATTACTACATACCTGTTTTCTCACCTGTAGGAGATATTAGTTTTGAGCTTAGTTAAGATAACCATTGAAGACTCAGTTGAATATTTGAATTGGTACATATCTAACATGGGATACACGTGAGTTTTATGTATTGTTAACATTATAGAATGAATTTAATGGTTAATAGAGAAGTATTAGCATAAGTTTATTGTAAGGGAAAGTACAGAATCATTTTTGGAATAATATATATTTGAAATATAAATATATATATATTTGAAGTAATATATATATATATATATATATATATATATATATATATATGTTATACCTTGGTTTACTTAATCCATACAAGTGTTTACTTTGGCCACATATCATATGATTCTAAAGACTGACGTGCCACTGACTGCTGAGTGGTTTCTTGGGTGTTGCTTATCCTACAGTACGGATGTTGTCATCTGCCACTTTTTGCATGTTCTCACATTTAATGACAGATGTATATAAATCTGGTTCACTGTGGGCACTAAGAAGATGGGCAAAAGTATCCATGAAATGAGATACTGTACGTTTTTAATTTCTCCTGGAATTCTAAAATGCTCTTGCCATTCCTGCTCTTGTTGGAGACTTACTTATAGTGCAGTGGGGAGGTAGTTGTCTAAATATCTGTTCCCAGCACCTGATCTTACAGCCCTTATAAGGCAGGACAGTGCTTGATTCATCGCCTTGACGTCAGCACCTTGCACAGAGCATGGACTGCATGCTTAAGAAGCATTGTCAGGCTTGGAGAAAGGTGTGAACCAGGGAATATGCAAGTGGCTAGTGAGTTCCCGCCCTGAGGAGGGGGCGAATGCCTATGTCGCCCTGAGTCATATCTCTTCTCGCTTTTATTTGGAGGAAAGAAAGGTAGGGAGGGTGGAAGTTCAGCTGCAAGAGTTACTAAAAGCAGACAGAATCTTACTCAAGGGCTCATTAGAATAACTTTGGGCATGTGGGGGGAGAACAAACAAAACCAAAGCAGTGGGAGCATTCTTGTTGGTCCTCTGATTATCAGGAGGCAGGAAATCACAAGACAGAACACATTGTCATTGTTTAACTACAGGCAGGTGGATGTGTGGCAGGGGCACTTCACTGGAGGTTAGCAGACACCCAGTTGACACTCTTACAAGGTCATAGTTGAGCCTCAATAGGAGCCTGGTCAGTTTAGGAAGAGAATTAACTCTTGTGGTCCCACACAGTGACTTGTGTTCCATACCAAAAGAATGGGCATTTGTTTCTGGATTTGAGTGAAGTCTTTTTGCATTCAGTATTACAGGCATGCGCCACCACATCTTGCTTATGTGAGGCTGGGGAATCGAACTTCAGTACTTAGTGCTGAACTTACCAGGCACTCTAACCCTGAGACATTCCTTCAGCCCCTCCTTTGGATTCAGAAGGCAAGTGTAAGAGGAGTAAGGACCAATCTGTACACCTGACTGAGTTGAAGATTTGAGTAGTCCAGGGGCTGAATGAATGCAAAGGTAGTAATTAGATTCGGAGGTTCAGAGGAGGTTGAATAGTTGTAGGCTGACCCAGGTTTAACTTCCAGCTCTCTGACCAAGGACAAAAACTATGATTTTTCTCTACAGGTATTTTTTTAGGGGAAATTTTCTTGATTTTCTTACACCACGGTTTCGATGGTGTAATCATTCTTGCTGTGGTTGTTGACACAGGCTACCGGCCTGACACCAGTGTGCCCTAGGTGGGGTTAGGAATGCTCCAATTGACTGTCAGGGCCTCCACAAACCGGTGTTAGCACATGGCCTGAGTAACTTAGGTCTTGGCTTTCAAGTTCACTGCCAGGTTAGTAGAAACTAGATGGGAATGTTTCATGTTATTAGCTAGGTGTGACTATTTGTTTTGTTATACTCAGGAAGATACGGAATGGTGTACAGTTCATAATGAGGTTTTTATTCTTTTTCATCTTTTGGCATCTTGGCAAGAGAATCAATTGTAATTTTCAGAATCCCTGCTCCCTTTAGGGACAAAAGGCCTGGTCTTGGGCATCTACCTTGCTCTTAATCAGTAATAACAATAAAGGCATTTAAAAATTCTCTTTCCAAAAGAAGGAGCTGTCTTGGAGATACAGGGAACAGGAAGCACTGGGAATTTTTACTCTGCACTGTAAACAGGAAACAACAGTGTAGTTGCTTTAGCCATTAGTCCAGCTTTCCACTCGTAAACCCACTTATTTTCTGAGGCTAATTAATGTTTTGCAAATTACTAATTTACACATGCACGCGGCAGTTCTCAGCCACTTTTTGTTTTAGGTACATGGTAGCAATACCTCCATGCAGGAGTGTGTCAGCCCCTGTGGCCGTAGGTGCAGAAACTTTACTTTCATATTTCAGTTGTTTGACAGTGTTCTCTTTTGCTGTATTTTCTTTTTTTTCTTTTTTTCTCCCATTTTATTGATACGTGTAAGTGCAAAATTTAAGGTTTACAATGATGTTGAGCATTTTGTACACGTACATATCTTGTCGTGACAAGGACGTTCCCACTCTCCTTTCGTCCCTACACTTATCCACCCCTCTCTCCCTACCCACCCCACCCCCCTGTTTCACTTTGTTTTTCTTTTTAAGTTCCATGAGGCAGTTGTGATCTGGGTTTCTCATATCAGAGAGACCATTCGATATTTCACCTTCTGCTTTTGACTCACTTCACTAAGCATGATGTTCTCAGGCTTCTTCCATTTTCCTGTAAAAGCCTCCACGCTGTTGGACTTTATAGATGCATAGTGTTCCATTGTGCATACATACCACAGTTTGTGTATCCATTGGTCTGTTGATGGGTATTTTGGTGATTTCTAAATTTTAGCTATTGTTAGTTGTGCTGCTATAAACATGGGTATATGTATGTCTCTGCTATGTGTCGTTTTGGCTTCTTTTGATATATTCCCAGGAGGACTGTCGCTGGATTGAAGGGGATATTTATTTCTAGTCTTCTGAGAGCTCTCCATACTGCTTTCCAGAGTGGTTGTATGAATTTACATTCCCACCAGCAGTGTAGGAGGGTTCCTTTCTCCCCATAGCCTGGCCAGCACTGACTATTATTTGACTTGTTGATATAGGCCATTCTCTTTGGAGATGGTACCTTAGTGTTGTTTTGATTTGCATTTCTCTTAGAGCTAGAGATGTTGAGCAGCTTTTCAGGTTTCTATTGGCCATTTGTACTTCTTCGTGAGTGAACTGCCTCTTCATTTCATTTGCCCCCTTTTTGCTATATTTTCATGTTGTTAGTGTGTCATTAAATAAACAATATATACATAATCATATATGTGTATATATCATAGTAAATCCTGATTTTTGCATATTATTTTTCCTTTATATGATAGCTTTCTTCTAAGATTATTTGGTTTAAATTTTTTCTTTTCTCATTTTATTGATATGTATACATATGTATACAATACATAACGTCTACATTGATCTTGAGTATTTTGTGCAATATGTATTGTGGCAAACTTATGAATCCTTCCCTTCTTTGTTTTCTACCCTCCCACTTCCTTCCTCACCCTTCAGATCCCATTATTCCTCACATTAAATTCTATGAAATAATTGTGATCTGGGTTTCTCGTATCAGGGAAACCATTCGATATTTCACCTTCTGCTTCTGACTCACTTCACTAAGCTTGATGGTCTCAAGTTGCCTCCACTTACCTACAAAAGCCTCCAACCTATTGCCCTTATAGATGAGTGGTATTCCATTGTGTATAAATACCACAGTTTACATATTCATTGGTCTGTTGGTGGATATTTTGGTGTCTTTCACATTTTAGCTATTGTTAGGTATATGTGCTGCTGTGAACGTAGGTATGCATGTGTATCTCTGTTATATGTCGTTTAACTTTTGCGAAAATTCCCAGAAGAGGTATTGCTGGATCGAAGGGGATATTTATTTCCAATCTTTTGAGAGATTTCCATGCTGGTTTCCAGAGTGGTTGTACCAGTTTACATTCTCACCAGCAGTGTAAGAGTGTTCCCTTTCCCCACAGTCTCATCAGCAATGATTGCTGTTTATGTTCTTGATATACACCAGTCTCTCTGGAGTTAGATGGGTTCTTTGTGATGTTTTGATTTGCATTTCTCTTGTGGCGAAGGATGTTGAACATCTTTTCATGTATCTATTGGCCATTTGAATGTCTTCATTTGAGAACTGCCTATTCATTTCTTTTGCCCACTTTTCTATAGGGTCTTTGATTTTTGAAGGGCTTCCTTTCTTTATTTCCCTGTATATTCTGGTTATGAATCTCCTATCCGAGGTATTGGTGGTGAATGTTTTTCCCAAGTCTGTTAGTTCTCTTTTTTACACTGCCGATAATTTTCTTTGCCATGCAGAAACTTTTTAATTTGATATAATCCCATTTCTTAATTTATAGCTTTTCTTCATATTTGACAGAAGTTACATTCTCCCTAATCCTTACTTTTTTTCTCATCTCAAAGAATCTGTTTTCTTTGCTTGCTTTTCGACAGAAAATATTTTAGTTTACCATGTATGGCTCTCTCAATGAATACACAGCCACTTTGCTAGAAGATGTGTTTCCGTAGCTACTCAGATGTTCTCACCGGAGGTGGCACTCTACCTTATGATGTTCTTTGAAATACTTTTTCATATCGGACCTTCTTGAGAGTGACTCATGTAAATACAATCTTCCTTTCTCTGTATATGTATTGATAGTGTCTTTGTAACATAGGCAACTACAAGATCAGCCTCCCTCTTATTGTGACCTTACTCAGCTGTTATCTGTAGTGTCAGTATTGACTGATGTCTTACTCTCGTTAGCCTGTGATATTCAGTGTGTATGTAGTACCCAACCAATCATACGCAGCAGGTGAATGCTGTCATTTACTACATAATAATGATCATGATAACAAAGTTTGGGTATGGATTGTGCAAAATCATTTAGTTTTTCATTTCATTAATTCTTGTATTTGAATAATTGCATACTGATTTATTGATGCTCAGCTTATTTATAGTTATATAATGACACCAGCAGGGGCAAAAGTAATAATTAATTGGTCCAAAAATTGAGCAATAAATAAAGCAAGAGTAAGTACTCAAGGAAAGATTTTGAAACTAGAGAAGCACAGTCAGGCAGAAGTGAACTACTATCTTAGGATTTGCATGTCCAGCATGCCATGGGAATTACTCAGTTTTTTTGTCTGATTTTACCGAGAGTATTCAACTCAGATATTTGATGGAGAACTTCCTGTTTGAATGACATTTGTAATTTTCTGTAGGTAATCACCACAAAAATTATTTGAAAACCGGAGATCATTTTATAGCATCAGTATTTTAAAGAAAGAATTTATGTAGTTGTGGCCTCCACATTTAGGACTTGGTGTGCAGTTCCAATGAGGAACTTTCAGAATGAGAAAGTTGATACATCTTCTCTATCTTAATCTTTGTTTAGACAACATCTTGATCCTAGTGAATCCAGAGCTTTAGTAATTCATGAAGGCCTGCAGACCAATAGGGAATCATAACTGTTTTAAAAATGTCTTTTTGGTAATAAAATAACCACTTAAAAGTATTTGTGGCTATAAATGACTCAAAAAGGAACATAATTTGTTAATTTTCTGGATAAAATCATGTGTTTTTTTAAACAAGTGTTTATAAAAACGTCAAGTGCTTTGAAGAAATAAGTTTAAAGATGTGCATTCAAAATTAAATTAATGAAATCTAATAGTATCCCATGATCAAATAAACCTCACAACTAATCAAATTTGTTCTTCATTATTTCTGAGGTTGTTTCCTCTGTTGAACTGCGTATTGGTAGTAGTAATAAACTCATATAGAGCTTTGCCATACAAAATAATGTTACCTGCATTAACTGTTTGAACCATCATAATGACCCTGATTGTAGGATGAGCTGATATATTAATAGAAAATTGAAATTTACAGAGAGTATGTCTTACCAGATATCCTTCACCTTGTCAGTGGGGTATCTGAAATCCATGCTTTCTGACACCTGGTTTCCTTTGTTGATTCTTTTCTTCCTGTGTTATGTATCTTGGTACCATTGAGGTGCCAGATAGACATTGGAGTGGATCAAAGCCCCTTGATAAGGTTATATTCACTACTTACTAATAACTCACACTGTCTCCTGTTGCTTTAACTAATTTAATTTACTATTATTTTACTTTCCTATTTTTAAGATGCTCTTAGTTTTTTTCTGTATACATTTTCTATGTGAAACTAAAAGTATAATTTAAAAATTTGGAGCTTTTGTAACTAACATACTGAAGTATTAAAATCATCTCATGCACAACACAGTAGACTATTAAATAACCATTAGACCAAGACAGATCCCTCAGCCTGGTGGTGGTTGTTATTCATAGACTGATCCCGACCAATGTCTTTGCTGATTTGGTAAGGCCTTAGCAATTAAGTCTAGACCAAATGACAATTACGGCAACACTGTTTACTCAGATTTGTACAATATTCTGTATTGGAGAAGTATTTCTTGCTTTCATTTCTATTATTGTATGTTGGATACATTTGTTCTGTGTAGATCATTAAACTGAGGGCATTTTTAGGCTTCATTTAAAATATTTTTTGTCAGTGAGATAATAAAAATTCAAAAGAAATATGTTTAAATGTTAACAACTTTTTTCCCCTCTTCAGCAGTCTTTGTTGATTTATAACCCATACTAAATTAGGTTCTGCATGTTTTTTTTTTTGTGTGTGTGTGTGTGTGCGTGTAGCTGTTTGAGAGAGAAGATTGCAGAAGTTTTAGCCTTTGTAGTAGCTTTTTTTTGCCTTTAATCTTTGTTTCTGATCAGTGAGCCAAGAACTTCCTAATTGGGTAGCAATAAATCAGCACAGGAACTGTCTTATCTACACTCATTTTTCTAGCTTTGATACACAACAGATATGGAAGCAGGTTGAATTTTGGGGTCAAATTCTATCAGAAACATACTTTAACATTTTAAATATAGTCTTTGTTTGGACAATTAGAGAATTATTGCATTCTGAAGCCATCATTGTGGCCCTGGGCTACTTTGACCTTTATGTCTCTTTCTCCCTGTGTCTCTCTGGGGTCTTTTATTTCTTGGACTTGTTCCCTTCCTTCTCCAATTTCTGTGTTCATGTTGTTTGTCCTCAGATTTTCTTTGAGTCACAGTTTCTTGTTCTCAGGTTCTCTGTTAGCTCTTGCAATTTTTGCTCTGGTCTTTCTTACAGCGGGCAGTTTGTATTCTTTCCTGTCTTTTGTTGATTCTTGGCATGTGGTGCTGGCGTGGGAAGCCTCCTTGCTGTTTGCTATATATGTGTTGTGAATGATAAGGTTTCCCTCATACTGTTCTGGATAGCCACTGTAACTTGATTGATTTCAGGAAAGGAAGTGGGAAAAGGAAAATGTCATTTCAATTCTCCACGTGTAGTATTTCTCGTTTTTTTTTTTTTTTAAAGCAGATTCATTTATAATAGCCCCAGGTTAATACCTTTAGCATTAGTTTGATGTTTTCTATTAGGAGACATGCTAAAAGTTTGAAGAGTGTAATTTTGGAAGCATGATATCTTTGCCTATAAACATTTGGTTTGTTTTTGTATGTTTTGTCTTTGTCTTAAAATTTCTGAATCGTATCACTTTGTTCAGAGAGAAAAGAATAAGTAGCTTTGTTTTAATGGCTGAGTTTCTCTCGGGAGTATGTTATGTGTGCTGTATTATGAAACAGAGATTTGGTTTCTATAAGTTATTCCAAGAAAAGCATGAAAGTTGAAAATGGTTTTGGTAGGGTTTCAACCAGAAGCAGGTAGTGTTTGATGAATAAACAATATGGATAATTGACAAATTAAGAGGGTATATGAGCGCAAGTATAAACAGTAGAGATGGGAGGAAGGTTGTCAGCATAAAAAAATGTTGAAAAACAACTGGGCAACTTGCGCATGAGTGAAGTCAATTTAATTCGTAGGAACTTCTGTTTCCTTGGAATTATATTCTTGTTTCTCACCCCTTATGACATTGTCTATGTCTACATTGGATGCATATACTACTGGGTAGTTAGGTTTCTCCAAAGAAAAATGGTTCTGTCTACTCTCTAAAGAATGTTATTTCATGTATTCTGGGCCTTACAGTACTAGTCATGGTGATGTACAAAGGAAAATAAGGAATACCGATGGAGATGTTTTTCTGTCAAATCTGAGAGGCAGACCAGCCTGTCCATTTCAGGTTTTACTTTCTTTCTCAGGGTTTGGAAGCTTCGGGGTGATTGCTTGCTTGTCTTCTGTTTCCACTGTACCTGGGAGAGGTTTTAAGCTCAAAATTTGGGTAGGAGTTGGTAAAAAAGAAGAAAGACAAAGATAAAAGATTCTGCTTCTCTTGGACTTTCCTATCATCAGTTGGCCCAAAGTCATTTGGCCTGTACAATGTCTGATAAACACAGTTGATTTAATTGTGGGTAAGAATCTGAGAGTGAAGCCAGGCAAAAGGATCCCCTGTCTAACCTGACAGTCTCTTGCCACCTTCGTGTTTACTGCTGAGTTCCATTGCTTGTGCTCTCATGACACCTGTCTGGTATAAGCAGAAGCCAGGCCACTTAAGCTTTCCCTGATCCTTGAAATGCATGTTGCTTGCCTTTATCTCCCTTTGCTCGTTTTTTGGTGGCCCTGTACTCATGCTCAGATTTCAGAGGTCCTCACGATCCATCTGTAGCTAAAGTTCTGTTACTCTCGTCTGTATACAAAGTATAAAAGCTTTAAAATACTCAATCTCCTACATTATTCTTTAAGTGAACCCAAGAAGTGGGTTTCCCAGCCATTGGAGTTAAGAGTTGGCTGGATGTAGCTCAGTTAGCCACTGGAATGGGACTGATACTGAGATGATATATGAGAGTCAATACATGTAGTGTTATGTTCGGAGCATAGAGGTACCGTGATAAGGAGAATAAAGGATCTTTATGGAGTTGCCAACAGTTGGGTCAGTGGGTAAAGTAAAAATGGTAAGTACTTAAGAGATTGGCAGGCATGGAGGCTGATAGGACCAGGGAAATGTTCACTCAGACACAAAGTCACAGCTACTTGAATACAATTCAAGCAAGACTAATCTAGCCTTGAGGTAGGCCAGAAAGAAGCACAGTCTCATTTTGGAGAAATGTTTCTTAGGAAAACCTAACAAAATGCTAAATTAAAAGCCAAATGAGAGAAACCCACCTCATTTGTAATCAAGTATGAATGCAGTAACAAGACTGAGTCCAGAGGACTGGAAACGGAGTCCAGCCCCTGAACTAGATTAGTTTATGCTGATTATCTTTGATCCCACATTTAGGCTTAGAACTGTTTATAACACTCCTCCAAGAGATCAGGATTGGACTGGACATTGGGTAAAGTAGAGCCATCAAGTACTTTTGGTTTGGGTTGAAGAGAGATTGGGAATGTGTGAGACGCTCAGAAATGATTCCCTTTTCTTGAAAATTCCCTTTCAATATAAAGCAGGTTATCATAGAAAATAAATTTCTGTGTAGTATTAAGGCTGCAAGCATAACATAAATGCCATTTAGGCATACTTCATAGCTCTGTGAATTGGAAAGTAATGATGTAATATTAAAGTAATGGCTGAATCATTTGTTCTTTTTTTTTTGAGACAGGATTTTGCACTCTAGTTCTGGCCTGAACTCACTGTGTAGACCAGGCTGACCTTGAGCACACAGCAAGCATCCAGAGTGCTGGGATTACAAGCATGTGCTACCATGCTTGGTTTATGTTATACTCGAGGCATTTTGCTTATGAGGCAAGAGCTCTAATTGCTGTGCTATTCTTCCAGCCCCCATCTACATTCTTGTATTTTAAGCACTATTGAAATCTTTCATAAAGAGTGAAGTGAAAGTTTGCTTAAAGTTGGAAAGTCTTTGAGAAAAATCGATGTCCCATAGGAAATCTTTATTAAACTACAAAGGTTTATTTAATCTTCAGTGTGCAAGAAAACATGAAATTCATGAAGATAGTTAAGTCTCATAATAGTCAATGGCTAAATTTTATATTGTATGCCATATGGTTTGATCTTGAGCTCATTTTCATTACTTATTTTTCTCTTTTTTGTGGTAATGGGTGTTATACCAGGACATTCATATTGGACTATGTCCCTCACCCGTATTAAGTTAAATTTCTTTTTAAATTTTAAGGTAGTTTCACTAAGTTGCTAAGTTGTCTGGGCTGACCTAGAACTTGTGAACCTCCTGCCTCAGCCTCTCACAGTGCTGAAATTCCAGGTATGTGTCACTATACCTGGCATGTGCTACCATTTATCAAGGAAAGGAAGAACTATATGCATGATTTAGGTAAGGACTTCCAAAAACTGTTTCGAGATTTTCTGACCACATAGCCAGTTGTAGTTGTTCATTTGACTAGAAAGGCCATTTTACCAGTACATTTATGGAAGAACATTTTACTTTGGCAACCATCAGCTCTGATTACTTTCTGGAAATGGTCCCACTTTAGGCACAGAGTTCCTCAGATAAATGTCCTTTGACTATTTCTTTGGAGTTATAATGCCGTAGCTTTGCAAATCTCCATTAAAAATCTATCTTATGTCAGTAATTGTTTAGTGCAGTTCCGCAGTTCATATGGAGGCCAACAAAGGTGTCATGTCAAAAACAGGAATTTGGGGGTGGGTAACACACATTATTCTAAGTGATACCTACCCATCATTTCCGCATTTCCCGTTCCATGAAAGGTAAATAAGAACCTCTCTCACGTTGTAGATACTACATGATGATTCAATTATATCTCTGAGAAATGCTAGCACATTTTCAGTTTTATTTAAAGATTAGTTCTTACTCAGTTTCAGTTTTTGATCTGAACAGTGGAGTTGCTGCCTATCTTACCACATTTTTTATGAGCATAAAAACCTTCTAAAAGGGTCTGGAGGAATGGCTCAGTGGTTAAAGTGCTTGCTTAGAGTCTTAGTTACTTTTTCATTGCTTTGACTCAATACCCGACATCCACAGATTTAGGGGAGGGAAAGTTTATTTTAGCTCACAGTTTCAGAAGGTCACAGTCCATTCAGAGGCGGCTGGCAGCAGTGGAAGTACACGGCAGAGGCAGAGTTGGAGGCAGCTCCTCATGACATCACAAATAGCCAAGTCAAGGCAAGTTGAAATTTGTCCTCTGAGAAAGGCAGGAAGCAGCTTTTATATGCTTCCAGGTCTCAGTGATCAGCTCCTCCTGGATCCAGGTGTGGAAGATGTGGCAGACCCCCATTACACCACTATAATCCATCTTACATGCCTGTAATTCACCCCTCCAGACTAGGTGCCAGTCTCCCAACAGCACATGGTTCTGTAGACAGTCTATAACATTCAAATACATGAGATTTTTGGGGACCATTCCAAATCCAAACCACAATACTTAGCAATCGCTAGGTCAAGCGCTAAGTATCTGAGTTCTATTCCTGAGCACCACATAAGCTGACCATGGTGGTGCACGCCTGTAATCCTAGCACTGAGACAGGAGGATTGCCTTGAGTCCAAGGCCAGCCTGGGCTTTGTAGTGAGTTCAAAACCATCCTGGGCTGCAGAGTGAGACCTTTTCTGAAACACACAGACAAACAAACAAAACACAAGAATGAAGGTTTTGCCAGACATTCGAGAGTTCCATATTATTCTTTTCTGTTAACACCTCAAAATGCTCAAATCAAGTGCTCAAAAATGTGTTGAGTTTCCTAAGCACATGGTCAGTAAAGTTCATTTGATCTGTAAAAGAAAAAATAATTGTTGAAATACCTGTAAATTCTTACGTGTGTCTTTTAATCTAAATTCAGTTCGACCTCTTCCCTTTTTGGTCCTATGGTACAGTGTTCCTCTCCCTTTAAACATGGCCACTTAACCCTCTCTGCTAGTGTTTTGGCTCCTTTAAATAATGGTGTATAACTGTCCTAGGCTTCTGTAACAGAGTGCCAAAAGCTGGTTACTTTAGATAATATATATTGTCACATGGTTTTGGGTGCTAAAAGTTGAGATTGAGGCTTTCTGCTAAGCTGTGCTCTCCCTGGAGGCCCTGAGGAGTATCCTTCTTTGGCTCTTCTGGCTCCTGTTGGTGGTTTTGGCTCCTAGTCACAGCTTTCTTCTCCATGGTTGTCTTTACATTGTTTTGCCTTTGTGCCTGTCCTTCTGTGTATCCCATTTCCTCTTTTTAGAAGGAATCATTTGTATTGAATTTTGGCTCACCCTAACAGTCTTCTTTTTGCTTTGATTATTTCTGTAAAGACTTTATTTTTAAATGAGGTCATATTTGAGGTATTGTTGGTTCATACTGGAACATATTTTTTTTTTTGAAGGGGGACACAATTTAACTCACAAACAATAGCATTCTCAAAGCTTCTGACTAAAGTGTCCCTTGGATTTTCTCTTTCTCTCTAAATGATCTTACCCATCGGTTGACTCTAACAGTGGTGGTGATTGGAAAGAGCCTAGTCTGTAGAGTTAGTTTGTCTTGTATTGAAGCACAGGATATTCACTTGTAAGTGGCTTTGGCAACCTAAACATTGAAGATGTTGTTCTCCGGAGGCCCTGGAATGGTATAATATAGTCCATCAACATTTCTTGCATTCTTAATTAACAAGGTTAACTTGAATATCCAGGAGCTGTTCTGAAGTATAAAGTGATCAGAAAAAAATTATCTGGAGGAATATTACTCAGGATGCACTCATAGACTTGGAGCATTTGCAGCACTGGGAGGTGTTTGGAAATAAGTTTCTTGCCCCTGTTATATAGTTTAGGGCTAAAGTGTCCCCAAAAGCCTCTCATTAGACAGTAAAGCCTGATCTGAAGGGTGGGTCTCTGAGTGTTGTGATTTGCTTCTGGAATATCTCTCAGAAGGCTCATATATTTTAAAAGTGACTGATTAGATTATGGTGATGAATTTGATCAAGTGAATTAATCTCTAGATATCTTTTGAGGCCTGGTTTGTAGGATGAATCATTGGTTGTGTGACCTGAAAGGGGAAATTTCTCTCACTGGCTTTATCTTTCACCATCTCTGCTTCCTGCTGTGATTCTGTGAACAGCTTCATTCCACTGAGGCCTTCCACCATGCCTTCTGCCATTGCCAGCCAGCCATGCATGGACTGAGATGTTTTGAAGCTAGGAGCTAAAATAAACGTCACTTTCTTTAAGTTGTGGGTGTCAGGGATTGCATCTCAGTGACAAGAAAGTTACACGCCCTGTCCCAGGTGCTGGATATGCCTACAACAGCTTGTCCAGAGTCAGTGTGAAACTAGTGAAAGGTGGTTTTTGTTTCTTTGAGAAAATACTATGCATATCAGTCTTTTATTCTCCTTTCCATGGGAGCTTGTGCAGTAGAAATTATGGTGACTTATTATGAATGAAGAACCTATTCTTGTGCCCTTATTCAGCTGTTTTCCTGGAGGGCTAAGTAGGAAAACATTTGTCATTTCTGGAAAGATTCAGGATACATAAAGTAGAGAACTAGTAGAAGGCGCAAAAGGTTTAACATAATCAAGTGCTATATGAATGGAATCTGCATATAATCACAAATCAGTGGATGCTCCTGTGCCTGCACTATGGAGGAGGAGGTCCTTTCTTTAATTATTGGAGCATATTGCTGGTACAGGCTAATGAAATTCATTTTGGAATACTAGTTTATGCATATGACATAGTTTATTTTAATACCCATTTCTTTCTTCCCCTTTTTTGGCCGTTGCCCCATTCTCTTTTCTCTATCTCTAAAAATCTACCTTTTGGTTTCTTGTCATCTCTCATTTAATTAATGGATTGCTTATATAACAGAAAATCTGCGGTATTTAGTTTTCTGAGATTGCTGTGCTTTATTACCATGATAATATCAAGTAAGGAGGTTGGGTGAGTAAAATAATTTATATTTTTACTTAAATTTACACAGCCCTGACTAATTATTAGTCATAAGATCATTACTTATTCTCTAGCTCATGTACCAGTTATTCTTAAATTTTGGGGTGCAAAGAATTTTGAATGCAAATTCTTGAAGTTTTGTTAAATTCTTTCTCTGTCTTGCCAAGTCTTATTAGATAAGTCTTGGTGGTTTCCAGTCACAGGTATTTGTAAAGGGCAATGCATGTAGTTCTGATGTCTGCCAAAAGTTCATGAGACTCTTCTGGAAAGGCTTAGGAGCAGGCATGGTATGTGCTACTTTCTTGCAGCATGAGTGAATTCAGAATCATATGCGTTTTTCTTCTCAAGCAGTAATTTGCCTAGAACTTTGAGCCAGAGCTCAAGTGAGAGCTGTTTAATGACAGCATTGGCTGCTGAAGACAGCCTGGCTTATGGGATATAGGAATTCCCTTGGCAGTGTTTCTCCATTCAGCCTGCTTAAGGACATTTGATCTTGCTTCTTGGTTATTAGTTTGAATGAAACTCATTCTGCACAGATGGGCAATAGTTTGTGAGCACAGATGGAGAAGGAACAGTAAGTTCACTGGCAGAGCCTCCACATGGAATGGAATGA
This sequence comes from Ctenodactylus gundi, assembly GCA_004027205.1. Taxonomy (NCBI): domain Eukaryota; kingdom Metazoa; phylum Chordata; class Mammalia; order Rodentia; family Ctenodactylidae; genus Ctenodactylus; species Ctenodactylus gundi. The sequence goes on from PVKB01001427.1 coordinate 69,948, forward strand.
GCAGGAGAGGAAAAGGGTGGTGCTGGAGCTAAAGGCACTCAGAAAAGTAAATATGCACCTGGTCACTAAAGGAAACCCTGCCATCTTCTAATGTCTCCAAATAAGGCTGTAGGTAAGAAATCTTTTAGGAACTCTTCCAGATTTTCTTTTTTTATTGCCATTAAGGTAAGTGACATACATTCTGAGCATTCATTAAAGTAAAAATAACGAGCAGTGAGGCAGCATTTGAATAGAGAAAGAATCTTCAGTGAGGAATTCCATGTGTTTTCTAAGGAGCAAAAGGAAATGAGGTAGCAAGGATGAAAATAACAGACTGGTGGTCTGTTAACAGTGGTCATCTCCAGTTTGCACAGCCTTGAAACTTCTGAGGAAGGATGGCTACTTTTCTGGGCCAGCTGCTTCATTTTTGGTATTTGATATTTTCTTCTGCTTTGGTGATTGATTTTCTAGTTTTATATTATGCCCTTGAAGGAGCAGGAACTATAATCCTTGCTACACAATGTGTATTTTACTAATCTCCTTCTATAATTTATTCCTACTTCTTCACCAGTATGCTTATTGTAATTCCAAAACTTTTTCAACTAATGTTTTACTTAGCAGCCACTGTGCGGACCATTACTACCTGGTTTCAGAGTGGACACAGGTGCAAAAGGGCTCTTAAAGTCCAACTTGAGATGAATGAATGGACAAATGCGGGGGTACATGGTTTGTATCCCTGTTCCCGCTGACAGCTGGCATTTTATCTAATTCAGAACTTCCTGGAAGAGTTTGTCCTACTGACCTGCTGCTTCTTTTGTAGACTTGGGAGCTTTCATTTCTCGGGCAGATGTAAACTTTACTCTTGTAATAATAACGTTTTTACCTACCTAGATAGTTGACCTATCCAGGTAGTTTGGAAAAATATTCATTTTTTTTCCATTTAATATTCAAGAAAATCTTACTAATTTTGGAAGAAAGGCCAAATGTGTTAGCATCTCTACCAGATCATATGGTAAAAGCTTTTTTTTTTTTTTAACCTGAGTTAATTTTGCTCCCAAGGGAAAAATTAAGCACAACCTGAGGACGTGTTTCATTTTCTGAACAGGCAGTGGGGAAGAGGTACTGTTGGAATTTAGTGAGTGGAAGCCAGGCATGCTGGTAAACATCTTGCTGGGTTACACATTTTCACGAAAAAAGATTATTTACTTCACTTTTTATCAACAGCCCCGAGTTTCTGAAGCTTTGCCTGGGGTGAGCAGTCAGTGTCGGCTTCACCAGCCTCATCTCCAGCTGCCCTTCCTTTGCTCTCTCCACTCCACACACTTTGGTTTTCTTGCACTTCTTCTTCTTTTTTTTTTTTTTTTGACTTTCAGGATCTGATATTTATAGGTCTTTCTTTCCACTTACTTCATATTTCTCAGTAGGAATGAACTGAATCTTTCACTGGTAGAGGAACTCTTCCAGCATCTCCATTAGGTTAGATTCCCTTCTCTCTAATCACCATGTGTTCCTGTGCTGGGGACCTTATTAACACTTCTGATTGAATCATTGATTGCATAATTGATTGTGCACATTTTATTCCCCTTACTAAAATTTAACCTTCAATGGGGTATGGCCTATATTTACTGTTGTATCTTCAGTGGCCAGCATAGTGCTTTGGGCTTGATAGTAAATACCTTTTTAGTGAATCATTCATCAAACCGGATACCTGATAGTTACTTACAGAAAATTAGACCCATTGCTACTTTTGACACATTATGTAGGTAATATTTTTCCTCTAAATTGATAAGACATTTCATTTTAAATCAATATCTGACACTCAGAATATATTTTGGTCATATAAAGTATAGACAAGATAGAATATGCCATCTTTTTTGGATATAGTTGTCTTGATACATACAACACAGTCACTCTACTTTTTTACCATCATCCCTCATTCTTTTTTTCTCTCCCTTTTTCCTCGTTATTAGCTTGATTTTAAATTTCTAGTTTAAGTTTGCGTTGTTTGATTGTTAAGAAACTAATGAGCATTTTGTTTTAGTTCAGAGAGATTGTTAAAATTTTAAAACCTTACTGAAGTTGTACTGGATTTGTAAGGTTTTTATCATCCAATTCTCCAAACTATAGGTCTGTCTATAAAGTTAAAATAATTTTAATATAACACCTACCCATTACTGACTATGGCGAAATCTGTGGGAAATTAAATTGAAGATTAGTGACATAATTTGGATTAGAGAAGAAAAAATCATATTGTGAGTGAAGCTTCCTGTTGGGCTCTCTATATAATATATACTCAGTCAGATGTAGTTAGCGTAATTAGACAGCCTACACAGAGCAGAGGTGTTCATCCTGTAGAGTTTTCAAGTGGTAAACAGACTGAATATCCTTATTATATTGATTAATCTATTTATTACTGGAAAAAATCAGGATGTACATTATAGCTAAAGAGAGTAATAAGGAAATCTAAATTATGTACCATTTTATTTGAATGCATTTGAAGAGACTGAGTGGAGTCATTGTCTCTTTTTAGCTAAGGAAGTTTAATAATCATTGGGTTCATGTTTATGTTATTGAAGTGCCATTTGGTTCTTGACCTTCCTTCCTCCTGTTCCTGCTTCAGAGTGTGGGCTTGACTAAGGGGGTTGGGATTCAGGTAAAATTATTCACGCTTTATACAGCTTGGTAATAAAAAGCACGTTGTTTGTTTTAGATGTCCATCGGTCAAAGTGCGTCAAATTACTATTAATAGTGAATGTATCCATTATAGTCATTTATATGTTCAGCAGACGTGGTAACCTGTAAATATAAAGACTTTTATATATTTTTGTCCCAAACTCTTTCTATATTTGCGTATTTTAAGTTAATACTTATTGAATGGGTCAGTCAGATTAAAACATATGAAATTGCCAATATTTATCTGTTTCTGACCTAAAGCTTGCATTTTCATATAGTTCAGTCTAACATCAATTTAAAACTTTTATTCACTTTTCCATAGAAACAATACCTTAACTAACAGAGGACCAGAATTGAAATAGTATCACTTTTGCTTTTCTTAGGTACTTCATATTTCAAGTAGATGTTTATAGTCTAGCCAGAGAACATAGCCAGTGATAAACCGGTGATTCTGTAGGGAAACACATCTTAAGTTACAAACACTCAACACAAACATTTTGGTGTATAACTTAGTCATGGTATGGTGACATGCATCATGAAACTTGCAGGACTTTTTTGTATATTGTGATATAACCATTAATAGAACCTTTTTTGCTGGTCATTTGTTTTAGACCTGACAATTAGGACTGCAAAGAGCAGTAGGTTATAATGTCAGTGTTCAAGGCACTGTTTTCACTGATAAAAGGATACTCTTATCATTGGGGAATGGGATCTTTGAGATTTGATCAGCAATAGGGGAAATGTGGAAAATTATACCCCCCCTCCCCTTTTTGAAGGGCCTAATATATTGTTTATCAGTGACATGTAATCAATGAAAGCCTCTTTGGTCCATTAAGTATTTCTTGATTCTAGAGCTTGGGGAATTTTCACTCATGTGTATTTAGCCCTTCAGACATGTAAGAATTGAGTTGTGTTTATGAAAGTCCAATGATATGATGGACATATGGAGACGACTCATGAGGAAATGCAGGAGCTGATATTTCTGTCAAAAGCTGACAAAACCCACAATTATTTTCTCCTTTGAAAATAAAGGGTCACAGCTTGCAGTCAGTCCTGTTCAGAGACAGACTAGAACTACATTCTAGATATCAGTCTCATAAGGCCATGTGAGTGCGCTGGGTGTTCAAGCATGTATTGCATGTATTTGTTTGTAGAGAAAACATTTAGCTTGGAAAGGAGAGATTAAGTTTGGATCATAGATTTTTATTTATTCCCTAGGTTTCCTGAGGGTGGAATAATAACAATAATAAAAATCCATGAAAAGGTGGCAGTCATTGATGAGAAAGCACTGTTCTCAGCGAAGGGTGTTGCTTCCTTTTCTGATCCTGTTTTTCACATAAATCGATGGATGCAAGAACCTCTCTGATGATTACAGAGCAAGAGAAGCTGACAGTTCTCTTGCTGCTTGCAAATAGAAGCAGCTTCAAAGCAGGTTTGTTGCTTTGTTAAAAAAAGAGACCACAATTTATTTTTATTAATGCTTCTCAACAAGTCTTACACAAGAAGTCATTTGGCCCCAAACCCATAGTTAGAACAGAATTTAAATAATTACCAAAAAGACAATGATTTGATGGCCAATGCACATCATGTCAAAGGGTCTTGAGGCTGTAGACATTTCATATTGATCTGGCCACAAATGATACTAAAGTTGTTATTTTTGCAGACACACTTACCAGTGCAACAAAATGCTTTTTATTTTTTATCATGTTTCTATGTACATTTGATATGCAGAACAGTTCTCAGACCTGCTGTCAGAGATATTGACAAAATTTAATTGAATCTTAATGTGCATGCCAATCAATGCCAGTATATATGACTGGATTCTAGCAAAGATATTCTGAATTGAATAAAATGAAGAAGGTGGATATTATTTAATGAAACTTTGTTTTCTACTCTCTGTTATGCTTTTCCTCATTACAGCTAGATCTTTCTGCAGTATATTTTAACCTCATTTTATTGCTGATATTATCAACAGAGATGTTTGTAATTTGTCATGTACTACTGATACGTTAGATTTGATTGTGCTATAAATTTTCAAGTTTGCATTGTACCATCGATGATGGCTTTTAAGTGCTCTTTTAGCTGCAGTTTAATGTTATTAATGGTATGGACCATATTTCCCCATGATTCTTAGTAAGAGAAGGCAAGCAGGGCATAGTTAAAAATTTTTGCTAATGTCTTGAAGAATTCACTTTTTGCTTTCTGTTAACATTCCTTGTAATATACTAGCTATATTTTTCTTAGAGATAAGAAACTAAATTAGCCTGGAAAATTCATTTTGAGAATGTTAGAAAGCGCCAAATAAGTAAATAAGACTAACAATAAAGTAGGCCATCATAAATATTCAAATTATGCTCCAAATTTTACAAAATGTGTGTCACCAGAGGTGGCATCATTTGGAACATGGAGGCTGTTGTGGTTAGGATCTGAGTGTCCCCCAAGAGTCTTATGTATTTTAATGTTATGTATTGTCTATGGAGCCATGTAATGTTGGTGGATTGGGGTCTGGTCTGGAGGGGTGGATTGCAGTTGTTGGAATTAGGGCGCGTGTGTGTTAAGACTAAAGACATGTGAGTTAAGACAAAAGGTGTGTAGTGGCCACACCTTCGATACCTGGATGCAGGAAAGACTAAGACTGGGACTTGGACTAATCTCCATTAGTCTCACTTGCCTGTCTGTTTGTGATGTCCTGAGAAGCTGCCTCCACCTTTATGCCTCTGCCATATATTTCAGTTGCTGTCGGCCGCCCCTGAATGGACTTTGACCATCTGAAACTGTAAGCTAAAATGAACCTTTCCTTTCCTAAATTTGTGCATGTCAGGTTTTGAGTCACAGCAGCGAAAAAGTAACTGAGACAGAGGCATTTATACTTTTCCAAAAATGCTTAAAATAGTTAATGAGGGGCTAGGATGTAGGGATGTAGATCACTGGTTCCAGTGCTTACTTAGTGTGCCCAAGGCCCTGTGTCAAATCCCCCCCGCACCACATAAGAATTAGCCAAGTATAGTGGTACATGCTTACAAATCTCAACACTCCAGAGGCTGATGCAGGAGGATTGCCATGAATTTGAGGCCAGCTTGGACTACATAGTGAGTTCAGGATCAGACTAGGCTGTGAGTGAGACCCTGTCCATCCCTCAACCAAAAAAAGTTGACTACTAAATTTGTGTTCTTCAGATTCTCAGGGTGTGTGTGTGTGTGTGTGTGTGTGTATCTCACTGGGTGTTTTAAAATAATATTCTGCAGATTTACCTGCCTTCAGATATGTTCTTTTGGGCAGGAAGAAGTAAAATTTTTGTAACTGTCCCAGTTGAAAGCCAAATAAAACAGGTTCATAAGGAGAAAAGGGAAATAATAGTTCCTGTACATTGGGCGTTGATATTTGCTTTGTGAGTTTTCTGTTGTCGTCTTCAGAGATACCTTCTTTCTAAAGCAGAGAGAAATCTTATGTTTTCTGTCCTTTGCTCTGGAGTTCTACGTAATGTAGAGTTAGATGTCACTCTGTTTCTAGTAAGTACAAATGAGAATGGTAATAACCTTCCTATGTAGGCTTGCAGTGAGGAGAGGACTGGGCATACCCGCGCTGAGGCTAAGACCACTTTCCCGATATCTCTTACTCGCATCATGGAGAATGAAGAGGCAGCAGCAGAAACCATCCGTCCTCCCTCCAGAACTCAGAACTTCATGAGCACCAGCTGCTTTGAATTTATTGCACAAATCTCATGGTTTCTAATTGTTCTGTGTCCTTCACAGCAAGAGCTCTTGGTTTACCACATCCCACCCCAGCATGTTCTGAGCTCTGATTGCTGCTGCCTTTATATACCCTAGGTCGTGTACTTTATGCCTCTACTTCCGGTATCCTGCTTATCAGAGGTCATGGACCATTATCAGCCAGTCCTGCAATTGCCTTAGACTTCTCAGTGTTTTTCATTTTATCGTTCTGATAACTGGCTTTGCGTGAGGTTCCTGGTTGCACTGTAGGCCTAAAAAGAGGAGGCTGTTTTTCTTCCTCAACTATATCTTCCACTAGTAAGTTTAGGAATAACATTAATTGTCATCCTTTTTTGTAATTATTGTTTTGTTATTCATATATATTTGCAGTACATAAAAGTTACATTCATCTTGGTAAATTGTTACATACACATATCACATCTTGATCATTTTCAGTTCCTTTTTCCATTTTTCTTCCTGTCTACCCTTAGCTCCCCAGATCCTTTTTCTGTCTCTACAAAGTCTGCCTTCTTGTCTTTTTATCTTTTATTTTGCTCTTTCAATTACTTCTGTTTTGAAACCATGTGATATTAAACCTTTTGTGTTTGATTTATTTCACTCAGAATTGTGGTCTAGTAGTGTATTCATTTTTTTCTAGAAGTGACTCCGATTTATCCTTTATTACAGAATAATTCTCCTTTGAATAAATACACCTTCTTTTCTTTATCAGTTCTCTTGAGTGGTTTATATTGCTTCTAAGCCTTAGCCAGTATCAATTTTGTTGCTGTAAGCATATGTATGCAGGTATCACTGTAATTATGATGATTTTCACTCTTGGAAAGATACCTAGAAGCTGCACCAAGTGGAACTTCTGTTTCTATTTTGGGAGGAACCTCCATATTAATCTTTCTATTGGTTATGTTAGTTTATCTTTCCACCTACCATGTATATTGGAGGTTTCCCTTTCCCCCCCTCAATCTCACCAGTGTGTTTTTGCTTTTCAAGTTCTTGGTGGTCGTCATTGTTAGTGGAGTGAGAGGGAATCTCGTTGTTGTTTTCACCTGCATTTCTCTAGTGGTCAAAGATGCTGCACATTTTTTCATGTACTTACTGGCCATTTATAATTCTGTTGACAACTATCCGTAACTTCAATTGCCCAGTGTTTGACTGAGTCTTTTATTTTGAGTGGTCTAAATTCTGGAGTTCTATAGTAGTCCTCTGTCCAGAGAATGCCTGACATTTTCCCCCTACTCCTAGTTGTCTTACTCCAGTTATTATTTTCTTTGCTGTGCTGAAGCTGTTAAATGTGATGTAATCCCATTTGTTGCTTCTTAGTGTTATCTTTTGTGTACTTGGGGTTCTGTCGAGAGGATCATTGCTTATGCTTATGCCTTTTAGGATTTTGCTTATTTTTTCTTCTATCAGACTCAATGTTTCTGTTTTAATATCTACATCTTTGGCTTATTTCGGTTTTAGTACAATGATCTGCATCATTCGGCATGTTTTCCTGGAATCCTTCATTAACGAGGCTGTCTTTTCTACAGAGTGAGCTGTTGCCCCTTTTTTGAAGAGTAGGTGCCTGAAGATCGGTGGTCATTTTGCATCCTCCATTCTCTTCCCTTGATCCATCTGTGTTTCGTGTGTGTGTGTGTGTGTGTGTGTGTGTGTGTGTGTGTGTGTATCATTTTTTAAAATCACAGAGCTTTGTAATAAAACTTGAACCAGGATCATGATGCCTTTTGTTTTGCTCCTGTTGATGTTGCTCTGGCTTTCTGGGGATCTTCTGGATAATTTCTTTCTTGATAGTTCTGTGATCCACTCACTATCGAATAATGATTCTGTTTTATTTGGATACTTTTTTTTTCCTGTTGCTGTTGATCTATAGTTTCACTTTATTATCTGATGTTACATAAGATTATTTAAGTTACTTTGTATTAATTTAAGCACAATTTATGGCCTAACAAATGGTTTATTTTGGAAAAATTATTGTTATATGTGAAAAAATGCATGTTTTATTGTTTGGTAAAATCTTTTGTATATATCTGTTGTCTATTTGTCCAATGGTGTAGTTTAATTCTGGCATTTCTTTGTGGATTTTTTTAGGGGGGTCCAGTTGACCTCTCTAGTTTTTTATGTAAAATTATTCTCTACTAGTATGCATTTATGATACAAAATAGTCACGTTCAGCTTGGGGAATTGGTGCATATGCATATCACATTTAGTCATGCTTCCTTCTCCTTCTTCTTCTCCACTGTTTACCTTTCCTCCCCAGATCCGCCTCCTGTATTTATACAGTCTACCTCTCTGTTTTCTACCATCTCTTTTATTTTTTCTAATTTGTTTATTTATGTTTCATATAAGAGAAATCATGCAATATTAGCTTTGTGTGTGGCTATTGTATGGTCTCAAAGTGCATTCATTTTCTTATAAATGACTCAGATTTTATGTCAAAGTAGTCCTCCATTGTGTACATGTACCACATTTCTCTTATTCATTCATCTGTAAATCAATATATAGCCTGCTTCAAAGTACTGTCTCTGATGACTTGTGCTGCTGTAAACAGGGGTGTGCATGCATCGTGCTAATATAATGTCTTTAAATCATTTGGAAAGGTAGCCAGAAGATGTCATTGTAAATCAAATGGAATCTCTATTTTTAGTTTTTTGAGAAATCTCTACAATGATTTCCATAGTGATTGTCCTAGTTTACAGTTGCACTGACAGTATAAACAATTACTTTTTTACCTCTACAACTTTGCCAACAATTGGTGTTACTTGAAGTTGTTACTTGAATTCTTGAGAATAGCCATTCTTACTGGAATGAGATAGAATCTCAGTATTTTTCTGATTTGCATTTTTCTAATGATTAAAGATGCTGGACATTTTTTCAAAAACACACTGGTCATTTGTATTTCTCCTGAGAAGTGCTTATTCATTTCAATTGTCAATTTTTTTACTTTTGGAAATCTAATCTTATTCTTGTTTCTTTATATATTCTAGAGAATTGTTTGTGAGAGTAGGGTACTGGTGTCTTTTTCTTTGGTTATACTGTTATTTTTCTGTCCTTTTATACTCAGTGTTTTTTTTTGTTTGTTTGTTTGTTTTATGAAGGTGAGTGTGTTAGCATTTGGTGTATATATGTTTACAAATGTTGTTTCTTCATTTTTAATTGTTCCTGTTAGCAGTATGTTGTGACATTTACTCTTCTTACTAGTTTTGGTTGTGTCTGAAAATACAGTAGTTACTTTTGTTTGCATTTGAGTTCCAGTAGTATAAAGTATTATTTTTTGTCCTTTACTTTCAGTTTATGTGCTTCTTTGGGAATGAGGTGTGTCCTCTGAAGGCAACATACAGTTGAGTTTTGATTTTTAATTCGGTTTTTCAGTCTGTGTCTTTTGCTTAGAGAGTTAAGAACATTAATATTTATTATTGCAAGGTATTTGCTGAAACTTGTCCTTGCATTGTTTTTCCAGTATTGATTCTATTCTTTTCTTCTTTTTTCTTTTTACTGCCTTCTTTGTTAGAGCTATTCTTTCCTTTGGGCTCTGTGGAGCTGCTGACTTCTTGCCTGTCTATGATTCTCTTAATTATTTCTTTACAATGCTGGTTTAGTGGTTATGAATTTATTCAGAATTTTTCAGGGGAAACATTTAGCTTCTCATCAATTTGAAGAATAATTTAGCAGAATATAGAAATGTAGGTTAAGAATTGATTTATTTTAGGCCCTGAAAATTTTCTCCTAAAAGCCTTTCTGTTTTTTAAGGTATGTAATGAGAAATCCATTGTTATTTTGACAGACTTGCCTTTATAGGTTACTTTAATTTTTATTACAGCTTTTAGTTCTCTCCATGTAGGATTTTTCAAATTTTGATTATGATGTGCTGTGGGAGAGGCTCTTTTCTGGAAATGGGTATTTGGAATTTTACATGCTTTTCATAGTTGAATATTGAGTGTTTTCTCTAGACTTGGAATATTTTCTGCTATGCTTTATGTGAATAAAATTGTTTTACCTTTTGAGTCATCTAATTTTTCCTTTATTCTGTAATTTTGAGGTTGACTGGTTTTTGGTTTTCTTTTTTGAGTTACTTAGCAACTATTGTGTCTAAATTTTATGCTTTCTTGTTGGTTTCAGCATATCACTGGGTAGGTGGTTTACTTCATCCATGTTGTCCAAGGTCCAGGACTCTGTCGTCATGTTTGGGCCAGCTCCTACTGCTTTGTTTCATGTCCTGTATTTTTGCTTAATTTTTTCATAATTTTTAATTCTTTACCCAAGTGGTCATTTATAATTTTGTATTGTTTTCTTTAATTCAACCTGTTTATTGTTTGTGTCTTCTTAAGGCTCACTGAACATTTTATTAATTAAATCCATTATTTGTTTATTTAAATTATTTTTAAGCTCACTAAATATGTTATAAATTTTTTCATATGTTCCTTCTCTGATCTCCTCAAAAAATTTAACCATTTTGGGTTGGAGGGATAAAATATTAACCGTTTTTTTTTTTTTGAGTTCTTGACCTGTAACTTTCTTGACTTCAGTGCCAGTATGATCAACTTTTGGGGCATTAATCATTTGGGAGACATTTTGTTGTTTTGCTTTCTCATGTAGGTGAGTTAGAAAGACTTTGTCACTATTGTGGAGACTTTTTAGTTAGCTCTGTGATTCGTCCATAGGTTTGGTCATATTTTGGTATTTACACACCGTCTTCAACCTACTCAATATTGTTATTGAGGATTTTGTTGGAGTTCACTGTTTTTTCTTGGGGAAAAAAGTGGGGAAAGGAAAAGATAGTGAAATTTTCACAAGAAAGAAAGGAAGATGAAAAGGCAAAGTGAGAAAAATCAAAGTTAAAGAATAAAAGAAAGTAAATAGAATTAGTTAAAAGTAACAAAAGTAAATAAGAAAAATGAAGTCAAGATCAAAGAAAGCCTAAGATATTAAAGAATCTCCCAAAAAAACCTGAATGAATTGAAAGAAAAATTCTCTACGTTGAATTGTGGGAGTGACTCACTTTTTAGAGCCTGTGATACTGGAACTCACCATAATCCACCAGAAGCTACTCTCACCACGCAACTCAGTATGTGGTAAATGATGAAGTCAAGGTTATCCCTCAGCACATTGACACATGGTGAAGGCAAACAGACTTCCCAGCTCAGTGCTAGAAGGAAGCAGTGAAGAAAGACAGCAGTCCCCTGGGATCAATCCCAGCCTGTCAGAAAAGACACCAAACTGGCCTGACAGGCTTCTCTCTATGGTGAGCAGGACAACCGTGCCTTCCACAGCCTGAACTTGCCACTGCTGGAACTTTCCAGTAAGTCTGTGCATAGCCTTCTTCCTCTGTGCACCTGTCTCTTGTGGCTATCTCCCACCCTGTCACTGCCATAGAGAGATCCTCAGAAACCCTGAAGTGTGATTTTTCTGTGACTTCTCCTTCCTGGAGTGGCTCCTTGTCCAAGTGATTCTCACTTCCAAATTTGGTGGGTGCTGCAGAACATTTTTTCCTCAATAGTAGCTTGTCATGTGAAAGGAGTTGTTTGCAGAGTGAAACCTCACACTGTGTTTGGTGATTACAGTAACTGGGCTTCTCTTGGGGCTACTGCTGCCCATTTCTGGTTTATTCCTACAATCTTCATCAGGCTTATTTTGTGCTTGTTTGCATTCCAGACTGCCTTGCCATCTTCTCTTCATTGGATTTGGGTCTTTCATGGTTTCTAGTTTTCCTATCATCTTTCTCCTGGAATTCTCCTCTTTTTCTTCACTAAGTTGTTATTTTCCAGGTGTTCGGCTTCTAGGTTCCCATCAGTTTCAGGTGATACTGTTGTTTTACTTTTAAACTCATTTACACTATTCTTGTTTCTCCTGCCTACCAACCCTTGAATCCTCTCTCCTCTCTCCTCACTTCTCAGTAATTTCTTCCTGTGTCTCATGTTAACTTTCTCCTACATTGTCCTTATCTTTATCCATGGTTTCTTAGACCTATATATCAATCATCCTTTGAACACCTTAGTTTCTAAAGCTCTGTGTCTCCATGATCTTCTGCTCTTGACTGCTTCCTCATTCGTGACCAGATCTTGTCATTACCGATTGTCCCAATTTGTTTGTTTGTTTATTTATTTATTTATTTATTTTTAGTGATACTGGGAATCTAATCCAAGCTCATTGCCCTGACCGATATCGTCAGCCCTTTTTACAGTTTTTATTTTCAACAGGGTCTTGTTAGGACTTTATGCTGAACCTGAACACTGGCATGTGCCACTGGGACCAGGTTGTTTGTTTAGGCATCCTGTTCTTCTGCCATATTCTAGTGTACTTAATTCTCTTGGAGCATTTCTTCCTCTTGTATAGATGAAGGAAGAAGAAAAACATGTAGGAATAGGCTTTGTGAATTCTTTCTGTAGGTTCCATCACAGTATAATTGTGATTACTCTTTAACCTCAGTAAGAGATAATTGTATTTTTGAAAAGTGCCTCGTGTTAATTCTGAGTTCATTTTTCTCTGAGACTCTGCTCATGGTGATTTTTCTAGAAACTTCTCTAGAGAAGTTTATTTTACTTTGAGAGACAGAGGGGAAAAATGAGAAGGCGAGAAAAAATTTCCATTTGTGTGTGTGTGGGGTATGAAATGAAGGCAGGGTCAGCTCTTGTCATCTGCATTCATTGTTTTTCTAGAGACCTTGACCTGTAACTAATGAGCTAATGTACAAGTGTAGGGTGACTGTATTTTTCTCTTATTCTTATTCCCATATGTCCTTGCTTGCTTACTTTTCTTTTGTTTTTCTTTCTTTCCTTTTTTCTTCCTGTCTTTCTGAAAGGAATAGTTTATTCTGTCACATGGGGCATTCTGCTACATTGTCTGATATGAAGAAGATTTATTATTACCTCTATGAAGTTGCTTGAGTATGCTAATATCTCAAAACATAATTTTCTTATTTCTAAAATGCTTATGGTAATACCCACCTAACAAGCATTAATATTAGTGTTATCCAGGTGAGCCTGTCTGGTACATCAGACACATAGTAAGTCTTCCATAATCACTGGTTTTCTTCCTTCCTTTCATTCAGTGGACCCAAGCTTTGCTCCTACTACGTATTTTTTCTTTGAGGTTACAGATTTTAGCAGCGTGTTTGAGGTCACCTCTCTGAGATAAGTCAAAACATAAAAGGATGACTTAAAACCAATTAGTGGAGGTTAAGCATGTCACCTAAATTTTAATTAAAAATTAATGTGCTGAGAATATTGTTCCTCTTTCAGTATTTAACCTACAGTTCAGTCTTTTAAAACACCTGTCTTTATACATTTTCTAATGTATGTTTATTAATGACATGTCCTGCTTCAGTAGCCTGTTATCACAGTGCTGAGAACGTGTGGCGGAGATGCCTGTGGTAGACACAGAAGAGGGGTGAACAGGAGTGAAGAGGAACTGGGAAGGAGTTTGGCCTATCACTTGTCCTTTGGGATGGTTGTACTGGCTGCTGTGGCAGATGTCCCTTTTCCTGATTAATAAGCAAAGTTGATTTTACTCACATTTGTTCTTGGCTCCTACCTCACAACAGGTGGCCAATCAGGCTGCAGTCGGCTCTGCAACTGCTTGCTGTCAGAAGCTTTGAGAGCCTTCTGCTGTGATTCAAGCAATAGTTTGGAGGAAACTTAGGGTACTTACTGTGTACAGTTTGTGTGTATAAGCTAAGATGGATTCTGGTGATGGATTCTTGTGATAATATGTTTGGTTGTAGAAGACTCTAGATTTAGCCATATAGGTAGTGTTCAGTATCTGGTAGCCGAGAATTATTTTTAAAAAATAATCTCTGCTCTGAGCTTTAAGGAGAAGTCCTGCCCTCTTTCCCCCCAGATGGAGAGATACGGTAAAGAGGGTAAAGATGAGGAGAGAGAGAGGGGACTCTTGTGAAAGAGCCAATAAACTATCTTTCTGCTAATGTTTTAGCTCTTGGTTAACAGGTTAGGTAATTAAGCCCAATTCAGCTTGTCCTAGTAGAAAGCTAGAATAAATCCACAGGAACTAAAAGTGCACATTTGTCTTTGTAAACATTCCCCAAGAACTTGACATCATACTGTATTGGTGGAGAAATACTTTGGGAATTTTCACTGTGGCAACAAAAGCACGAGTGACATTATCTTCCTCTGTCCATACTGTGACTTAGGGGATTCAAATTCATCCAGTCTGACACCAGAGCTTTCCTGTGTAGCAGATGAGTTAGAAAATAAAGACTTGAAGTACAGACCTAAGCCTGAAAAGTCCTCCAGTGTAGAAACAGGAAGGCTGAGCAGGATAGCATGGGACTAGGAGATTCTCACTTTGCTGTACTTCAGAAATCTGGCGTCTGGGGTTCTTCCGAGGAGGTGGGGGGGCCTAGGAGCAGTGAAGCTGGCGATGAAGCTTGTGAGTTCCTCCGTCAGAGACCACGACCAGAGTCCACGTTTTACTTCCTTCTACCTATGACTGACTTATTGGGTTAGTTAAATAATCTCAGTGTACTTCCGTTTCTTCACCTGTAAGATAGAAATAGCAGCCGATTCGTAGAGGACTTGGAACATAGGAAAACACTTGGAACAAAGGTTGTTGTCATAGGACAGCATGCCCACAACTCATTATGGGAGCACTGGGTAAAATTTATTCTATAAATTACAGTAGCAGGGATGTTGTTGGCAAGAGAAAAAAATTAAAAATTAAATTGTTTGATGGTTATTATATGAAAAAGTGCTGCTTAAATGTTAAATATTATCAATACTCATGAAACAAGCTATGAGTGTTTTCTTACTTTGCTTGTTGCAATAAATTTTAATATCTTAGAAATTCTAAATTTATACAGCTTCTCTTGAGAATAATTATTTTTCTCCAGAGGCTTTTCTTACCATTATTCTATTGCCTTATGAATGATATTTTAGTTTATTAATTTGTTTGGTAGTAAATATTATCCTCTTAACTCCTATTCTCTTCCTACAGCATAAAGAGGTAGACGCTATGTGTTACTTTTTTATCTTAACAATCGTACAACTGAAGCTCACAATAGTAACTTATATGCAAATCCTCAGTCCAACCTAGAAAATTTCCATTTACATATTTTAAATTATTTTGCTTTCAGTTCGGTGATTTCTCTCCCCCCTAATTTTATACTTATAAATATGTGGCAGATGTTGTTCAGTTAAATTTAAAAATTAGGAGCAATTGTTGTGGAAATAGTAATCTCTATATGCCATTCTGTGAACCAGGGGAGAATTGTTATTCAAAAAGAGAAGAGAGTTTCCTGGAAAAAAATAAAAGTCTTTGAGCTATTGATTTTTAAAGGAAAGACTCTGAAATTATTATGAAATCAAATAAGTCAGGACTATAATTTCAAGCTGTGTTCTGATTTATCTCATGCTGTTTGATACTGCCATGGAAGTGATGCTGGCATGGTCAAGCATTTAAATGCAAATTTATTATTCTAAATGTTCTACTTTGTTGGTGGCAGTTTGTATCAGCTTGAAATCCCCAAAAGATTTATGATGATTTTGAGCATCTTTGAAATGGAAACCTTTGATAAGAAGATACAGAGAGTAAACTGAATAATAGCACCATTTAGCAAATTCAAAGCGTAGCTCATCTCCCAGGCTGGATGGAAGGAGCAGGGCCTGCCAGTTGATGGAAGAATTGGAGCTGTGTGTGAGCCGAGCAAGGAATTGTAAAACATGAAAGGTCAAGTCGAGCTGGACCGGACAGAGAAAATCCGATCAATAAGCAGATTCTAGTGACAAGGGATGTTTCTGGTCTTTGCCACAGGTTGGAAATTCAAGAGAGCTGCAAATCCATCCTGGGGACCCCTCGTTAGATTTTGTGAGGAGGCCTAGCAGGCAGGATTTGGGTAGACCTAAAGAGGTTTACATTTCCTATTTGTTATTTGTGTGCCATCTTCGACAGATAGATCTATTCAGTCAGGTAAACCTTCTCTCAGTCAGTGAGCAATGGAAATATGGATTTGTGACTGGAAAGTTTTGTTGTCTTGGGTTCTTCTGTAGTACAAGTAGTAGGTACTCAATTTATTATTTTTAAAAATAAACCTGATTTTTCTTTAGGTAAAAAAATATAGGTAATATTGTAACTGACATGGAACAGATCATTTCTAAAGATGAAAACTAAAAAATAAAATTAGATTTGTTATTTTTCTCTGAAGGCATCTTTCCCATTATTAGATACCTTTAAAGTATATTGCTTATTACTTCTATTTAGTTTGATAGAGAGTGTGGTGAAATGATTTCATATTTGTTTTCTCTTTCACAATAACACTGGAAACACAACAACAATAAAATGTTCTGGTAGGGCTGAGGATGTAGCCCAGTGGCAGAGTGCTTGCCTGGCACGCTCAAGGCCCTGAGTTCAATCCCCGGTACCAAAACGAAAAAAAAAAAAGGAAACCCATAAAATGTCCTGGTAATTTTACTTTCTCTGCCTAAATATGGATGGAATATGGTTGGTAAATTATATGTAGTAACTTTTTTGTATTAGCCAAAACAATTCGTAATAACACTTTTTGGACCTATGTCATACAGAGAAGAGGCTGCCAAATAATAGTTGGTATTTCTGTAGAAAATCAGAATGCTTTCTCATGTGGGACATTAACTTTGTCTAGCTTCACAGGTTGTGATCTCACCCAGCGGAAGGCACCTCAAACACCACTAGAACTTGATTTTAGAAGCTGTGCTTGGTGACATCTGTCTCTTTGTGAATTATTCACATACAGCTTTCTTTTTTTGTCAACACAGTATAGTCAGGCTGTTTATATGGTGGCTTTTGGAAGTCTGTATTTCTAGTATCTATATCAAATCTCTCAGAAGACAGAAAGAAATGGATTCTGAGACTGGAGCTGTTCGCTGAAACTCTTGATGTAGCGAAGAACAATCATCCCAAATCATGGTGAAGGGAGAAGAAGGAAGAAAATATCTCCACATGGGAGAGTTTGAGAAGAGCAGAAACAGTCTTTTCAGGCCATAGAGGAAAAGCAGCTGGTCCTGATATTGGAAAGCTTCTAATTAAATCAGACACAATAAGACACTTTAGAACTAATCAACACTTCTGACTTTTCACAACCTTAGCAAATATCTATTTGACGCTCCTATAAACCTTTTAATGAGGTCCCCAAGGTTAGCTTTCCTCTGGTAATGAAGATGACTGTGTGAAATGATAAAAAAAAATTGTGAGAGACAAATAAAGGTGGGAAGGCTTTGAAAGGGACTTGTGGCTCTTCCTACACCGGATTTTTCTCTTTCCCTTTTCTCTCCCTTTGTTTGTAGGCACACCAAGTTCAAGTTGTAAGGAATAGAGGTAGTAGTAAAGCTGTGCATCTCAGCTGAACTGAAAAATATACAGTGTACACATGCTGTTCTGTCTTTGTGCTGTGTTCTTGTGGATCCCAAAAGGTATGTTTCTGCAAGAAACTTAGAAAACTTTTCAGATACACTTTATCATCTTTATAATTACAAAAATCAGGGTTTCCCACTCACGATTTGTAAGTCTTTGTAATTCTCACATTCATTGGGCGCTGCTCCAACAAAATGGTCACTCCCATGTTCTCTGATGTAAACAAATTTTCCAATAAATTATTAAGCCTGTAAAATAGACTACATTTTATAATCTAGATGTATATATAATTACTAAATGTAGATCTGACCCCAAAAGAATGCTACTTGAATATGGAAAGAATGTTCAGAATTACAACATTTTTATACCTTTTGTGGTATAATTCAAGAGAAAGATCATATATCACCGAGGGAGCCCATCTTCTGCCTACTGGAACTCTCACCCTTCTCCACTCTTAAGTTCTCCACACCTAACTTAGTTACTTCGGTAACTGTTAATTACTTTTATTTTATGAGTTATACTGTTGGAAAACAGGTCACAAATACTAATAATTGACCTCACCTGAAGCATTTCTTTCTTTTTTTTCTTCATCCTATCCTTAATATGCATCAATTTTCTTTGTCTTTCTCTCCCTGCCTTTCTTCTTGACTGGAACATGCACACACACAAAATTACTTAGAAAATACTTGCTTTAATACAGTGTTCCTCAATCTTTTTGGCACCTGGAAATGATTTCGTGGAGGCCAATTGTTTTCACCAATGGAAGGGTGTTGTGGGAAATGGGCAGTGGCTGTAGTACCACCACTTCAACTTCACTTCAGAGCACCAGATATTAGATTCTCATCGTAAGAAGTGCTCAGCCTAGATCCCACCCATGCACTATTCAGGTAGGTTCATGATCCTACTAAGAATCGAATGCTGCTGCAGCTCTGGCAGGATGTAGAACTTACGTGGTAATGTGAGTGGTGAGGGGCACTTGGAAACATAGTGGAGCTCTGGACAATGGCCCACTGCCTCTCTTCTGTCGTGCTGCCGAGTCTGTGACGCTGGCATTGGGACTCTGCTTTAACAAGAAAGCATTCTAGAATTAGGTGTATCCAGTGGTATAATCCTGAGTTGACAGAGACAGTTGACAGACAGTGACTGCTTTGGGGGTCTGGGATTGGTTGTGTGTTTCCTCCTTTGACTCAGCCGTGGGAGCCCTTGGGAAGGGAGCTGCTTGCTGAGCCTGTTGTTGCCTTCCTAGGTGGTCATCAGTATTGGTGGTGGTGACTGAGCAATTGCTCAAAATGGTGCTACATCTGTCTGATACATTCACCTAGGAAAAGAAAAAAAAATGTGATCTCAATACTAAAAGGATTTATTCAGAAAACCATTAGAAGTAGCCACATTATTTTATGTCTTCAGTTTAGTAAGAATTACTTATACAGGTTGTATGAGTGAGTACTCAGTGAGTACTCATGTATTTGTCAGGTGCCTGGTACTTAGTAATGTTCAGTAAGTATCGACTATTACTGTCATTATTGTTTCATTAGCAGTGATAGAATGAGTAAGAATGATGGTGCCTGGAAAAAAATCTTATTAGTCCTTCCTGTAGCAAATACAATCCGAGCATCTCAGGGTCGTGTTTACTGTGCCAGAAGAAGGCATGAAATGAAATACAATTAGATACATTTTTCTGGGATGAATATTTTAAAATACAAAACCAAGAGTGGCATATGTTTTCTTAACCCAACAAAGGGTTGCTATTGCCTTCAAAATGAAATTTGAAGTCTTTAGTGTAACTCGTAAGGAAGTTCAGTATTTACAGTCTTAAGTTCATCTAACCTACTTTCAGAAGCGTTTCCTTCATTCAGTCCTTTCCGACAATTTGGGCTTTGGCACTCACATGTGAGCTCCTACAGTATTAATGAGATTATAGACAGTGTTTTGCCTCCTCAGTGTCCAGCACAGGAACCAGTGAGCCTTTTCTCTTTCAGCCACAGTTTAGGCTTTGCATAACTCTCTCTCTATTGTGGTAACTACTCAACCTAATTTTGCCATGATATCCCAAAAAGTAACTACAGACAATATGCAAAATAAATCCTATCCAATTCTAACTAAAATCAAATAAAATTTTATGCATGGGGTTAAAATTTGAATTCTGTACAATTATGTGTCATAAAAGTTTCTCTTTATTTTGATTGTTTTCATTCATTTGAGAATGTAAACACTATTTTTAGTTTTTGGGTTATATAAAAACTTAGCAGTGGGGAAACTTTGTCTGTGTGATATTTCCTTTTTTCCCAGTCTGGTAAAATGCCAGGATACCTCAGCACCACATAAGCTGGGGGTTGTGGTGCATGCCTGTAAAGAGGGATGGTCCTGAGTCCAGGGCCGGCCTTGACTACACCAGTGGGTTTAGGACCAGCCTGGACTGCAGAACAAGACCGTGTTGCCAAAAAAAAAAAAAAAAAAAAAAGGAAGAAGGAAAAAAATAGAAGTGGTGTTCAATTAATATGTGCAAATAAATCAGAAGTTAAGAAAATGGGTGTGCTTTCACTGGAGTAATTTTCAAATGTTAGGAGAAAATTTGCATGACAAGCATTGCTTACAGTATAGATTCTAAACTTGACAAGTTGTAAAAGAATTTCTATAATTGATTTGTACATAACAGCTTTGTCATCCTCTGTATCTGTTTGCCCCTTATTGTCATCTGTGCTACGACTCATTGATGCAACGATTGACATTTCCTGTAAATACCATGCACATGTCTCCCGAGCTTCCTACCTTGCATTTGTTAAAACTTGGAAGGAATCTCTTCCTCCTTTCCTTCCTTCCTTCTTTCCTTTCCCTCTTTCCTTCCTCCTTTCCTTTCCTCCCTCTCTTCCCTTCCTCCCTCCCTCACTACCTCCTCTCCCTTCCTTCCTTCCTTCCATCTTTTCTTTCTTTTTATATTTTTAAGTTTCTTCTCGGTGAGCTGGTATTTGTCCTGCAAGATTTAGCTCAGAATGACATCTTCTGTAAATAAGTGTCTCTTCTGCAGGAACAGAGAAGAGAGGAGGATTGTGAGGAGATCACATTTCCTCTGGTTTTGTTTGTGGCTTTGTGAATATCACTAGTGCAGCAGTTTTCATATTGTGTTCAAATTATGTATATTGTGTAAGATATAAATAATGACGTTTATGGGATACTGTGTGACATTTCAATATGTGTATCCCATGTAATTACCAAGGCAGGATACTTTGCATACACATCACTTCAAATAATTACCATTTTTGAATGTTGGGCACATTCAAAAGCCTCTTTACTACCTATTTTGAGCCATAGTCGCCAAACATCCTTTTCCTGCTGTGCTATAGAACATTTGATGCTATTCCTCTTAGCCATCGGTACTCCTTTATTTTCTCTCTTGCATAATTTTGCCAAGACTCCTAAATTTATGTCACATGAGAGTCGATGGGGACAGTAGACATTCTTGTCTTGTTCCTGAAAGAATGCTTTCCCTGTTCAGTATGATACTGCCCTTTAATATATGGATATATATTTTTTTACCTCATTTAAAAAATTACTGAGTATTGTTAAGTTTTATCAAGTATCTTTTCTAAACTTATTGAGATAGCATGTCAATTTTAATGATGTCGATGTTAATGTGATATACTTCATTTATTGATGAATGTATGTTGAATTTTATTGCATTTGAATTTCTTAGCTCCAAGATTTTTATTCGGTTCTTTTTATGCTCTCTTCTTCAGTTGCATTTCTCTTTCAGATCAAGACTTATCATTGTGATTTAATTAAATTTCAGTATTCTCTTGCCTTTTACTGTGTTACCTTAAAATCATTATTTTACATTCTGTTTCACTATGGCTATTTCCTGGGGCAACTGGAGGCTTTCCAAATGTATTTTAGTTTTTTGTTTTTCTTTGGTTTGTTTTTGCCATAGTGTTCTGAATTCACCTTCATATGTGTAGTGTCAGTACAGATTTCCTCATTGGGGGCCATTTAGTGACTGTTTAATGCAATGAAGTGTTTTGATTTAAAGGCGAATTCTTAATATTTGTTACAACAACTTGGCTTCAGCCTAATCTACAGTTATCTAGCATTTATAGTGAGGCAGACCAAG
Organism: Ctenodactylus gundi; assembly: GCA_004027205.1. Lineage (NCBI taxonomy): Eukaryota > Metazoa > Chordata > Mammalia > Rodentia > Ctenodactylidae > Ctenodactylus > Ctenodactylus gundi. Next base: position 91,767 of record PVKB01001427.1, read on the forward strand.
TATTGAACATAAAAGAGAGTGAAACATATAAGTATTACAAGGAAACTGAAAACAATTAAATTAGAAACTGAAAATCTGAAAGCACCACGTGGTATGTAAAACATTACTATTATAACTTAATTTATTATAATTATTATAATTCAAGTTTAGTTGAATTGAAATCTCTAGATACATTAAAATTATTGTTTAGGCCTTTGCTTAATTTTGTGAGCATAAAGAAATTTATCATTCAGTTGTATTTATGAATTGGTCTCTTTCCTGGAGAGATGAACGGTGTTAACGCTGAATAGCTCACGATGGGATATAGTGGATTTTGACTAATGCTTATGTTATTTCAGCAACTTAACTGTTTCTGAAAATAAATTTTGTTGGAGTTTACCTGGAAGAAATGAGAGGCGTTTTGTGGTGCACATAAATTGCAGTGTCTGTTAAAAATTCTCTGAGATAATTTATACATGGTCAGTGCTCATTTACTGCCAGTATATCTGATATCTTATATCACATTTCTTCACTTTTCCATGGGGAAATTTTCTAAATTCTCCTACACTATATGATTTTCAATTGAGATCAGTGTTCTGGGTAGATTTCACCATAAATATCTTGGGAAATCTACTAGGAACTGAAGGTATATTGCTCTGTGAGATAAGTAAGAAACTTTCTCTTATTGATTCTTTTCGTTCATTCTGATCATTGTAACAGATAGTGAGTTTCATTGGTTGTTTAGGTTGTCATTACAAACAAATAGAATGTCTGAAACGTGGCTATTGGTCTTTTTTTTGTGGTGGATTGAATACCAATGATTGGTAGTCAGCATGTGTTCAGTTGGTACAGATGTGTGTGCAGCACATGCCTCACTAATGTGAAAAACAAGAGTGACTGTGTTCTGACAAATACACCTGATATTTTACGTTATAGAAAGTCATATTTTTAAATAAGAAAAGTGTCATCTTGCTGCTATGAGAAAAAGCAATCATGGAGTAAATACTGATACATAGGGGATATTTTTACAGTATACTTCAACATTTAGACTCTTGACTAGCTGCTTCAGTTTTAAGATCGAATGTGTTCTCGTATAAATGCTCTGAATTAACAAACTCTGATCATTGACATTGTGTCATGTACCTTTGTGTACATCATAGTACCTGGCTCTGTGTTTTGCATATTACAAGAACTCATACATTTTCTGCTTTAAATTGCTTTTATCAATGCAGGTTTAGGTTATAATTTAAAAAGTAGTGATTTCTGAAGTGTTTTTTTAGAATAACTTCTAAATGTGTGCCATTTTTATAAACGTGCAATAATTAAATGATGGTACCAGCATTCATTAATTGAAATCTTATCACCTTGCCTATTTTTATATTAATTCATTTAATTTTTAAACAACAGTATGAGCTTGGTGTTAATTATTCTTCCCTCAAACAAAACTGATGCTCAGGAAATTAATGTGAGTTAATGAATGTGATATTTGTGGAGTTTGTGAAGATTAACTGTAATGGATTATGAACCAAACTTTCTGGTGCATGGTGCACACTAAGTAATTTTGCTCCTGTTACTAAGTTCACGTGGCTGAGAAGTTGGATAGTTAACGGTACATCACCAATCTGGTTCACGTAAGAGCTTGCACTCTTTCGTTTTATTCCAACCTTTGCCAAACTATATAGTCCAAATTATTATCCTTCCTGTGATGAGTTCCTGAAGGAAAAAGGAAGAGACCTTTTGTTTGAGTTGCTTACTTGCATTGTGTACACACAGCAATAAATATTGTTGAAAATTTGAGTGGCTTGGCAGTCACATTATTTCTGCTTTTGGCTCTCTACATGAATGAGATGGTTGATTCTTAGGACTCAGGAATGTTATTACAGGATGGCTTACATTCTATATTAGAAGAGGCTTTCCCCATCCAGTAATATGCCACCTGCATCTTGATTCTAATTTTGGTTTCCCTGCTGCCTGTGAAGAAGGGACTCATAACACTGGGAGAATTTAGGGAGAGTTCACTTTTTAAATTAACTTTGTCAGTATTTTCCCAATTTCATCTTGAAGTAATTTCTGGTGGTTGTGTCCTGAGATTTATCAGTTACGCTTTCAACTTGAGGGATGAAATTTTTGTCTGTGTGTTGCGAGTGAGAGAAAGGGAATATAAGGAAAAAATGAGCTGTCAGTGCCCTTGGGGTTCCTTGCTAGTCACATAATGAAGTTGTTTTTCTTCCTGTGGTTTTCCTGTGTTTGGTGGTGTTTCCCCATATTTGTGCATTTGGAAATCAAACTCAGGGCCATGTGTTCCATCACATGTGTAGAGCACACATGTGATAGAACACACCAGTGGTTCAATGCATGACAGGTCACTGTTACACCTTTGAAAGACAATCCGCTATAGGACGTTATTTTGGCAGGTTTTTAAAAAATTTAGTTAGACATACATAATAAGAGATTTTATTATTTTAATAATTTTAAGTGTCCAGTTCAATCACGCTAAACACTCTTAAACTGTATAAATATCAGTTTCTGTCTTCAAAACACTTCCTCTCCCCAGTCTGAAATCTTGTATCCATTATATCCATTAGACACTAACTCCCCATTCTCGTCTTCCTTGGCACCTGAATTCTGCTCACTGCATCTATGAATTAAACTACTCATGAATTTTTAGGTTTAGATCAATGTTTATTATCTTCTGTTTTTTCTCTTGGGGTTATTATTTGACTACTGAGATTGATATGTCACTGCCAGATCTATGAAAAGATGTGAACCTTATACAATTACCTTGGAATAAATCAATGAATATTCCACTTCACTTTTGTGACCATTGAAAAGATTATGTCTACTTGATGGTATTAAGAAATGCTCAGAGTAGAGTTTTCAGGTGTAAACTTGTGAACCAGAAAATTAGAGAAATTGGAGACCACCCATTCTGGTGCACACCTGTAATCCCAGCTCTTGGGAGGTTGATTAGGGGAATTGCTTAGTTTGATGTTGGCCTGAGCTGCACAGTGAGCTCAGGATTAGAATGGGCTACAGATGAAGACTGTCTCAAAAAGAAAAAAAAGGAAGAAGAAGAAAGAAAGAAGATTGTTATAGGCTGTTCTGCTTGGAGTGCTCTGACATTTGTCAGCTTGCTTCTGTCTTCACATCACCATCTCCGTTGCAGATTTGCTCCGATGTTCAGCTGTTCCCCATCACCGTTTGGAGAGCCCATATTTACACTGGTTGTCCTGCAGTTTCACACTGGTGTTTTTTTTTTTTTTTTTTTTTTTTTTTTTTTTTTTTTTTTTTTTTTTTTTTTTTTTTTTTTTTTTTTTTTTTTTTTTTTTTTTTTTTTTTTTTTTTTTTTTTTTTTTTTTTTTTTTTTTTTTTTTTTTTTTTTTTTTTTTTAAATCTCAGATGTGGGCGGCTGCTGAACCTTTTAGGTCTTACATGAGCAGGTAGCCATTTTGGAATCTATTCTTGGACATCAAAGCTCTCATTCCTTTTTAGTTACAATTTCTTTTAATTTTTCTTAAGAACCTGACCAATATAACATTTCTATATAGCAACCTCCGAAATCTCATTATCACATCAGGAGGGTAAGAACACTACGTATTGTACTCACTGCTCTATCACCGGTGTTAAGCATTGGATTTTGGAAGTGTCATGACCCTTTTTTGCAACTGATGGTGCCGTTCATTTTTGGAAATACTAGAGTCATTTGTATTTGTGTATTGCTATGCAATTTGGCAACTGACAGCTCTAGATTTATTCTTTAAAAACTGGGTGATTTGGTTGAGTTTTGGAGATTTTTCAACTAATTGAGAGGGAAGAACATATGTGCATTTTGCCATATTTTGCTATTTTCTGTAAAGTGAAGAACTCATGTCAGGCTTGTGGAAACTTGCTTGAAGTTTATGGTGACAGTAATGTACAAGAGTGCCAATGATGGTTCACAAAATTCTGTGCTGGTCATTTTGATCTGAACAATGTTTCTTGGTTTGGGAGGGCCACCAAGGTTGATGACAGCAAAATAAATGCACTGGTCAAGTCAAATCCATGTTACACAACACTAGAGACTGCAGAAATGTTGACCATCCATCATGCAGGTGTTTGTGACCATCTGAAGAAGCTAAGATGTGTACACAAGCTCAATATTTGGATTCTTCATGAACTCAAGGAACTTCATTTGACAACATGCATAAACGTCTGCAATATGTTCATTTACAGTGAGGAAAGTGATTCCTTTTTGAGGTAACTGATAACTGGTCACAAGAAGTGGATTGTTTACAATAATGTGATGCAGAAACATCATCTTCATGTGATGATTCACTTCAAATTGCAACAAAAGCAGATATTCGTGAGAGGAAAGTTATTCTCTCAGTGTTGAGATTTTAAAGGTGTCATGTGTTTTGATCTATCAAGGAAGTGAACAATTCTGTTGTACTGTGGATGGGTGGATAGTTTGAATAAATCCACCATCCAGAAATATCCAGAGCTCATTATTTGTCCAGAAGTTGTGTTATAGCATGACAATGTTAGATGACACACAAGTTTGACTGCTAGTCAAAAATTACTGAATCTCAAGTGGGACATACTGTCATACCCATCGTATCCACCCGACATTGTGCTGTCAGACTTCATATGTTTTACTCTTAAGCACTCCTTGAATGATATAACATTCAATTCAGATGAGGTTGTAAATCAGTAACTTGTTCACATTTTCACTAATTAAGACAGGTCCTTCAGTTAACAAAGGGTTATGAAGTGCACTGAAAGATGGCACGAGGTTATCAAACAAAATGGTCACTATATTATTGAACTTTGTTCTCTATATAAATAAATAACCTTTGAAAAACATAGAAAAAGATATTATGAATTCTTGAACAACCCAATACTTTGCCTGTGCGTTGTAGAAAATTGATACATGTATATTTATACAATAATGTGCTACTGATCTTCATTTATAATTTTATCTGAAGTAATTCAATTAAAAGTCTCTGAAATTTTCTTGTAAGAGATCAACTAAATCACGAACTCTTACTCTTTTTTAAATATTTCTTTAAAAATAAGTTCTAAATGTAGAGATGAAAATCAAAGATTATGAGCTCATGCATCCAGATCATTGCTTGATTTAGTTCATTCAGGTGTTTATTGGGCAACTGTAATGTTTTAGGTGATGACTGTGCAGTTTTACAAAACATAAACACAATCTTTGAACTCAGAGAATCCTAGCGGAGGGCACAAGTTGTGAAAAATACGCTAGCTGTATTTCTTCTGAGAAGAAAAAAGGTAGAATGTTGGTAGAAAAAACAAAGATAGAATAGACAACTTCCAGTTGGAGGAGACAGAGACAATCATTTCATGCCATGTGTTGGATGAAACTCTGTGTGGAGCCTTGGATGTGCATATCTTTACCTCACACAGGGCATAGCCAACAGATGAAAGAATTACTGATGAGCCTACTGGGGTTACTTACAGGAGTATAACTGAGGGGTTACAGATGTCTTTCACTTCAGATAGGACCCAGAGAACAGAGTAGAGCAATGGCTACACCGTTGGTGAGTCCATTGGGGTCACCTGTAGGATCGTGGGTAACTCAGCAGCAGCCACCTCACTGAAAAAAATCACTGAACAGGAGAGGATGGAGATGTCTCATGGAAACTGCATACTGGAGAGGAGGCCTTTAAGATAGATTTTTTTGATGCTGATTATGAGAGATTTTGCTAATAGAACTTTTCAAAAGATGAATTATTGTCTGTATTTTATTTTTCATGTTTTATCTGTGGTCATAGCTTTGTAGATCAGCACTGGCAGGTTGGTTTCCAGACCTGATTGGGATTCACTGATTGATGTAAAAAGGTCTAGTTCAAAGCTTCATATTTAATATTTTTTTGAGACACGCTCTTGCTCTGTAGCCCAGGGTGGCCTTAGATTCATGAAAACCCTCCTGCTTCAGCCTCCTGAGTGCTGTGATAACAGGCATGCACTGCCGTATCCAACTTTATGTGGTGCTAAGATATCAAACTCACTTAACCTCTGTGCCATTCCTCCAGCCCCATTATAGTTCTTCTGAGCTGAACAGTGGTTTAAAATATTTTTAGATTGCAAATACAAAATAGATGACTCACAATATTTGCTGATACCCCATCTGATGGGGTGTAAATGTTGGTATCTTGTTTCCAAAGTTGGTCCATAAATGTGCTAAATATACGCAGCATTGTTGAAGATAAGGCTTTAGAATTGTGTGTCTTTTGGTACCAAAAGTCTAGGGTTATGATACTAATAGAGACGTCAGACTTAATGTGTAGTCATATAATCTGATGGTATACTTTATAAAGGTATAACTTGTTCTGCAGAAATTCACTAATTTATCAGTCTGTCAGCAGTTGTTGAATAGTTAAGGAATTTCTGTTTTGTTCCAGGTAGTATTCATGGCAGTTTGGTTGAACAGTCCTAATTTCCACCTTGTGTGTATTGATCAGACCAATTGAGTAGGTCTTGTAAGGTACAGCTAAGCCTCCCGAGTTGTAAGAGATCAACTAAAATTATAATGATATTTTGGATTTTATCATTACTGTGTCTGAAGATGACCTTATACTTCTGCTTAACTTAAACCAGTCTGTCATATTTACATATTAAATATCCCACAGTCTGTAGCTGTAAATAGTCATAATTTAAAGGACCCCAGTGGAGTGAATAAATTGTTAGCTGACTAGAGCATATTCTACTAAGAAGCAATTTCATGATACTGCAATTCATTAAGTGATCCTGTATAACTTACAGTACAGTTCATTACGCACACTGTGGAATTAGACTAGTAATAATGGTGACTTTTATAATAGAGTAGGGCCAGTAGAGCCACCATACCATGTGATGACGTGTAAGTTGTTTAATATCTGGGTGTAGTGTTCCCTTGAAGAATCAGATACTGGAATTCTGGACTTGTTATTAACTGACGTCTCAAATGGGATCGATTTTCAGCAGGAAGTCTTCTTTCCTTTCTCATGTTGTGTTTGTTAACACCCTTTTAATATATGTTAACCAAGAAAATCGTGTTCTCTGTGATCTTGCGTTATGTTCAACCTTTTACATGCTATGATTAGAGACTTGTGGGTGGGTAGCGGCAGGCGTTGGTTTCTTTTGTGCTGCTCTGATGGTAAATACCACAGATTCATAAGCTACAAGGCTTGAATTTATCTTTCTGCTTTCTGTGTAAAATTCTACCTCATTCATCACCCGATAATCTAATCCTTATTAAACAACTTTTCCTGCTGAATATACTGATTTTTTTACTATAATCTGCAAACGCCCAATAATAAGGTACATTTTTATGATGGCGTCTGTAGATAATACAAAACGTTTCTTTAGTGAACTTTTGAGATTCTAAATATAGGACAATGAATGCCTCTCGGGCAAAGAATTAATTTTCAGCATTTTAATAAGGAGGATGTGTAAGTGTGCTTAGAGGCTCTGAACTCTTTGTTAACTGAGCAAATTTCAGGGTAATGTTTGTCCACAGCATGAGTGCACTTACATTATTTTCTGCAAATTACATTTCTCCCAGTATTTAGGTTCAAGTGACTTTTTTCTAACGATGCAATAAGCTGCAAAAGAGGATTTGACTTGACTCTCTTCTGAGTGCATTTTATTCTGCAACACTTAGTATTTTAATGTTAAAAGTATACCAATTTTATTTGTCCTTAATATGTATACATTTTGGGTACTATGTTTCAGATTGTGTTGTTTCCCATTAAGTTTACAAATTATGTTTTATAAGGGTACTATATTTTAAGGTAAGACCAAAAGTATGAAGGGGAATAGTTGTGGTACAGTTTCACTCCTGTAGAGATTTTTATATTTTGTGGTTTGAGAAAATACAGTTAAGAAATACAAGCAATGGAAGTTGGAAGGTGTTTATAAAAATGAGAAATGTCTGTTTCTAACCATAGGCACCTTCGAGCATTCACAAAGCACCCACACCAAAAAGAACCCCCAAAATACTATATTATAATTCAACAATCTATATTTTTGGAAATGCTAAAATATGAAAAATGATGATAAGTGTGTCTCCCTCCTGTTTCAGTATGGGATATTCAACAAAAGGAAAATGAAAGTGACAACAATAAAGGGCCTTACCACAGGCAAGAGGCTTTGTTTTTAATCTTACCTTAGGAAAACTGCAGGCTTATCAAATAATTAATAATGTGAGAGATATATAACATTTATTGACAATTCTCAGGGCATGGGGATATATCAGATTGATTGGTTTTCTTATCATTATCACTAAATCACTTTTATTAATGGCAAGTAGATGTGACTGCTTAGGCCCTAGAAACTCTAGATTTCTGCCAGTTCCAGCTAGAATGTTGAGCTAGTACTGTGAAATAATTTTTAAAAACCTTGAAAATCATACTTAAGCATTTGTCATTTTACTTAAGGTGAAGAAGATCGTATAAGATTCCTCATAGTGAATATGTCTTACTTGCATCACGCTGAGAGGCTGACCCAGCACTTTCCAGATGCAGTGGTTGGTTCTTGCTCTGTTTTACAGACAAGACCACCTGAGGTTTAATGAAGATCTCAGAGGACATGCTGAGAATTTGACTTCTTGATCCACCTTATTTAAGCCCCAAAACTCACTACCTTGTACTACATTTTTTATGTCAATATTTTGAACACTCAGAAAATAAACAGGAAAATACAGAAATGAAGAATGGTTCCTTCTTGACCACACTTAAGTAACTTAGAATGAAACTAGTTCACTTGATTAGGTTCCTTTATGGTTTGACACTGAGTTTCCACAGTCTTGCTTTCTTTGTTCATCTGCTACACAAGAAATATATAAGAATGTGGTTTTTTGAGTATCTGAAAATGGCAAATGTGTGTCTGTGATTTGATTGATGTCTAATGCTTTGGCTCTTCTGGATATTTTCACTTGAAAGCTTTTTTGGTGGTAATATTTCTCAGATCATTTCTTTGTTATGTTGTGTTTTCTGTCAATTCTGAAGCAGTTACACTATGGATAATCTTTGAATTTCCAGTGGCTATTAGTTCCTAGTATATAAGAGACACTCAAGTAATGCTTATTACATAAATAAAGAAGTATATCTAAGGATCTTTTGGTTCTTCCTTCCTTTTGATACCTCCAGAAGCAGATAGGTTTAGAAGAAATGTTAATTTTCATGAGTAAAGGGATCTAAATCATCTTTTGGTCTTATTTTAGCCTGAAAATTTGAAAGTTTTTGAATAACTTCATTATTTTGCAAAATGTTATTAAGCTGATGATTATTCATTTGATATTATTTTTAGATATAAATAGGTATTGAAATTCCCATGACCTCTGAGGTTTTTTAAGCTTATTGAATTTATTAAAGGATTTCAACTTTTGGAATGTACACTTGTATGAAAGATTTTTGCTGAGAAAGTGTGATCAAATAAATTTATTGCGAAAGTCTGTGAGATGAGAAGAAAGTAGAGTGATTACAATAACAGTTCTCTTTCTCTCAACTTCTGTCATTTGATCTATTCTCTATTTGACTCCACAGTTTTCTGTCAGAGGTCCGTTCTCTCATCATGTGTAATATGAAGCTTAAAATGTTGGCAATAAGTTGGGTTGTGTCAGGCATTTTTCAGAATACCAAATGACTACAATCACTTTTTTGTGTATATGTGTGTGTAAACCTGATGCATCTAGACAGATACCAATGCCGGAAACTAGTTAAGAATATACAGAAATTTTAAGAATTTATTTTAGTAATTCCTTAGTGACTTCAAGCCTACTTAAAATGTGTATATCTCAAAGTTGGGTTTTGTAATAGTTATATGATTACGGAGAATATCATACATCTTTATCATGAATTTTAGCCAGGCTACTTTTTGGGTCCAGCTTAGATGTTTCTGAGCATGAGGCTGTGTTAAAATACTTTTAATAGGGTTTTGCAGTGCTGTTATAAAAAAAAAAGGCATGTCCTCACACAATTAACATAATTTTCCATGTTATGGCTTTTTCTTTTTTAGATCTTGAGAAGCATTATTCTATTTTAAGCTCAATTTAAAAAGAATAGAAGTGATGTGAAATATTTAGCAACTTAATGAGCTCGCTATTTCCAGGAATGTGGTGTTTTATGGTTCTTTTTCCTTTCTGTACTTTGTCTTAAAGCTCTTGATTTATTTCTAAAGGAAATGATGGTAATCCAGAATAAAAATATTTTTCATGATAGTTCATTAATTTAAAATCCTTTCAGACTTTTCATTGTGCCCCAAATTTATTTGATTGCCTTTTCTTTATGCATTTGCAAAAAGTTTTGAAAAGTTTTGAAAGCAGTCAAAAGCAAGGGGATATTATTTTCAAGATGATTTTCTTTATAAAATCGTAAGATGGTGTGCTTCGACATTATTAGTCTCTCATTCTATGCAGAAATTTTCTCTGTATTTTTCTGGTCATGTTTCTGATAAGTTAATTGACTTATTTATTTATCGAATATTAATTGGTTACTTACTAGGAATCACATACATTTCTACTCATTGTGAACAGAGAAGTGATTCAGGTGATTCAAGTTTCTTTCTCACAGAACTTGTTTCCCATGGGGAACATGTGAATTATAAACAGAAGAAAATTACTGTAAAAATGACTAGATAAGGTCAAGAAGAAAATCAGGCAAAAGAAATATAAGTTGACACAGGAAGACCCTTTTAGCGTGAGGACATTTGCATGGAGCCCTCAGTGAGCTGCAAGTGTACGCTGTGTAAGTGTGTAAAGAATGTAAGGGACTTCCAGGCCCACAGAGGCCAGCCTGTACCCCCAGGATGATGTGTACTGCGTGTATAGCGAGGAGCTGGTATGGCTGGAGCAGAGGTAGCAGGAGGGAGGACAGTAGGCGAGGTGGCCAAGTGATAGGTCACGCTCACGTAGGATAGTCTCGTCACTTTTTCTAGGGCTCCCTTCCGTGTCTGTTGCGCTTCCTGAACGAGACTTCTTTTCAAGCACTACAACTAGGGGATATGTAGTGACTGCTTAGTCTTAAGAAATAAAGAATTCTGTTCTAAATGTACAGACCACAGTTGAAGCAACTTGTCCTGAGCATCTGTGATGGGCCAGAACTTTCTCTTAGCCTTTAAATTAGCTATTTAACTTGATGATGGAGTTTAGTGAAGAACTGTTACAGAAGACAGGTGGGGAGAACAGTTACCTGTCACTGGAAGTGGGGCTTTTCCTTTCTGTGACTCAGTGCTTGCAATTGGTATTTTGAAATTAATAAATCATTGGCAAAGTGAGTAAAGTTATGGTGACTGTCGATGTGAGAGTGATTCCCCTTTTATTTCCTTGCTAGGCCTCAGTAACAAACCAAATTTATAATACTGAACTGAGTACAAATCCAGTCATTTAGCTTTAGAATCAATGCCTTGTAAACATATTTTTCCTAGTTTAAGTGCTTATATTGTAACATAACTGTTAATTTAAAAATCAAGCATTTGTAGGCAAATCTATTTTAGATCACTAAATACCAAATAGGCTGTCTTTAGTTTAAAAGTATTGACAATTTTCTTCTTTTTACCAGCAGAGGGCATGCTTCACAACCCTGTTTGACAGTCAACACAAACAGATGATTTAGAAAGGAAGAATTAAACAAAACAAAAATACCAAATCTTCAAATATGATAAAATTTCAAATTTCGTGTGCATGGTTGAAGAAACAAAGACTTAATCAAAATCGAAGGGAAATTATTTAGTCAATGCTCCCATCTTCAGGCTAATTTGTATATTGTTCCAAATAATGCATGAGAGATTGAAAAAATTTTTTTACAAATGAAAGGGAAAGGTACAATATATTCTTGGTGAGCATTGTATTTTTGAAAAAGGATATTAGTCTGTATTTATAGTAGTAGTGCTTATTATGAAAATAATGAGGTACAAATTTTAATAGATAGATGATTTGTGGGTAGATTTTCCAAGGTTAGTTCATTTTGTAGGTAATTCTTTCTCAGACATGATTTCCATGATTTTCCATTGGCAGATATGTGATTCAGAAAGAGTATGGACCTGGATTTTGATCATGTATGTGTAAATCACTGTGTAATGATATGTCTAAACTTTGCTTGATTATAAAAGGACATGTAGGAACACCTGCCTGATTTATACGTGTGGATTGATATAAAATGAGGATGAACAGAAGAGGAACCTGCGTTCTAGTGTGACCTTGTCACCTTAGACAGACAAGAGATGATCTGTGAGGATCAGTTTTCTGCTCTTTGAACAAGCAGTTCAGATTAGATGACTTGCAACTTGGTTGGTTTAAGCAGAAAGTTCCATGCTACCATTTCACGTTAAAATGGAGAATAAATAAGAAAGTGACATAAAATACAACTGAAGGGTAAAGCATGCATTTCTTGTATTTTAAAATTAAATTATATTATGAAAATCTCAGAACATATCTGTATTTTGAGACTATGATACTCAACAGGAAAAGATGAGGGAAAAGAAGGAAAAATCAAAGCGGAAGTAGGGACAATATGTATAAAACTAGCAAACCTTTTCTCATTCATTCATTCGTTCATTCATTGATCCATTTCTCTTGCATCTACATGCCTTGAGATACTAACACATGGTGATATGATTATCATGGTCAAGTAAATTCACTTCTAGCACTTCACATAACTACCATGTGTGACAAGAGCTCAACATCTGAATGTACTCTTTCAGGAAATCTCCATATTCAATTCAATAATCACTGGTAATCCTTATACAATAAATTATGTCTGTAGAATTGTTCATTGTATAGAAAATGTGATTTTACATTATTTGACCTCTGTTTCCTCATGTAGGATGCCTCTCTCCTTTCTTTTCTCCCCAATAATCAACATTCTACAACTTTTTGACTTATTTTTAACTGATTAAGAAAATCCACAAATAAATGAACTCATACAGTGTTTTTCTTGTTGTGCCTGGTTTACTTCATTTAGCTTACTCTTTTCCAGATTCATCCTTGTTATTTTAAATGCAGTTTCTATTTTTAGGGCTAAATAATATGCCTCATTCATTTATTCATTAATAGACATTATTTTGTTTTCGTGTCTTCATTACTGTGCATAATGCTACAGTATAATTTTGAACACAGCTATCTGTAAGTCGTACTGATTTAATTTTCTCTTTGAGTGTCACTAGAAGAGAGAATCCAGTATTTTGTTATAGTTCTGTTTTTAGCTTTTTTTTTTTGAGAACCCTTAGTGATAGCCATCTTAACTAACCATGAAGAAAGATTGAGAATTTAAAAGAGTAACGCTTTTTCCCTACGCACCTTCTTTTGTGCATTGAACTGAGCCTTTGGGTTGGACACTCATGAGCTGTGAGTTCACTTGCTTCTTCCCCGATGCACTCATGGTTCATCGTGCTTGCCCTAAAGGCAGCCCGCACCCTGTCACAGTCCCCAGGAGACTTAGAGACACTGTTTCTCCTTCTCAACTCTTGCCTGTGCTGGGATTCGGCACTTCCTCCTTTGTTATGTATCGGCTATTTTCAACTCAAGTCGTTTTTCTTCCTTATGGTACTTCTTTGCTTCCTTCCTCTCCCAGCTGTTGCATGGTGATATTAGAGACACCTGCTCTCCTCACTGCTTCTAGCTTTATTTCGTTACATTGAAAAGAACCTGTAGCTGGAAGCTTGAGAGCAGTGAGAGTGACCCGTTTGTACTAGAGGTAAAACTGTGCTTTAATGCTGCGTAGACAGAACAAGCTTCATTTTTAAGGGTTTTGAAAAGGCCCGGAGGATCCTATCAAAATTTTTGGCATAATTGTTTGCATCTTTCTTCACACTTGCTTTAATTAGATATTGTTGCTCTGAAATGTTGGTTTTTAATAGAAAATAATACTTTTTATTAATAAGAATTTTAATAGAAAATAATACTTTTTATTAATAAGAATTTTGTTAATATGTTTTATGTGATGATTCTATTACTACTTTTTAAATAAATGGTATTTTATTTTAACTTATTTTTTGCCATACTGGTAATTGAATCAGTTCCTACATATGATACTAGGCTGGTACTCTGTTACTGACTTAAGTCTCAGCTTTTTTTACAATTTTCTTTTGAGACAAGGTCTTGTTAAGTGATTCAGACTGACCTTAAACTTTCAATACCTCTGCCTCTCAAGTATCTTGAATTAGAGTCCCCCTACTCAGCTAATACTTTATACAATTGTAAATCAAATATACTTTTGTAGATAACTTGTGGATGTACAGTTAGGAAACCCACCATGATAGAAATCAACATTTAGATTATATTTTAACATATAAGTCAATTAGAATTTTCTATTCTTTCCCACTACTTACAGAAGAATTGAAAATGTAGAGTCTGAAAGGTTTTACCACAAGGTCGATTCTGGTTCTGTTGAAATCCAAAAAAATTCACATAAAAGTTTATTTTCAAATGATATACAAATATCGACTGATTGTGATACTGAGGAAAGATTGAATCCAAGATCTTTGTTCTAAGCTACATCAACATTCCATCATTATTATTGTCATTATTTTATTTCAACACAATATTTTATTTCAGAATTGTCACATTTCCCATACCTTACTTGAAATTATGATCTTTATGCCTCAGCTTCCCTGAGTGCTGAGATTACAAGCATACATCACCATGCCTGGTTTACTTAACCATATTTATTACACATCTGCTATGCAGTGAGTGTTACTCTAGGTATTTGGGTTATGTAATTAAGTAAGGTACCAAGATCTTTGCCTTTAATGGAGTCCAAATTCTAATGGAGTGGACAAAGAAGAGGCGATTAGCATAGTAAATAAAATTCAATAGTAGAGTGGTTGAAAATGCAACAGTAAGAAGAAATACAGAGCAAAATATGAAGTGCCAAGCTGAGATAGATGAAGTGCAATGTTATTTATTTATTTTTTGAGAAAGCCTCGATATGTAGTCTAAGCTGGTCCTAGACTCATTATGTAGCCCAAGCTCACTTTGAACACATGGCAATCCTACTGCCTCAGCGTCCCAAGTGCTGGGATTACAGGGATGCACCCCCACGCCCAGTTTAAGTGATGCTGGGGAATCAAACTCCAAGCCTGGTACTTTCTCAAGTGCTTTAACCACTGAGGTACACACCCTCTTCTCCCAACCTAGAATACAGTTTTGTATTGTGTTTTATGTAAGTTTTATTCATAAACTGAGATTTGAGCAAAACGTGAAGAAAGCAAAGGAGAATGTTGTGGAGATGTATTTGGGACAGGAGCATTCTAGGCTGAGGATGCGGGGCGATATCTTGGGTAGGAATACTGTAGGTAGAGGAAACAGTTCTCTCAAAAGCTCTTGTGGTGGGACCACATCTGGAGGAGAGGAGGTTTAGGGAAAGCAAGGTGCCTCTGTAGCTGCCTTGATTGAGTGAGCAGAGGAGAAATGGGCCAGGGGCTGGGAGAAGACATGTCTGTAGGGGCTGGCATGGAAGACTGTGCTTGGATTTTGACTTTTCCCTTTGAGACAGATGGGAGTCCATGGTGAGAGTGCTCAACAGAGCAATGACTTGAGTAGCTTTGCATTTTCCGAAGGTTTTTCTGGCTGCAGGGGTTAATTGTAGCGACTAGCTCCTCCCTGTCATCTCCATTCCTTGATGGTTCTTTTTCCGTGGGCTGGACAAAGGGGACTTGTTAATGTTTTACTTTGGTAGACAGGAATATAAAGGCTGAAGTTGCTCTGAGCTGGTAGTACATCAATTGGCTCTGTTCTGCTAACACTGAAGTATTTTTATCACCTGGAGGTCTTTTGATTCCAAGTTTTATTTATATTAATACTTCTTTACACCATCATCACTTAACCACAGCTAATTAATGCCTCTTATAGTTTCTCCTAATTTTGATCCAGATGCTTGCATGAATTTTAATTAGCTAAGATCATAACTATTCTTTTTACTTTTTACACATAATGGGAATTACAATGTATTGTGCTGTTTAATGTGTAAGAGGTCATATTAAAACATTTACTTTAGAGACGAAGAAGCACAAGAATTTTAGCACTTTGAGCAACTTCATACTAGTTCAAGGCAACAATAGAAACTCAGAAAATTTCAGGGTCAGTGTTTTTCCTCTTGTAATTTTTCTCTTGCTTTTTATAATTGTTGTTGACCATTCAAAACTTGAAATGATACCAAGGAGCAGAGGAAAGAGAGGGTTGCAGTCATAGTGAACATGATGGTTCTTACATATTTTTGTTACTAGCATCCCAGAAGTTCCTATGTTCTTCTCCCAAAGGTACGCACTGTTTTGAATTCTATCATTTACTGATGCATTATGTTCCTGTTCCTGACATTTGTATAAGTTGAATCATAGAGTATGAACTTCTTTGGGCCTGATTTAGTTTGCTTAGAAGATTCACCATTTTGGATTTTTCATCACTACACAGTTTTTCATAATATCAGTAGATCACAGCTCACTTCTCTCTTGGAAGAATATTTTATTTCAGTTTTGAGTTATTCCACATCATAATTTTTAAAATCCTTGTACATGACATTTTTGCACACATATTTATGTGCATCTACTGAATATATACCAGAACTTGAATTGTTAATTATCTGATATGAACATATTCAACTTGTGTAAATTCTGCCAAGTATACCACCAAAATGATAGATCCACTTTTACTCCTTCCCTCCTACAATAAATGGGAGATCTTTCTGTCCAAATTCTTACCAGCCCTTGGTATGGTAACTAGTTCACAGCTACCATTGCCTAATCAAGGTACTGACCAAGTATGTAGGGCTGGAAATGTTACAGGGAATAAGAGAGAAAGGATTCATGCTGTTCCTGTCTTTGACCTTCAGGTCTATTTGGACTACTTAAAATTGGTGAATGAAGCACGAAAAACAACATAGGCAGTATACAATAAAAGGCTAAATTACAAGGTTAAATAGGCACAGGGAGGTTAAGGACATTTTGGGAGTTTCAAATTGTTCTCCATGGAGCTCTTGTGGTATTGATTAACAGGAGCTGTGCACCCAGCAGGTTTCCAGCTGCCAGCTGATAGCTGATTGAACAAGAGTGAATGCATGTTCTGATCTCCACTTTCAGGGTGCCATATCCATGTAACTTTGCTACACCATGTCTTATGTGATTCTATCTCAGCCTGTTAAGCTCTGTGTCCTTTAGTTTCTGCATCTAGCAAATAAAGATGTTAAAGTCTGAGTTCTCTTAGTTGAATTTTTATGAGTTTATATTGGGTTCTATTAAGTAAAAAGCCACTCTTTATAACAAAGTCAGTTTATTGCATTTGTGTGCCAAAATTATTGCAGAAATTGTATGAGTCTTGAAACCACTTTTGAAGAACAGGGCATGCTTTGAATTTTTTTGAATTTGTTATTCTATTACATAGGCACTAAAAAAAGAACCGTAAAGCTAAACAGTTCCATTGCTTCTTGTATTATGATCCTCTTACAGCCATGACATGTTTCAGTCTTAAATGAAATCTCTGGAATAAGAAGTATAGAAACCTAGTATTTGAAATTAGGTCTTTTTCATCAGCTGAGTAAAAACCTAGCTTCTTTGGCATAATGCCCCAGCATTATTACAGCATGTTTTAGGGCTCAAGTGCTGTAGCTAGCGGAAAATCCCCAAGATACTGAACACTGCTTGTGATACAGAGGGTGAATCTCTCGCACTTCTGGGTGAGACGCTTGGCAGTGCTGTGAAATGTCACTTCACCTCTTTCAGGGTGGTAGAATTAGTAGTGAGGAGAGATGTGAGTTCCTAGCCCCTCCCTCGTTTTTCTTCAGTAACATCCTCTGTTTTTTCTGTTTGTTTCCTTCTGAACCAAGCTTCCCTCTGTACAGCACAATAGGGAGAGTTATGACAGTGCTTAAGGGTCCAGAGCCAGAGTGCAGTTTTGGATCTTGGCTTCCACCTGTGAAGACTTAGCCAAGATATTTAAGTTCTTCGAGGCCTAAATTTTTCCACTTGTAAAAGAGGGTAAATAAGAATGTATACCTAAAATAATTGTGAATTACATATTTTTATTGATATAAATCCACCTGTCACATTTAACATATAATAGGTACTATGTAAGTGATGGTCTTTGACAATTGAAATTTTTGTTGAAGAAAGATGATACTTGTATCATAAAAAAGTGTTGCTAACATTTTTACATATGGCTTCAATCTTCATGAGGGCAGTGATAATGAGAGGAGATAACAAATGAATATGCAAATAGTGTTTATAAAAATGAAAATGTCTGAAAATATTTTGCCATATTATATTTATATAAAAGGTCGGTTAATGTAAAATTCTATAGCTTCCGCTGATAACTTGGTACTTATTTTTATTCTGGTGTGAGTTGAAAATGGCCAACCTTGGTGTTAAAAACATTTTTGTTCTGCTTTTTCTTTTCATAGCTTATTCCTTAAGCTC
This sequence comes from Ctenodactylus gundi, assembly GCA_004027205.1. Taxonomy (NCBI): domain Eukaryota; kingdom Metazoa; phylum Chordata; class Mammalia; order Rodentia; family Ctenodactylidae; genus Ctenodactylus; species Ctenodactylus gundi. The sequence goes on from PVKB01001427.1 coordinate 110,133, forward strand.
CCTTTAAAATTTTGCCTATTTAATTCTTTTTTGAATTTTTCCTCTTCAGAAGAGTAAGTTTGGGATTTTATTTTCCCTCCCGATTTGAGTAATGTCTGTGCGATTCATTGTAGGGACTCAGGAGAGTGAGGTAAGTTCTCTCCTTAAAGTAGGTGCTTAAAAAGTAGATCTGATGTTTCTTTGTAAGGGGTGTGAAAAGTACATAATATCCCCAAACATTTTTATACTTTCCTATTTGAAAGTTCGTTTTAAATGATTTGATGAAATGTGAACATCTTTTGTCTAAATATTCATTTGCAAGGAAAACACGGTTAAGCAGAATAAGTCTTTATTTTTGTTTTACATTAATTTGTTCCTTTCTGTCTTCATCTTTCTCTTACCTGCCTCATCTCTCCTGGGGCAGTGCTGGAAGCTTCTCTCTGGTGCTGTGCTTCCCTCTTGTCTTCCTACCGTGAAGTCGCCATTCAACAGCTAGAACGATCTTATGGAAAGGCCAAGCTAATCGTGTCATGCCCCCTTTCAAATCTGTCTGCTTCTATCCTTTTTGCCTTCAGGATGAAGTGTAACTTCTGTACCTCGCCTGAGAGCCCCTTGACTCTTCTCCAGCCGCTCTCCTCTCCTTGCCAAATTCTAGTGACGCTGCTCTCTTGTTCTCCCTTGACCAAACTTATTACCAAACCAGGCCTTTGCCCCTTAGGTTCCCTGTGCTGGGAATTTCCCCTCAGATTCTCATGAATTGCTTCATTCAAGTGTTTGCATAAATGCCAGTTTTCGTACGATCCTCTGATCATAGCGTTTTCCTGTCACTTATCACCTTACTGTTTTATTTTTTTTTATAGAAGTTTTCATCGCCTGACATGTTATATGGTTATGTGTTTATTGTTTGTTTTATCTAACTGAATATCATCTTCAGAGAAGGTGGATTTTGTTGTCCACGAAATATTTTCCGAGCATAGAAGATGGCCTGGCTTATAATGAATGTTTACTGCTTGATGAATACATGGTTACATAAATTAGCTTCAGAAGTGTGTAGACTTAATTTATGTCTGTCTTACTTGATTGTTTCAGGATATTTCATCCTTCTTGTACAGTGATGAGAACGAAGGTGTTGACATTGGAGATTCCTTAAAACTTGGACTCTGAAGTTCCCAAAGCAGAATGCGAGACCAATTACTTTCATATAAGTTGTCTTTTGATCCCAGGGTACAGCTGTTGCATACTTGGAGAGAATGATGAGGAAAGGAGAAAACTGTATCTTTGATGTGGTTTTGAGCAGTTAGTTCTTGTGGATAACAGTGGCTCCATGCTACTGGGTAAACTTTGAGAAGTGGTAAGCCAAGCAGTTTAGATTTAGGAGGATATGTATGTATCAGTTCTCATGGATTGAAAATTTTTACCAGATACAACTCCTGTATACTATAGGTTTTTGCATATATTGGCATGGCTGAGAAGTTCTGTAATGTTCCTTGTGGCTAGAGTGAAAGATTATGGGGAGAGATGAGATGAGGGCCTTTAGGTGACATCTGTGTACAGCTGATTGCCAAAATGCCTCCTGGAATAAGATAAGATGGAGGAAGAGGAGAGATGGATGGTGAGAAATGGATGACAAGAAGACAGTGATCCTCAGTTTTTCTCTTCTTTTAATTTGGGTTAAATTGGTTTTTCCAGGTCTACACAGGCAATGCTGAGGCGTGTTTTTTTTTGTTATCTCTGATAACTTTCAATGGCACGTAGATGGTGTTGGCTGAATCCCTTTTGACTACCTGACTGCTCCATTAGTTTCATCTAGTAAGTACTCATATGCGGAAGGACTGAAAAATATAAACATTGGTTAGTGTCTTTTATCCATAAAATGTAATAAAGCAAAAATTCACAATCTACCAATAGATTAATCAACTATACTTTTTAGGGGGAAGAATGGGAATACCATCAGTGAGATATGATTCCTATATTGTTCAATTCACCCATTCAAAGGTTAAAATTTAGTGTATTTCTAGAGTTGTGAAATCATCACCACAAGCAACTTTAGAGTATTTTTATAACCTCCCGAAGAAGCACTAATCTCTTTTGAAAATTAGTGCATATAAGAGATTCATTTGGATATACTGGTCTATGCATATATCATATTGTGATCATTTTCATTCCCATTATGTCCCTTCCCTCTTTCCTTCCTCCTCTTTTATTTTCTCCCCCATTTGTGAAAGTGGCGACTGACATTTCACAAAAGTACGAAAGTTCAATACATACAGGAAAAATGTTTAGTCCCTGAAGAAAATGGAAACAATCATTTGACCTATCTATATCACTTCTTGGTATATTCTTTGTGCATGTGGATATCTAGTTTTCCCAGTTCCTTTCATGAAAAGGGCTGTCTTTTCTCTGGTGCATGTTTTTGATTCCTTAAACTGATCCCTGGGTGTTTTAATTTTTGAAGGTTTTATGAACAAATATTATTTTTATGATTTTTTTCTTGGGGGTAACGTATTGGTGAATAGGAGCTCTGTTGTTTTTATTTTTTTGTGTGTTTTCATTTTGTATCTCGTGCCATTCTGCTGAACTTGTTTATCAGATCTAAGAGTTTTATGGGGAAATTTTTAGGTTCTTCAATTGGATCTTCTTTTTTTTTGAGGCAGGGTCTCGCTCTGTGGTCCAGGCTGGTCCTGAATTCACTTCAGAGCCCAGGCTGGCCTTGGACTCATGCCAATCCTCCTTTCTCAGCCTCCAGAGTGCTGGGATTACAGGCGTGCGCCACCACGCCCAGTTTATGTGGTGCTGGGGAATCGAACTCGGGTACTTAGCACTTGGCTTAGCGCTTGTTCAAGCGCTTTAACAGCTGAGCATTCCTCCAGCCCTCAATTGGATCTTCTTTAGGAGCATATCATCTGCAATGGGGATATTTTGACTCCTTCATTTCCTATTTGCATCTTTCTTCTCCCTTTCTTGTAGCTAATTGCTTTGGCTGAAGTTTCAAGTAAAATGTTGAACAGGAGTGGTGAAAGTGAACACTCTGGTCTTATTCTTGAATTTGGAAAAGATACTTTGAGTTTTTTCTCATTCAATATGATGTTGCCTATGAGAAAACCCTTAAAAACTTAGTTTCTCTTACCCCAATCTCTTGGTAATCATTTACCTAGTTTATGTTGATTTTCCTGTTCTGGAAAATTTATATGAGTTAAATCATATAATATGTGATCAAATGCATATCTTTATTAAATTATTAAATCTCTGAATATTCATTTTTTAATCATATAGCTAATTAGTACCCACTGTGAGCCAGGCATTACACTAAGTACTGGGAGACATAACAGTGAAAAGGCTCAGTGCTGATCATAATCCCAATGATACAGCTGTACATTCTGTTGTTTTAATAGTGAAATTCCAGAAGATTAAAATTCCTAAAATATAATCCTTAAATCATAATCCTAAAAGATTACAATGTTAAATGTTGAAATCCAAAGGCTAAAATTTTAAAATCTGCAACTTTTATTAAATAACAACAACAGACAACATAATAGAGTAGACAGCCAAATTCTGGGAAGAGAGTTAGCCATGTCATACAAGGATGGGGAAGATCTAGCCCCGGGGCTGTAGGCAGCATGTCAAATCATTTTAACTGGCCGAGGCCAAGACAACCATCACATTAGGGGCAAGCTAACTATATGATCATTAAATGCTTCACCAAATGCAGTGGGATAATTTTAAGTAGATAATTTTGTATGGCCCGTGAATGATGTCATACCAAATGGTTCTTGGCAGAAAAATGATTCCCATCCCTCTCTGAGACAGAGCAGTTATAGAAAGTTTAGTTTGAATATGCATCATTTGTCTGTATTGAAATTGCTTCCAACCTTGAGAAGGCACTTGAATTACTAATTGGTTTGAAATAATTATGTGCAGGGTAGGATAAGAAGACAACCTTGTTGGTATTCAGTTGACAATATTGGTTCTTCTGCACTCATGGGCTGTCTGTGAGTGCGGGCATATTTTCGTGTAGCCAAAACAATATGAAAGCACAACACAGAAGGTGGGAAAACTTATCATGCCAAGCTCATGTTGATGAACCATGAATCATGGAATTTCAGAACAAGGCACATTTTGTGGAAAATGAATATGGATATATTTTCTGAGGAGAGATGTGTCCTAAAAGGGGAGAAAAAGCAGCTGTTCTTCAGATGTGTGACTTCAAAATAAAATTACTAATTATGGAACTTGACCAGCTCTTACGTGCTGCCTGTGTGCAGTTGCCCATTCTCTATCTGTATATATTTTTTCTTATGTCCAATTTCACTTCACTGTTTTTCTTTTAAGTTTTTTTCCACTGTTTTAAATTATCCATGTTACTTTTTACAGTTTACTCTACTATGCTTTCTATCTTTGCATAATTTCCAATACTGGTAGTATATGTTGTGTAAAAACTTTTAAAAAGAGTTCTAATTTGTTTTATGCAGTTTTCTTTGTTCTGCAAATTAGATTCCTTAAATGTGCATTATCACAATGCCCCATGATCTCAAGTGAGGTTGAAGTTGTGATTCTGCTGCCAGAGTGTTGCAGAGTGCTGTTGCAGAGCCCAGGAACAAAAGATGGGCAGCTCTAAATCAACACCTAGCACTGGGATAGCCAGGAAGTGCTGTAGTAAAGGCTTAGAAAAAATTTTTTTTAAGTAGAAGAAAGTAGAAATGGAAACAAAGAAGGGGAGAGTGCACAAATTCCGAAAGTACTATCATTTCAAAGAAGATCAGAATGAGGAAGAATTCATTGAATTTGGGAAAAACGAGGTTGGCAATGAATTTGGAAAAATTTTGACAGAAAATGAGTGGAACTATAATTATAATGGATGAAAAGAGGGATGTGTGGGAAATGTTCCTGGCCGGGGACATTTGTTGTTAATAGACGGTGATACATTTCCCTTGGTAATGAAAGGGAGTGAAAACCAGGCATGAACAGATAGGTTTGTATGTTTAAAGTTGGGGCAATGATGACGCAAGTCTACTTCCACGGCTTTCCTTTTCCCCGGGGGCGGGAGGGCGGGGGGCGGGGGGCGATATCTAGACTCTGAAGAATGTCACGGATGTTGATGTTTAAGTGAGCTTTGTCAGAAGTGTGCCAGTCAGATGAACCAGTCTGGACAAGGAGACGAGAATAGCTGTGTATGTGGTACTTAATTGACTTAAAAATTGGCAAGTGTGTTAGATATAAAGTTTGGACCATCAATTTTTATATTTTATTCTATTTTGTTTTTTTGAGACTGGGTTTCGCATTGTAGCCCAGGCTGGTCCTGAACTCACTATGGAGCCCAGGCTGGCCTTGGACTCACAGCAGTTCTCCTTCCTCAGCCTCCGGAATGCTGGGATTTCAGGCATGCATCACCACACCTGGTTTATGGTGTGCTGGGGAATCTAACTTGGTGTTGAGCCATTTCTCCAGTCCCTAGACTGTCAACTTTTAGAGTTTAGGATCCAGTTGTAAGAGGTTATCAGTGTCAGGCTGAGAAGTGTACCCTTCTGTATGTACTATAGAGTGTATGTAGGGTTTTATAGGTGAGGGAGTAATAGGGAAAACATGCTAGGTAAAGTATGGGAACCTTTTAGCTGGCTTTAGTGCTAATTTAAGGAAGACAGAGTAGAAGCACCTGAGAGGCAAACAAACAAAAAAACCCAGTCTCTCTCTCTCTCTCTCTGTCTCTCTCTGTCTCTCTCTGTCTCTCTCTGTCTCTCTCTGTCTCTGTCTCTCTCTCTCCCCCTCTCCCTCCCCCCTCCCTCCCTCTCCGTCTCTCTCTCCTCTTTGTGTTAAATATCTTTTGAAGTTCTGTATCAGTGTCTGTACCTATCAGTAACAGTGATTCCTTAAAAATGGGGGAAGATAGGGACTGGCAAGAATAGAAAGAAAAATCTCGATCTAAGAGACTATTGTTATTTTTGACAAATGGCTATCTATTCTCTCTGTTCTTTGGCCCAGAGACAGGAATTTCTGAATGGCAATGATGAGATGTGTTTTGTTTTATATCTTGGCACGTTTTATTTTTATACATGGTTGTATCTTAGATTAATATATCATTTAATGCTTTTTCAGAATATACTGCATGACCAACATGTGATTTAGAAAGACATCTCAATGAAAACAATCCTAAAATAAAATCCTGCATTGTGTGTGCTTGAATAGATGAGACTAGCACATATAATACAGATTAGAACCTTACAGAGACATTTATACTTGGGATGAGGGTGCTTCACCAACTTCAAGAACTTCAGTCTTAAGAGGGAGGACACTAGAATTATTTATATGGATGAGTAGGATTTCAAAAAAAGGAAATTAATGTGAGACGCCTTGATTTTCAGTAGACATCTGAAATTTAGAGTTAAAAGGAGGACATTTCTGATACAAGGGTATTATCCCAATTTAGGGAATAGAAGAATGTGGAATATTTAGTGAATAAGGAGGATTAATGAAAAGAGCATAGATTCTGTTTAAAATCTGTGTTGCTACATTTTCGCTGTGTAACGTGGGCCATGGGCCATGAAATAAAACCTTCCTGATCCTCATCTTTCGCATCCACCTATAGGGATAATAATTTTTACCTTCATAGTTTCCAGGAAGGCATTGTAATATAGGCAGTGGCGCTTGGCATTCAGTGTGTGGGAGCTATCATCATGGTACAACATAGAGACTTAGTGCTCATTCAGTTATGAATATCTGAAATGACTAGGCACTCTAGTTGGTTCAGGGGGTATAGTCGTTTATAAGACACTGAAGTCTCTGATCTCCTGGAGCTCATGTTGCTGTGGAGAGCTGCATGATGGATGAAAAAGAGCTGTGTGACTAAAACAGATGGAGTAGTTTGGGGGAGGTAATGGGGAGTGAAGGAAGTAGCAGAGGGGTCATCGCCAGATTCGAGAGTCCCATGGTGGCTATGTTGAAGACATTTGGTAGAATTCAGAGTTAATAGGTAAACTATTTAAATATTTTGGGGGGGAGTGGCTTCATGCCAAGCCTATACCTTACATGTAGGAACAGACCACAGGGATGTGAGGGTAGAAGCACAGGAAATTTGGGAAAAGTTTCACATATGAGGCAAGGGGAGTTGGGTTAATCAGTGATGGAAGCTGTAAGAACTTGCTGGCTAGAGAATGCATTTCCAACAAGGGGCTGATCGGATTTGCTGATGAATTGAAGGTAGCATATGGGAGAAGGAGGGGGAATCAAGGATGATTTCTTAATGACGTTTTCCACTTAAATGATGGGGACAATTTTGAGATTTTTCTAGATTTTTAAATAGAAGCAAATAAGAGAAATTGATTTCATAAGATAAACGCGATTTAATAATACAAATTTGAGAGAGATTGACCCATGGTATACAAATTTGGAGAAAAACTATTGTGTAATACATGCATGCCATGTGTGTACATGCACGTGCATGTGTGTGCACTCACACATGCACACACACTAATGGCATAAACCAAAAATAAGACTATTGATGTTGACCATTATATAAATAATTAAATGTATCAGCTTGCTAAGGAATCCCCGCTAAAGCTAGTGCAGATAAGTTCCAGTAAATTCATGAGGAAGATACAATAACTTCGACACCACTGGAATAACAATTACAACCTTTAAAAAATAGAGAAAATACAGTGTCAGTATAAACTCCTTACCTTAGCGGCAAACCATGTAAATAGTGTGTCGAAGGTTCTGATGATGGGTTCCATCATTGACTAGCTGGAATTAAATGACACAATGTGGACCTGTGGTCAGTAGGATAGACTAATGAAGCATTTAACTAATGATGTGTGATGGGTAGGAAGCAACCATTTTGGAGGGGTCAACTTTTTATCAGTATGACATCAATAACCAATTCAGAAGGACCAGATTCCCAAAAAATAACAATTCACAGTGCTTTTCAAAGTCTTATGTCAAAAAAGAAAAGTAAGAAGGAACACAGTATTACTTGATTTATAAACATCTCTGTATGATAAACAATCTTGAAGTTCACAGCATCTGTTCGGAATCCTGTTTCTGAGTAATAGTATGACTTCAGCCTCTGTAACTGGTGACACCACAGTAGTGCACCATTTGGTTTCTGTCTACTGCATAACTTCCGTTATCTCCTCTAGGGTTACATTTCTTGAAGGCCTTCTTTTAATGCTTCTTAAGGCTATTGCTAATCTCACATCTGAAAACAAAGCCTGTGATTGCAGGAATGAGTTTGACAAAGTTAATAAGAAAAGAAAAAAGAAACCAGATGCTCAGAAGCACACCATCCATTTTGGCAGTCATGCAGAGGCTGGACTGGTAGCAAAACAACCAGAAGCACTCACTCGTATCTCAAATATTACTTGTGCTGGTGTCAGTAAGTACCAGGAGGGCTTGATGCCTTCCTGTTCAAAATGGAAAAGTAATTCTTTAGGCTGGCTTTACCCATATGCTCGTGGCAAGAATGGTAACAGTGGAATCCAGAAGATGAAAGTGTAGATCAAGATGATGCTGTGGGGAAAAAAAGTGATGACTGGTTTAGACTGCAGTCTCCGACACCAGAACACCAGGGTTAGTCTCAGACCTTTAAGTCATTTTTAAGGCTACATCACTAGCTGAGAATAGCGAGGGAGTGAGTAAAGAGGGTGATGAGACACCTGCAGATCAGAGCTCTAAGTTATTGGTGTAGAGTTCAGGAAGATGTGAAGCAACCAGTAAAAAAGACAAATGTGAAATAGGAATAAAGTTGAAAGACAGTGTGCTGGAGGCCAAAAGGAAGAAGTGTTTCAGAAGCAGGAAGTGATCAGTAATGACAAATTCTGCCAACCAAATGAGTAACAGGAGCTCTGAGAAGTGACTGCTGGATTAGGCAATATTAACATTATTGGTGACCCTGACAGGAACTGTTTTAGGGAGATTAGCAGGAAATAAAAACCAGTTACAATTGGTTCAAGAGAGAATGAGACAGGAAGTTCAGACAGCAAGTACAGAAAACCCTTTCAAGGGACTTTGCTGTAAATTGGAGGAACTGCACAAAATAAGAAAAGTTCACAAGGAGAGAAACAGATGCAGAACTTCTGCTAATGGAAAGAGCTAGTAGAGGGGAAAGTGAGAGTAGAAATGGAAAACTCCTATTAGAAATGATGAATAATGTTGGTATATAAGGCTTTAAAAGCCATATGTGATTCTTTTCTTTTAAGATAGGCTACATAAAGCCTTTATGGATTTTTGAATAGAGATACATAAACATCTCCGTATATGTTTATTGTACAATTCACTGACTAATAAAACTCATTACATATAAAATATGAAAAATCTGTGCATTTTAAATGTATTGTTCATGGGTATGTATATAATGTGCTGTGTACCACTTATGCAAATATACTAGCTTGTTTGATCATCCTAACCATTGCAGAAAGTGGATAGCACTCTCTGGACCGTATTTTATTAGGGGAGGAAACTGAGGCTCAGAGATGAAACAGCTTTTCCTAACCAACAGTTACGACTGGTAGAGCTAATTACTGAACACAGGCGTCTTTTGCCAGAGTGGAGCGTAAATCAGCCTTTCTGTTGTCCTTCTTAAGTACTGCCTTCTAAATCATAAATTACTGTTGGTCTCTTACACAAATCTTGCATGTATATTTTAATAATTCTACAAATTAAATTTTGTTATATTCAATTACCTGCATATAATACATTTATTATTGTGTACAATTTGTATCGTGCATACAAATTATTTCTCCTTTCTTCCTCTCTTTATATATGGTGATCAGATGCAGACTCAGGCTTAAAATATTTTAATAATATCGCTTCATAATTGCGTAGTACTTTACTATTTTCCTAAGCACCTCCAGATAAACAACTCCATTTTTTACAACTCCTTGTCTTAGAAGATATACAAATATTGCCCTTTAAACAAATGAAAAATCAAAGACAGATGGTGCTTAGCTCAGAGTAGATGCTTTGAATAGTTGAATAAAAAAATAAATGAACAAATAGTTTATAGTCATAGAGTTTGAAAGAGAATTAATAGAAAACCGAGGCGCTTAACTAGTAGGCCAGGGTTTTCTTTCCACTACCTTGAAACTCTCTTGATTTTTTTTTAATCTTCATTTTAAATAGATTCCTTTAGCTTCAAAGTCTTAGCAGCTAAAGTATAATCAAAGTGGCAAGATGATATTTCTTTCTTGCAGTATCTTAAATTGAGAGCTGGTTTTAGATTGAAGATCTTTAGGACTGCCATGGGTAGGAGACATTTCTTTGGGTCAATATTCAATTAATGTCTCAGCAGATTGTTAATAGGGACTGAATTGTAGGGAGTGCTGCTTTAGAGGTGAAATGGATGAAGAAAAGATGATTCTCACTTACTAAAATCATTAAAATATTGAAGGCAATTATTTAGACATCTAAGTAAAGTGCACTAGTTCTCCTGACTTGTGCGTGATCCAGCCTGGGTAATCGGCATCTTTGTCTCTGCATGTGTCTCTGTCATCCATTTTAGCAGGCTAGGAGGGCAGTATGCTTTGTGACATCTTATTTTGGAGTGTTTTGTACATTTGGCTTAGATGATTGCATGCCTGCTGATGCCACCCCCACGCCGTGTCTACTCCGGGAAGGGATAAAGTGTGTCGGCTTCTCCTCTTTATCCTCCTACTCAGGCTGCTTTGGTCTCTAGCTTTTGCCCATGGAGAAGGAGGGCAGTCAGCAGTTTCTCTGGATAAGGAAGGTGGTGGCAGGGATGATGCTCTGGGGTTTGGAAAGGAGCCACACGAATAAGGAGCACATCTTTTCATACTCCTTCTTGTGTGATTTTACTAAATCAAACAATTGTTAGAAAGTGATGGACCTTTGTCAAAGTCATGTACAATTGTCAGTGTTTTCCTGTGTGTGTGGGAGAAAGGGGAAGCTAATGGTAAGATCAAGCTTTACAATATGCCCTAACACAAGTCTTGTTTTTTGCTTATTTATTTATCTTTATTTTTACTTTTGAGACAGGGTCTTGCTCAGTAGTCCATGCTGGCCCTGAACTCACTGTGTATCCTTGGTTGGCTTCGAACTCTTGGCCATCCAACTGCCTCATGGTCTTCAGTTGCTGGAATTATAGATGAGCACTGCCATGGCCTTTATGTATTGTTGGGAATTTGAACTAAGCGTATTGCACATGCTAGGTAAGTGCTTTTTTAACCATCAGGCTAGCTCCCAATCTGAGCCCGATTTTGCAGGAAGGAATAACAATGCACATCTCTATTGAGTATACGTTACTACTGTCATTCTATACGATCACCAGGCATCCTTTTGTCTTACTCGTGCTATTGAGTTTTAGAGTTCCCTGCTGATGTATGCAGCCAGTGAGCACAGCCTTGGGGAGCCACTGAACAACTTTCTGGTCTCAGTGGTGGTATAGTGCTACTTTCAACTTACCATCGTAAAGAATTGTGATCAATACAGCATGCTATTAAAATATACGTCTTGTTTTTTTTTTCCTATGAAAAGCTACCTCTGTCACATGCTATAAAAGAAACCTTTGAGCACTGAAAATATATTCATGTTTGAGAAAAAAATTGTTTTGTTCCTAGGCAGGCCGGTAGTCTGCCTTTATACTGAGATAGGATCATTTGCATTTAAACAAGGGTGAAAGTCGTATTCCTACATGTCAAAACAGAATGTCTACTCAGCTTGTCTGACATCAATTAAAAACTTAGGATCCCACATTTTGCAGCCTTCAGCATAGAGCCCAAGTTTGCATGACAGCCCCCTGCTGAAATACGTTTGCCACAGTTTTTTGAGATACAATTTAGTACAAGTGACACACTATTCAGTAGTTCAATAGCTGAATAATCTCTCAGCTCTGTTTTTGGACCAGATTAAGTCAGCAGAATATTACATGTCATAGCTAAAGTTTTAGTTTTCTTATAGAATGACTTGAGGGATGTAACTTAATGTTATATCCTTGGCTTTGATTAGCAGTCAAGTTAAGAAACATATTCAAAGAAAATATTTCTCGAGAAAAGTTGCAGGGTGTGTAGTAGGTGCTTTCAATAAACAATTGTTGAGTAAAAGGATGGGATTGAAGACATACTCTGTTTCTCAAAGTCCCCTCACAGGAAGTAATGTTTGAAAAATTCTTTAATAGTTTGTTACTAGAAAAGTTTATCTTTTTATGTTAATTCATATACTTCTTTTCATTTGCTTAGTTGTAAACATCTTCTCAATGATTTTTGAATGATAATTATTACTATTTGTGGTGCTGAGGATTGAGCCTATGGCCTCAAATGTGCTAGGCAAATCTCTACCACTGATCTACATCCCCACTCCCCAATTTTAATTTTTTAATTTAGCTGCTTTATAAGATATTCTCTGAATTCTAAACTTTGGAGTAATTAGAGCCCATTTAGCCTGTTCCACTATTTTCTGCTTGAAATGCTTTCTTCAAGCCCTACTGGAGGTGACCAAGATGTATGTTAAAATGAAAAAAAGCAGTAAAGTAATTTCTCTTGCATGGCTGTATCATGAGAAAAGGATCTTTTGTTGAACCTGTGAAGTAGTGTGCTAAGTTTTGAGTGGGAGTCAGGACTGGGGCTTGAAGGCAGCCCATGACGCTACCTCATGTGGGGGCCCAGCCACCTGGGGATGCGGGCAGCCCACGACAGTATGTTGACAGGGGACCCAGCCAGGGTAAGCTTCATCTGGGTCATATTCCCCTGTGTCTGTCAGGAGCACTCATTCATCTTTCCTGGAAGAACACTAATTGAGCACTAATTCATTGTGGTGATGATTTATAATCTTTGACTTATTTTATGTGATTTAAGCCTTAGGGACATGTATTGATTTTAATTTGCTTCAACAAACATTTACGGAGAGCTTCAATTTAAGTTGGGCAATTTACAAGTACAGCAGATTTGCCTCCTGAGCTTTTTGAATATACTTTAGTTTGGGACAACATCCCTCGTGTTTATTTGTTTTCTTCCACAGAGACCCTTTATAAGGCACTACGTTATTATCTTATGTAGCAACTCTGTCAGTCTCCTTCAGGTGGAGGAGAAGACTGAATAATGTGACTGCTTTTAGATGAGTCTGGTTGTAGTTTATTTGTGATCATATTCTCAAAAGTAAGAAATTCTGACTGGTCACTCATTGTCAAGACTTTGAGTGCTTGGCAGTTTGGCAGCTGGCAAAAGACAGTGTTTCCTGGTATCGTCTCATACGGGTGATCTTCGTGTTGGAACACGGCAAAAGACAAATCGTGCATGGTACTCAGGCCCTGCAGTAACAGTGCCACCTCGATCTGGAGACAAGGGCACTGTCGTGTTTGCTCAATGAAGAGCTGACTCAGAGGAGCCATTTGTTTTTGTGTCCTGGACCTTGATGGATTACAGGCTAGAAAGGGAGGCAGACATGTATAGATAGAACACTTTAGCAGCTACTAGCGGCACTTCGGCTTACCCCGTATGGCTTTTTACATTCAGCTGCATGTAAAGCGGATGCTGCAGAGAAGCACATGATTTATGAGTGTGGAGCCTGATGCACTGACAGGTTTCTGGAGACTGTGCCACGTACTTATTTAAATTCTGAAAAGAATAAGAAAAGGTATTTTCTCTCCCAACATATGGCCATATGGCATTGAATGCTGAAAATGATAGCATAATGTTGATTTTAATGATGTTGTTTACAGTTTAAGGCGGGAATTCAGCTAGAGATGAGGAGGGAAAATAATATGAATATCCTATTTTAAATACTTTCCAAAAATGTGAAGTTCTCGCTCTCTCTTTTTTGACTGGAGTGATTCCAGGTAATTGATGGTATTAGCAACAAAGAATGCGAACCCGTGACCTAGTACGACTGCTACTCTCCTCTTGGTTTTGGTTCTGTCAAGTTCTGTTTATGTAATGTGGTCTTCTTGTGTCATTATTTGAAAATCCTTTTAGTTTGGGTTTCAGGCATTTATATAAAATAAAAAGTATCTATATGCATGTCTACATACCTTTTCATACCATATAATGCCTTTTATTTCTGTCTGGTGCAGTTAAACTGATAGGAAGGTGAAATGAGTTTTCTGTTGAGATTAAATGGTTTTGCTAGGTCTTATAATCAATAAATATTAGGCCTTTTTACTTTTGTAAAACTTAATTTTTTAACTATATTCAGTCCCTCTTTATGTACAAACTACACTGAGCATGAACCAAGAGATGTTGTGGCACAAAGCCACATAGTACATGGTGTCGTTTTTAGTGGTCACCAGAGGAAGGAGTTTGGTACTTGGAAAAATGAAATCCTGCCGTGTGCACTGAATACACTGCCTGATCCAAAGCTGTGATCAGCAACACACAGCCCAATCAAGAAAAAAATGTGCCAGGATGTGCACAGGCCTGTGTTTTACATTTAAATATAGTAATCAAAACATCATTTTTTTGTGTATAATGCTGTGTTAATCTTCAAAGAAACAGGAGCTTTATTTGATAGTTCTGAAAATCACAGTTCAATAGAAATAAGTGCAGTTAGTTTCTTAAGCCTCATTCCAAAGTAGCAACAAAGAGAAATATGTTATTAGAAAGAGAAATCAAAAAGACTACTGTAGAAGGAGCTAGTAATTTATTTATTTTCTTTTTTGATGAACTTTTATGCTTTCATTCAGTATGATAACACTTTCTGTAAAAGGGAGGTTTGTGACTCACACGTGACTTTGAAAAAAGCTAAGTATTTAATGTCTCCTGACCAGTGATCATTTCAATAAAGTCTACAATCCCTAATAATAATAATATACCATTGTTATTCAACTAATTATTAAAGGATAATCAGTGTATTCCATAACAGTAGACTAAACTGATAGGACCTGGAATTCTCCCCCTTTCTGTTTTTGTTGTATGTTTCCTTTGTGATAAAGAGCATTTCACAGGCGGGTGTCAGGTGGTTGTCTGAATGGTAGTGTCATTTTTAACCTCACCAAGTGTAAACAGGAGGGTGGTGGGAGAGGCTGATTGTAAGACAAAATGGTGATATTCCTTGGTGTATGTACCCTATTCCAGGGTTGTGTAGGTTTTTCTCCCCCTCAGTGAGCCATTGCAACTGCCTCCCAATCAGAAAATCTAAGGGCCTACTTCTCCAGTAACTCAGAAAACATGGGAAGTTCATTTTCACTGAAGAACATCCTGTGTTTCTTGAGTGCTAAACTGTAATAGGTTATAACGTGAAACTAAGTGACGTGCCATTTTCCTACAGATCATTTGATGTCATTCTCTCTGCTTTCCAATGGATTACAATTAAAATGAATTCTGCTCAAGCTCCCCCAAATACCGTAGTTACTTTGTAATTGCACAGTACATTGTTTAATTATCCTGTCACTGCATAGTGTTTACCACATAATTAGGTAAATAGTAATTATCCTTTCAGAAACTAAGAACTAACTGGAATTGGTATATGGTAAAGCCTTACTGGATAAACATGGAAAGAAAATTGCAACAAAGGCATTACAATTAAGCTACTCATCAGGATAGCACAGGTTATGAGTTTTATTTTATATCATATGAATGAATAAGGAACAAATAGAGAATTTTTGGTCAGCTCATGGTTCAGCTTCTGCATCTTAATCTTCTACTTTAAAAGTTAACCTAAGTATGTAGGGCCCAAAATCAAAAAATAATAAGCTAAGTCTGTTTCAGGAACTCAGATAAGTATTGCCCATAAAAAGCCCAGAATTGAATCAACTGTCATCAGAATAGGAAAAGGAAGGAGTAATAGTAAGGAGGAAGAAGGTAAAATAGCAACAGTAAGAGGAAAGAAAAAAAGAAAGAAAAACCAGCCTCAAAGGGAAAAAACCCTACCATTTTCACAGAGAGCAGGAGCACAGTATCACCTCCAGCCCTAAAGTAGCTCCTCCACTACAATAAAGATGCCTAGAAGGACACCAGTTATTGGAGATGCATATACAGTGACTCCGACTGAAAGGGAATCTCCTGAGGGAAGCCTTCAGAGAAATACAAAAAAAGGCCTAACAGCCCTCAATTGAGTTCATGCCCTGCTCAACATCCTGTGGTGGAGCTTACCAGTCCTTACTCTTACGAAAGTACACTTTATATACCAAATGGACAGGAATCTCTACTAGTGCTTATTTAGTAAATAGCTTACTTCCTTTTATGTAGACTAGCTTTAGAGTGCATTTCATGCTCATCAATTGGTCAGAATGACTTCCTGGTGCTTTTTCTTCCAGAGCAAAAATTCCTGGAATTGCAACATAAGAGAATTAGAAAAAAAATTGTCTGATTTCCAAATCATAGACTCAGGCAGGCATAACTTCCCTTTGTCCTTTAAACTCCGGGAACAAGGAGGAGAGTTGTCATGTTCCTTCATTTGTGGCACGATACGATACCTTCATTGCATAATCCCTCCCCACCTTTAATTTTCAGTTCATTCCTAATCTTCCCTTGTCTGGAAGATTCCTTCTCCTAGTTGTCCTTAACTGTGCCCATAATCTTATAAAAATTGCTAAGTCCATGTGCATATGCCTAAGTAGCATTAGACCATTTGTTTTCTGTCTTTTCCCTTCATTATTAATCATATTGGGTTCTTAATATCTGTTTTGGTTCTTGTTACCTTTTTGTGTTACTCGATTCGTGTCTAATTTGCTGCTCCACGTTAAACAGCATCTTCTCCTTACTGGAGATGAAAGAAAGATAATCACAGTCATCAAATGTGTATTTTTGCATCTGTGAAAATCTCCTAAAGTATATTCCCAGATGTGAGGTGAGCAATCATCAGGTATGTGTAAGTTTAATATCAGTACATGCTGCTAGATCGCTTTTCAGAATGCCTAAATTCTCAGCAGGAAGTGAGAATGCAAACAGATATGTTTGTTTAAAAACTCAGACTTAATATTCTTTTTACCCCTCATATTTTTTCCCTCATTTTATTGATATGTATTAGTGCAAGACTTAAGGTTTACAATGAAGTTGAGCATTTTTCCAGCTACGTATCTTGTCAAGGTGACAAGGACTTTCTCACTCTACTTTTGTCCCTCCCCCTACCCACCTCTCCTTCCCTCCCAGCCCTACTTCCCTGTTTCACTTTGTTTTTCATTTTAAGTTTCATGAGATAGTTGTGACCTGGGATTGGGTTGAGCACTTTTCCTGGCCTTCTACCATATGCTTTGTGTCTCGGAGCCAGCCGGCTGTGGAGTGAACTTTCTGAAAAAAATGAGCACAGTGAGCCTCTCCTTTATGTTGTTGGTCCATAGAGTATTTGTCACAAAACTTGGTGACATTAATAGGTATAAATCCTAGAATATTAGAAGTGAGATGTAGGTTAGGATGTCACAGGCACCAAATTCATTTTATAAGGTATTTTTGGATTATATTAAGGTTTTTGGGAACTTCATTAAATTTTACTTTCAAAATCAGATTTAATTTTATTGAGCAATTACACAGGTGGAATAAGTGCTTTATATACAAAATCTTTTAGTTTGCCAATATCCTGTTGGAAGAGGTGACATTAGTGTGCTCTTTCATGAAAAACCTTGGAGAAGGAGGCTAAACAACTTGCACAAAGTTGTACAGTTCATGAAATGTACATTACTAAGAGAAACCTGGACAGTACTGCTTCTCAGTATCTTTCTTATGGTTACTGGTTTCATGAATTTTATATAAAGGAATACTTTACTAAAAGAAGGCAAACCCTGATCCACTGCGCTCACTGAAATGATTTTCTACTTTTTTGTTCTCTATTTCTTTTCCCCATCGAAGAATGTTCATGAACTTTTAGAAGAATGAGGTACCACTGTGCTAGATTCTGGCTGAGAGAAAGTTTATTTACATAAGTGGCTCTTTTAGCTGGACGTGGTAGTGCATGCCTGTAATCTAGCACTTGGAGAGGCTGAGGCAAGAAGATTGGAAATTGGAATCTAGCTGATGGGACTCAGTGATTTAGCGAGACCAATCTCAAAATAAAAGTAAGATGGAATGGATATGTGGTTAGTGTGAAGGTGCTGGGTGCATTCTCCAGTATTTCTCTCTCTCTCTCTCTCTCTCTCTCTCTCTCTCTCTCTCTCTCTCTCACAGACACACACACACACACACGACTCTTTTGCACTTACTTATAGAGAGAAACATAAGGTGAAGAAATGATCTCATGTTCTAAGAGACTTGTACAGTTACATGAAAGCAACCAAGAGAAGACTAGGCATTTAGTAAGAGTGACAACTATACCTCACTGATTTATCAATGAAGTATATAACACATAAATAAAATTTTCATAGGCCAGATGTGGGGTTAACAAATGAATTGTCTTAAAAAAGGAGGCTTCGCTCAGGAGAGTTTGCTGACAGCAGCACGCACATTGTCTAGATTTCTCAACAAAAGCCCTAACAGTCAGTGTAAGCAAGGCTGAATCGGAGAGACTTAAGTAAGGCATCTTCACTTTGTGTTGTGTGAGAGCTCTTTGCAATATTTTTAGTGTAGGTGCAAAAAGCATCTGCATTTCAGGTAATGAGATAATTAATGTTACAAATGCATATTCAATATTAGCTGTTTGGAAACATTTAAGAATTTGGAGATGAAACATTTGGAGAGTTGAAATGCTGATCACATCAACCACATAATGAGGCTTGGGTAGAAGAGAGTACTTGAGTCTTTCATTTGAGATTAATGTGTATGTAGTTTATAATGTAAATTTATATGAGAAGTTGCAAAATATTTTATACTTAGGATGAATGATTTTTAAATTATCTAATTTTCTCTGTAGTATTTGAATTACAGTAAAAATGCTGGGCAGATTCAAAGGAAAAGCTGATTTGGAGAATATGTGTGTGTGTCTTTTTATTTGCTATGATAGCCTACTTTAAAATTGTTTTGTGATTTTTATTTTCCTGAGCTCTAAGATACATTCTGTTAGAAGTATCAGGATATATTGTTCATCAGCTCTTCAAAGATAGATTAAATATACAGAATAAGATGTTAGTATGCATTTGTGATGATGGAAGTGTCTCATAATAAAAAGGGCATTGCCTCTTCATTAGGTTACTAATGAGTTATGTAGCAGCTAAGCCAACAATTTGAGGGTAGATCGACTCCTACTCAGGCCATTTGCTAAATAAGTATCAGAAATCCAAGGATTACTTTTCTGTTCACCCTTGTTGTTTCATGGGAAGACCACAAGTAGCTAAAACTGCATCTACTTGTTTGTTAGAAATTGCAGAGAAAATTTAGAAATTGTCATTTTAATCATAGCGAACATATGAGAAGAAGCTAAGTTCTTGTTGGTGGATGAATGGGTAAGGAAATCTAAATTGTGTGTGTGTGTGAGAGAGAGAGAGAGAGAGAGAGGGTGTGTGTGCAGTATGAAATATTCATTCTTTAAAAGGATCCATGCCTATAATCCCAGCATGCGGAATGCTGAGGCAGGAAGATAGCTGTGTATTTCAGGTCAGCCTGGACTACCTATTTTGGCTATGACTAATGCAACAATTTCTAAATTATCTCTGCAATTTTTAGCACAGAGGTAGATGCAGTTTTACCTATTTGTAGTCTTTCCATAAAATAGCAAAGGTGAACCAAAAAGTAAGGACCAGCTTGGACTGCAGAGTGAGGGCCTGTCTCAAACAACAACAACAAAAAATTTCAAACAAACAACCCCCCTCCCCCAAACCAACCAATCAATAAAAATAAAAGGAAGATTCTACCATTTGTGACAACATGCATGACCTTGGAGGACATTATGTTAGCGAGACAAGCTAGGTACAGAAAGAAAACTGCTGCAAGATCTTGATTATGTAAAGAATTTTTTTAAAAAATTGAAGACATTTCAGAGTGGATGGGTGCCTACCAGGAGTGTGGAAGAGTGTGATCTGCATGAGGAGAGACAGGCCACAGCACCTCATCTCAGATAAGGCACATGGAAGTCCAGGGTTCTAAGGTGACTGTGAGGACTGGAGTTAATAACATTGTGTTGTATATTAGGATTTTTCCGAGTCAGTTTCACATGCTTTTAACATACAAGAACAACTGTAAGATGATGAATGTGCTAATTGGCTGAATAGTCACAGGCACCTCACTACGTATACATATATGATGCACTTTGAATAGATACAAGCAAAAAATGTTTTGGCTCATTTGACTTTGATCCAGAGATTTATATTTTTGAAAATGACTAAGTCCTTCCCAAATTATTGTCTGGGCCTCTCTCACTTACTTTATCTTGAGCATTTCCTCTTAATTGGCAGTGCATGCCTAGCTATTCATATATAAAAATTGGTAATGAATGAGGCCTTCACTGGGCAATTTAAAAAAATTAAAAGTCCTCTCCTCCTGAATTTATGTATCATAAAGATTTTCTCATGAAAGGAAACTGCACTGATTGCTAATTTAAATACTAGTATTCATGCAAATCTATAATCATGTGCACTATGGAGATTAGATTACATTCTGCCATGAATGTAGTGGTAGAAAAGATCAGCTGTTCATGAGTGGCATTGCTGTTGTGATGGTATGTGAATTGTGCTTTTAATTTGTCTTCCCATCTGACAACTCATCTAATTATACTTTGTAAAACGTGCCTTAAATGATGCTTAAATCTTATATTGAAAATATATTTACATAAAAGTGAAGATTAAATAAACACTTAAAAAGTTATATCATCAAGTTATCTTAATTCAGCATTCCTTCTCTGCATTTGAAATACAATATTCATTTTGTTTATACTGAGCTCATTTTAACAGAACCAATGAGTGGTTAGAAACTACCAATTATATGTAGGT
This sequence comes from Ctenodactylus gundi, assembly GCA_004027205.1. NCBI lineage: Eukaryota > Metazoa > Chordata > Mammalia > Rodentia > Ctenodactylidae > Ctenodactylus > Ctenodactylus gundi. The sequence goes on from PVKB01001427.1 coordinate 130,840, forward strand.
GAGAGGTAAGAAATGACCTTGTCTTGTCCTGAAATTATCCAGTCACTTAATTATTATTGCTGAGCATATGTAAGTCTTTTTTTTAAACAATCAAAAACTTTTAAACATTTTCTAGAACTTAGGCATTTGGCAAAAGTAGTGAATAGAAGAAGAGCCTATTTTATTAATTATGTAGAGATTGAAATGTTTAATTTTACATTTCTAGATGGCAAAAACATAATAGCTTATATTCTTTTGTTTTCCTTGTTGTAGTCATTTTCTGTTCTGTCATAGTTTTTAACATTTTTAACATTAACATAAGAGTTGGTCTGGTTTCTAGAGGATCATTAACTTTGCATAACACAGTACACATTTTTGTTCTTTCATTCTTGGAATGTCTTCATAAAAAATTTCATTGTATCAGTGAAATTCTTTTTTCAGGCATGCAAAAGTTTTAATTAGTATTACTCTCTAACTTATTCACATATTTGGCAGTAAATTTGGGTTTAAAGTACAGCGATGGCTTGTTTTTGCCCTCCCCAAATATTCTAATTTAATTGGCCTGGGATGCAGTCACAGAGCTCCCTAGGAAGTTCTGAGGTAGTACAGCTGACAACTGCTGCTTTTAAGGGCTAGCCAGGTTTTCTTAGGGATCACTACTTTAACAAGAGTGGCTTCCAACCTGTCAGCATAAAGAATGCACCTGAGCATCTTCAAAAACTAATGATGTTGTCCTTCCTAAGAGCATGAGGTTTTATCGCTTAGGGTGATAGCATACTTTCTGAAAAATTTACAAGTTCTCATCTGATTCTAATGTGAGGGAATCTCTATGTTAAACTTATAATTAAAGAAATTCGAGGTGAAATTTTACAGGCAAATCAAAACTTACATATGTTCACTACATATAGTCAACATTGGAGGATATGAATTCGATTAAAATAAGTTATGAAGTAGTTTGTCCTCTCTACTGTTAACATGCAAGTGGAAGGACTAGAGGCACTTGAAACTTTTGAAAATGTTTTTTTGTAGTGACCTTTCAATTTGCATTCATAGGTATATTCCTTGATAAAAGAAGTTGACCCACATGACCCTTAGTAACTGTGTCTGTGTTCTGTATTGGTGTATAAAAACATGTATTTATTTTAATGGGAATTACATGGCTGAAAGAGAAAACAAACTGCCTCCTTTTAATTCAAAGGAACGTTTCTGTATGAATAAGTATTCTTTCTAGATGAGTTCTTGAATAGTGTATTTATGTGGGTGAGAAAATCATTTCTGAAGTATGATTTACTTAGTTTGGTTCACTGATCTGGTGTGTGTGTGTGTGTGTGTGTGTGTGTGTGTGTGTGTGTGTGTGCATGTGCACATGTGTGCACGTGCATCAGATTTTCTATTTCTTTAATTTAAACTGGCCATAATCTAAATGACTCTGGTGTAGCAGTCAATTTCCATCAGATCCTCTTGGCACCTGTCCTCCTTGGTGGCTTATCCTGTGGCCCAGCTGTCTCCCTGAGAACACTGATTGCTGCCAGTCATCTTTATTTCCAATAACCAATTTGATTTTAGGTTCATGTCATTTGATCATTTAGAAAACTGCCTCTAGGGTCCCTCTGTTCTCAGGTTGATGAGGCTGTGGCTGTGCTACAAGCCTCCCAAGCTGAAGAGATCACCCAGATAGCAAGTAGCAGCACCGTTTGCAGTTATTTAAAATAGATCAAAGACCACGAAGAGAAGCTTGTGCTTCACCAAAGGAAAAAAATCTAATCATCAAAAAACTTTAAGTATCGTGAAAAAACTGTTGTAAAGTATAAAATAAATAAATAAATAAATAAAGGGAATTTTGAAACTTATGTATCAAGTAAATGCCAGACCTGCCAAGTACTGTTAGTCCTAAATTACTTGGTTTAGAAATGACAACAGAAAAACCCTACAAAAATTAGTAAGATACAAAAACTAACGTTTTATATGACCTTGGAAAATAATTTTCTGCAAAGCACAAAAATTTAAATTAGTCTTTAATTTTGTAATTCTTTACTGTGGAACAGCTCAGGACGTCATTTTTGTTTTAAGTAACAAAATTGATAACTGAGTAAGGAAAAGTAATTCGTATTATAAAATTCTGCCTTCAATAAAATTCCCTGAAGAGTGAAAAAAATTTATTCTAGGGCTGGGGTCATAGCTCAGCAATTGGAGCACTTATCTAGCAAGTACGAGGCCCTGTGTTGGATCCTCAGCAACACATAGCAGGCTGTGATGATGCATCCTGTAACCCCAGCATTCAGGAGGCTGCAGCAGGGGATTGTTGTGAGCTTGAGGTTAGTCTAGGTTACATAGTTAGTTCAAGGCCGAAAGAAAGCGAGACACTGTCTCAAAAAACACAACAAAACAAAACAAAACAAAAACAAAAAAAAAAAAACCCAAAAAACGAACAGAAGAACAACAAAACCCCCTTTTAAAATTGCATTTGTTCTCTTTCTGTGACAGTCCTCATTTTTTTTCCAGTTTATTTTCTTTTATTTATTTACTCTTAACTTATTTTCCATTTCTATCACTCTTAAGTCTTACAATTCTAAAACCCTTAGACCATGCCAGCCAGATGAGTTTGGGCAAGAAAACTGAATGTATTGTGTGAATTTCAAATATGAAGATTCAATACAGACTTTGGGCTCATAACTTTGAAGTGATCAGGAAAGCGAGGTTCTCACCATTTGGATGTGTGTCTTGTGAACTCACTGAAGTCCTCCCTACTCCGTGATTCCTTCTAGATGGGTAATGCTGAAGCCCTTAGGCCACTTGTTTGGCATAATAGTGAATATAACTTCTGTCCCTCGGCTTACTTTTCTGTCAGTGATAAGAAGATTTTGAGTGACTTTACCTGTATTACATAATTTGCCACATTCTCTTGGTCTGTCCAACTCCGACTCATCATTTTGGGCCCAGATAACTTTTCCAGTGTTTCAGGAATTCTTCCCTGGGTACTTTCTTCCATGCGACTCGAGAGTTCTATAATCCCTTGATTTATATTTGATTCCCTGTCACTCCTTAGTCTGCCCTATATATACTCAACTAATTTATTTCCATTTCTTCACAAAAGTTTAAGCAAGGATTCTTTAGCCTTCTATGTCTTTTTTTTAAAATACAGAACAAGTCTCTGATGATCATTTTTTAATCTCTTTTTTTAAAAAAAAAAATTCTTTTGCATTCCCAGTGTGCCTATCCTGGGCTGAGTGTTCATGATAATTTATACAGGCACATTCCACCTGACGATTCTTGTTTCTATAACCACTTCTTAGTGACTCTTCTCTCCTGGCCTTAAGTATGTTTTTTTTTTTTTTCCCTCATCAGGCATCTAAAAAGTTCTTGTATTATGTCATTGTCTCATAGAACACATTAATTTCTATTTCCAGAGTTATGAAGTCTTTCAGACTCTGATTTGGATCTCTTGTTCAATTCTTAACATTATAATATCTGAGGAGAAAAATTCTTTTGGCCCAAATGGATATCACAGATGTATTATCCCTCATTTTCTTATTTAAACCTTGCTAATCATTTACAGCTTGTTTTTTTTATTATTACATTTAACAAATTTTAACAGCATTGTAGTTTTTCCTTTTGTGACCATTATTTTTAACAAGTTCAATGCTTGGGGTGTAAAATCAGAGATTTTTTTAAAAAGAAAAACTGATTTTTCAGTGAATTTTTAGCTGTTAACATATTTTTCCATATACAATTTTAGCTAGAGTCAGTTTTATTATTTGATAATATCCAGTAATAATACCTATTATCAGCTGGTTAATTTACTGATTCCTAATTTCTTACCTATTCTTTGTATTAGAAATAATAAAGACATTTCATTACACCTCCCTCCCCTTTTTAGAGAATTAAGACACATAATTTGGTGCATAATCAGTCAAAATATTTTCAGGGTTAGTATGATAGAATATAAACTTTCATTCTAAGTGCATATTTTTCAGTATGGTTATTTATATTTTTTGTGTTCTTTTCTCTGATTATACGTCTGCTTTAGCTAAATTGGATTTCTTGACGTTCTCCGAATACCTTGCATTCTACTTTTGTGGGCTTTTGTGTTTGTTCTCATTGTTTTTGTATGGAGTATCATTTTGTCTCATTTATTGTTTTGTGAATTTGTACCTTTTAAAAGACTAAGTTGAAAATGAAGTGTTTTGAGTTCTCTAATTTTCGGGCTCTCTTTCCCTTGTTCATTATATTATTTTGTACATTTGAAAAAATGAATACCATACTACACATGCCTTCTCTACTAGGCTGTGAGTTCACTGACAGTCAGGTATGTATCTTCATTCAATCTCCACTTAGTACCTCGTACATATTTTACTAGAAACACTTACAGATGCCTGCTTTTTATAAATGTCCATCGTATTGTGTGTGTAAAATAAGATTTGCCTATCAGACTAAGTCCTATAGTTGTAAAACAGTGTAATAGTCACAGTCTGTGTTAATATTCTCTCTTTACTCATTTACTCAATATGCCTTCAGACTTACGCTATGATAAATTGTCACTTTTATGGCCTTTGTGTACTCTCACTAGCAGATATGGACTCTGAATTTATAAAGAAAAAAAGTTTTTAAAATAGTTTTTAACCTCCGGTGTGCCTGACATGTGAATATACTTTTCCTTAATAATAACTGAAGTATATTGTTCAGTTTTGATGCATCTATCAGTTACTTTTGGTGGCATTATTCTACTACAATCACTAGAGCAGCTCAGTGTCACAAAGATGCTTCTCAACTTAAAGAACTTTTAATTCACTTGGAAAGCAGAGGGAAAAGCAAGTAATACTTGCTAAATGTTTTCTATGTGACAGTCATCTGGTTTATAATTTGTGTACGTAATTTCATTTTAAATTCATAATTACATTATTTCCTTGACGAAGAAATGGGGTTTGGAATGGTCTATGAATTTGGTTAGGCAGTGTTGCTTGTGATAATATTTGAAAACAGTTTTATTGTCAATAAACTTTCTGGTTCATCATCCATGGAGATAGTATCTTTAGTAAAATGAAAGGTCATAGCACTATGAACTATAGGGCAGAACCTTATTCTTTTCTTCATAAGCTTCCTAATGAAGTTGGATAGAACAGTAATTTTCATACTGTCCATTAAAGCTAACACTGCTTTAATGGTTGACTAGGAAAATGATCAGCACAGTGGGCAGAACCTATCAGGATAATTTTAATTACTTAATCAAGTCAGTCCTAGTGGAATAAACCTTGGAAACTCGCACACAAATTCAGAATCCCCCACATGCTGAATGTCAGAATTGAAGCAATGAAGCTAAGATTGAAGCCCATGTGTATTGTATACTTCTGTACAATTATTTAAAATGAGCAAGCAGATTGAATGTGTACTCTGAAGTCACGTAAATGTGGAGGGCCGAAGGCCAGACCTATTATGCTACAGCTTCTGCATAGAGTGTTAGTAGGGCTCAAAGAAAAGAGGGTTCTGCCTGGAGAATGGGGGGTAGGGAAGATTGTGGATACCAGCAGAGCCTTAGGGGAAGGGCTGGTGGAGGGTGAGAGGTACGCTGTGCATGCGAAACTGCATAGCGAGAGGCTGAGAAGTAAGAGTGAAGGAGTTGTTATGTGAAAGAAGAGAATGAGCACAGATTAATACATTTTTTTCCTTTTCCCTATTTTTCCCTTTTCTACATTCTCTGCAACGTGAATGAGTACCTAATGTGAGAAGGGGGAGGGAAGAAATGCCTTTTCAATAATGGTATGATGTGGTGATGTCTATTACGGGATGGGATGAATACCCACTGAATCAAAAGGAAGGCCTTCCTAAGCAAAGGTTGACCACCTTGCGTTAGCAGGCTGAACGAATATCAAAGAAAAGCAGGACCAGCTTGCGGGCTTCATTGCCCTGGAGTCCATCAAATCTGACTGTTAACCTGGATTGGAGAATGGATGGCAGTGGTGAATACATTGTCTTTTCCCCTCTGCATATTCTACTGCATAGAAGCAGGAACCTCATGAATCCTAACTCTAAGTGTTTATCAGTTTGCATTTTGTTTCTAATAGTATTTTTTCACTCTTCATGTTACTGCTGTGCCAGCCTGCCAGTGCCTTTTGATGGGATGCATGTGGGGAGCTGGGCATGTTTCATTCAAGCTGATGGAATAAAAATAGAAGTACAGTATGTTCTTAGAATCAAATCATTTCACTAGACACATAAGGAATGGCTATTAGATTTTCTCCAACTCACTCCTGTATTTAATTCTTGCATTACAGGACATTGACCTCTTTGGTATAGGATCTCTGTTTTGCCAGGATGCTTTTTCCTAGATTGTGTATCACTTCTCGGGAACAAGTCCTGGGGCTTCACTGTGGGAGCCCATTAGACCTAGCACAGTATTTATATTTAGCAGGTGATTAATTAGTGTCTCTTGATTGAATTAATTATTGCCTAGTAGCAGGAAAATACAAGTGCTGCTCTGAATACTTAACACAATTGATTGTACACACAGAAAAAAATAGGCTCGCCTCTTACCACCTCGCTGAAGCTTGACCTGTAAGGAAAATACCAGAGGTCACCTGTGGGACAGGCCCTCTTGACTTACCATCTTCATCTCTAATTTGGAGTAATCTTCAAATTTATTTTTAATATGTGTTTTCCACCTAAGGTCAACTTGAGCATTAGTCTACATACCTACAGCCTTCAAATATATATGTTTGTATGAAGTGTGAACTTACTTAACATGATATATAATATGCACATAGGAAAAGATACATATAGGTGAATGTCTATTCTATCAACTGAACAAACTAAGAAGTCCATGTTTATTCTTAAATTTTTCCATTCTAGTGTTGTAGATGTGTCCAGAGAGTTTATAACACTTAGGAGTAGAAGCAGGAAGATGGAAGTTGTGTGAGCGTCATGGCAAGGGATGCCAAAGCAGGCTCCGTCCTTACATTCTTGACACAGTGATGTTTCATGGATACTGTACAGCTTCCTTCCTTGTAGACTTGAGCCCAGCTCCCCTATCGTTTAATTCCACAGTATTCACCTTTATTATATGCTCAGCCACAGGGATGTTACTGTGGGTAATTTAAAGCATGGATAATACCACTTCACACCCATACTGGTAAAAAGACAGAAACAACAGTCACAAATAATCAGCCTTGGTAGGGATGAGGAGAGATTGGAATACTTGTGCACTTTTGGTGGGAAAGTGAAATGATACAGCTACTGAGGAACACCATGTGGCAGTTCCTCAAGAATGTTGAAAATACAAGATTCAGTGGTTCTGCTTCCTGGTGTATTTCGAAGAAATCTGAAAACAGATTTTTGAAGAGGTACTTTTACACTCATGTTAATTGCAGTGCTAAGTCACAAGAACCAAACTAAACTAATATTAGTAAACGTCCATCAACCGATGAATGACTAAGGAAAAATCTGAGTACACTTTGCACCACCATTCATCAACTAAAAAGAGTGAGGGCTTGTCATCTGCAACAACGTAGAGGGAATTGGCCATCATTGTGTTTGGTGAAATAAATCAGACACAGGAAAAGAAAAGTACTGTGTGATCTCATTCATATATGGCATGTGAATAAGTTGATTTTTGAGAATAGAATGGAAGTTACCAGAGGCTGTGGACACTGAAGAGAGGGAACGATGAGAAAAGTTGATTAATGGATACTAATGTTCGGTTAGATGGGAGTAAGAAGGTCTAGTGTGCAAGTTTACAGTAGGGTGACTAATGGAACAACAACATATTGTACATTTCATATGTGAAGAATTTTGAAAGACTTCATACAGAAATTGTTTGAGGAGATAGATATATTTAACTTGGTTTAATCTTTATACAGTGTATGCTTGCATCAAAACATCACGAGTAGCTCATTAATATGAATAATCTTTCTTATTTTTGAGGTAAAATAAGTTTAATTTTAAATTTAAATACAAAAACTAGTTGATCAGTGTTGTGTACTTGGCTACTGAATATTGGATAATGCCCAAACTCAGAAGTTTGCTGCAGAGGCATACTTGAGTAGAGAATGGGAAGAGCAGGCCATGTGGCCCATGGTGAATTTGGGGGGTTTAGTTATCCATTGGAAGTCCAAGCATTCTAACAGCACCATTCGTGGATGACAACATCTCACAGAACAAAAGTAGAATGTGGAGGTAATTCAGGGAAATTTTACAAAGATCCAGGTTAAAAGGATACTCTAGGATATTGGTGTTAATGGGAATATAGTTTGAAAACAGTGAAATCTAAATATAGATTGCATATATTGATTTTAAAAGTAAGATAGATCATAAAGTTTTATAACTTTATTCATATTAACCCATCATTGTATCTTTCAAAATTAAGATAATTGCAGTTGATAATCTAAGATAAAAGTAGATAATTATCTACTTTTAAGTATATGTGGAGTACACGTAATGTCTCTGTTAGGAAAAGGTGGTCAGACCCAGCTTTTCATGCATAGCATAAGAATTATTTCTGGATCTTAAGTTTGCTCAAATTGTGATTTGAATTGAACATATGAAGTAGATATTTAAGATATTCTTCAGGTGTTTGAGTTAAAGTATGGGGATAAGTAGGAAATGTTGAAATCCTCTGATGTAGTAAGTGTACAGTACTGAAGTGTATCTTTCATGGGTCATAACAGTGACCCATGAATGAATGACGAATGCATGTAGCATTTGTTGGGTTTAATGTAAATAGTGAAAGTATAAGTGAAAGTGTAAGTAGTGAAACTACTGTAGTTGAAGTGTCTACTCTCATCAAAGTTTGAAATTACTGAATTGTAGTGAAAAGAAAAAGTAGTAAGTGCTCAGTTTCCTGTCAAGTAGAGGAATGAAGTAGTCCAAAAGAAAACAGTTGGTGATATCTCCTTCATGTAGAGAGAGTCCTGAACCTGTCTGTGTCAAAGAGATGTCAAATAAATTTGGAAAACTTTTGTGCCACGTTTCTGAAGGTACAGAAAAGACTGAGACAAATGTGGAAAGCTACTAGGGCGCTATTCTCCAAACAAACAGAATGTCTGGTCACATAGAGAACTGGACATTTCACCTGAGTACATGGAGAAAGTAGAAAAATTCAGATCCCTAGAATGGTGTTTCAGGACCGCATATGAAACCCTGCTCTGTTGATCTTGTGTGACCTTGGGTGTGGTGCTTTTTCTCTTTGGTGTTCTAAACCCATGAAATAGATGGTAAAGAGCTTCTCCCGTGAAATGAGGATAAAAGCACTCTGTAATGTAAGGAATTATTTCAAGCTAGAAGTTCTCAGATAGCAAAAGTGAAAGTTTAACTTTGGATTGAAATCATGTAATCTCGTCAGTAAAATTTACCACAGTCTTTATACAACCATAAGACATGAACAAATAGTATATATCCAAATAAAAAGTATAAATCCAAGGGTTAGAGGAGTAGCACAGTGATAAGAGCATTTGCCTAGGAAGCACAAGGTCCCAGGTTCGATCCCCAGTACCACATAATAGTAGACACTGTAAACATCAGAGACCTGAAAATACAGGTAACAATCATGGTTAACATCTATACAAACAGAAGAAGTGACATGACAAAGGCAAATAACCCAAGAGAAGTGGGCAGATGTTGTAAAGCTGTGATTCAAAGAAGAACAAATACAAACAGTAAGCAGTCATATGAAATGATGCATGATGCCAAGAGAAGTACAGGTGAAAGTAAAAAGAACATATAATTAACAACATGGAATGCCATAATTACAAACATAGATTACTATAAGGGATGGGGCAAAAGTTATTTATGGTTGATATGATTAATTTTTTCAAAAGCCTTTGGAAAATTCAAATTTCTGTACTATCAATTTGTAATATATAAAAACATTTACACCTAAGCAAATAATGTGTTTTGACTTTTTGTCTTGTCAAAACCTAGAAAACAAACATTCATCAGTAGAATATATACATGATTTAGAATACTGTGTAACCATTAAAAATAAAATATTTGAGTCACACTGGATAATCCTGAGAGATTTCTATGAGATACTGTTGTTGCAAAAAATAGTTTAGTAATTGGATTCAGCTTAAATAAACTTATGAAATGTAAATTTTGTGTAGGTATTTGTGCATATATTTTTGTTCACACTTAGGTCTCCTCTGTGTAGGACTTCAGGAAACCCCCTGAAAGGATACACCAGGTTGCTCATGTAAATTCGATTAAAAATGAGTGTAGATGTGAAGGAGAGAACAATGAATAAGAGAATGTGAGAATCTAAGAGGGGAAATGGGAAAAAGAGAACCCTTCTACAAAATGTGTACATGTATATGTTCATGTGTGTGTGTTTAAATACATCATTTAAGTGAAATGAGTTAACTAAAAGATTGGGATATGAGTAAGAGAGATGGTATTGAAAAATAACGGAGTTTGCTTTTATTTGTAAAAGAAGTCATTTCGAAATTTTAATTTTGTATTTGTGTAACAACTTAAATATGACCCAGCTCATACCTAAGCTATGGTTATGAATGCTTATTCACAGAGCTCCCTTATTTTTAATCTTGTAGCATATGAAGAAAGTGACCATACTTCCTGCCAACAGGAGGGTGGTGGAAGAAGTCACTTGCCGCACTGCCAGGCACCCTGGTAGACTCTGGTTCTGTCAGCCACTCTCCACCTCTTGTGCTTTGCCGCCAAGTTGGAGAGGATCAGCTCCAGAGAACTGGAGAGGTGAAATGCTTGCATGATTTAGAATGATGTAATTGTATTTTAAAGGTAGACTTCTTTCTGTCTTCCTTAAGAATTCTCTTGTTACACATGAATTACATTAACTCATGCTGTGTTTAGAAAAAAATAACAATTTCTTATATCCCATATTTTAATTCTCTTCTCTGGGTGGACTGTTCCTAGAACAAGTATTGCATGAGTGCTGAAGAAAAAGATTCCTGTGGCTCATTTTTAGGATTTAATTTTTTGAAAGTTGGCAAAGTTTTGAATTTTGTGTTTCTAAACAAGCATAGGAATTTTGCCATGGATGCTCTATCATAGAAAGGCTATTGTCTTTTCAGATGTGTCAGAAAAGATTGCCATTTGTTGACCGCTACAGGAAACTCAAGTAAAGTGATTTAAAAATTTTTACATTTCAAGAAGTCTGGAGGAAGCATCCAGGGTTACATCAGTTTACCTATTTCCATCAGTTTCTCGGGCTTCTCCTGTTTCATCATTTTTCACATGTGGCCTTAATCTTCAGGGGCGCGATAGGGATGAATTTTATTGAAGAATGGCATAAAGGAAAGAGTAGTTGCTTATGCATCACAAAAGTGAAAAGTTCCAAAACTTTCCTACAGACTTTCCCTCATGTCGCGGTTAACAACATATAAGAGAATTATGCAGTATTTCACAGGTAGCTGCAAGAGAAATGTAGACTTAATTGGGTACACAATGGCACAGACTTTCTCATTGATTAAATTTTCCTGAGCCTTCCTCTCACCTAGACTTTGGCTGTGGCTCCAACCTGTTTGTCCTTCCCAGCCAGTCCCAGCAAAAAATCCTGATTGGTGTAATTTGATTCCCGTTGGCGTTTGGCCACATGCCTTATCTCCCACTTGTGACACATCTGTAGCCTGCATTTAGTGAGAATCCTGTTAGGTTGATTTACTAAAAAAAACTACTTCTCAATACCTTTTCTTAGTATTTCCCGTTATTCTGATACTTGGCTGTAAATTCCCAGCTGCTCTTCCTGTATTCACAGTTGAACCTTCTCTCTCTCATATTGTAGTAATCACATATACAAGTTTTCCCATTGTGTTGACACATATCAAAGTAAACTTTGTTAAACATTAGCCTTTATTAGAGGGACTTTAAGATTTATTAGCAAAAAAGAGAGAGAGAGAAACAACTATCTGTAAGTGTGACACTGTCTTTCCTCATTCCAAAGGCTATTCCTCTCTGTCTGAGCAGCAGATGTTGACATGGAAGGTAAATCTTTATGAGTTCAAGAGTTACGTTGAACTTCTACCTCTTTAGTGTTGTATCTGGAACTGAATAAAATGAGGCTTGTAAAACTTGGTCTGCATATTTTATAGAAGTATTGTGAAGTTTTAATTAGTGGTTTTGAAGAAAGTTACTGTGTGCAGGTACATAATGCTTTGTCAGACGTGAGAGTAATTTTGCAGAACCGAGTTACCTGTCAGGTCATTAAAGGCAAATACACTCTAGATGATCTCTGTGACATGTGCTGGTATTCATCAGAAGGTGACACACCCATGAGGAGAGAGTAGATCGCATACTGCTCTGAAATGATCCTTGAAAAACTCTTGCTCCTCTTTTAAAATCACTTTCACTATCTGTTGGGAGAAGAATCATCATGGCTGGCTGCGAACTTCGCAGTTAAAGGTGCTAATGTAGTCTAAGGAGAAATGGTTATCACGCCTGTTTTGTTTTTTTTTTAATCAACAAACAAAATTCTGGTACCACCCTTTAAAAAATGTGGTTCTTTGTAAAAACAGAACCTCAGACTCTTAAAAATAACAACACAACCCACACAAACTCAACATTTTCAGATATTACTACGTGGATTGAAAATGGAGGTCATTTTGCAGCACTCACTGAATATTAGAAAAATTAAAGTTTAGGGGTAAAGATTAACTAAACTATTGTAACTGTGTTTTCTCTCCTTTGAAAAGAGGGAAACATGGTAAATAAGATGCCCAATTTTACATTGTCAAAGACTTTATCCACCTGCAGAAGAGTTATGTGTTAGTCCCTTTTTGTCTCAATTTAACAAATATATAAAAACTAGCATGTGTTAAGCCACTAAGTGAATATAGAGCTTAAGACTTCTTTCCTTTCCAAAAGTCAGTGGAAACAGAATGCTTGGTACAGGATACTTCAAAATTTTTAGCAAATATAAAGCAAAGGTAGTTTTAGAAATTGTAATCAACTTGCACTCATAAATTAAGCTACTAGAATATGATTTTCTGATTCTTATTTTAAAAGTAAATTATAATTAAGACAACATTTTAAAAAACTGTTTAGATTATTGAGCTACTTAAGTTTTAACTTTATTATAATTTTATCATGAACCTTGGAACATTAGGAGAGCCTCCTGCTCTCAGGCAAGCTGCCATAGCATACCACCACGTGTGCTTACTTCATGGTGGAATCATGTCTACCTCACTGGTGTCCTGTGTGAGAACCACATGCAAATGCAAATTAAAAAGTCAATGAGACCTATAGATTCCAATTTTGGAATCAACTTCCAGACAAAGATTCTTCTCCGTGGCTATGAGAGTTCTTATAAGCACTCACTGTGAAGATTTGATTTGATGTACAGCTTTTGGTTAAGTTTAATTTTTCTCCATGCCTTTATTGTACAAGTAGGCATAAGATAATATTGCAATCTAATATTTCATCTTCTGGATTGTACTGTATAGTCTCCCCTAAAATATGTTAAAGCTTTCTTTAAATACTGTAATACATATAGTTAGCAAGTTTACCTTTCAGATATTTTACTTACATGATAACATACAGATTTTAAGACTCACTGTTTTCATCAACACAACATCCTTTTCCGATACTTTGATGTACAAGATGTTCCATGTGGTCTTTCCTGGGATGGAGACATGGGATATTCAGGACCAGTCAACAGTTACCTTCTTATTTGTGAAGCTTCTAAGTGTTACTCAGTAAATGAACACTTAACAGTTAATAAATCTTTTCTGTGGCATAATGGTTTTGTGAATCCCGAAATGAGCCTTCTAGGATAACACAAAAATGTTTTTTATTCTAGGAAATTTATGCATATAAGAAAAATACTAAGTTCATAGTCAAATTCATATTTTAAGTGATATGACTTAGTGCCTAAGCAATTAACTTGAATTTAAATTTATTACAAATCCACATGCTGGAGCATAGTGCCTTCCCTCCCTCTAAAAAGAAAACAAAAATACATCCTCTAAAATCTTGAGTGGATTTAAAAAGAAAACTGCTGTACCTTTATTAGTTTCCATTATTGGCTCTAGAATTGCTGTAAGTTCATATTTTTACATCAACATCTTCTCTAAGTTCTAGACTTATTTCTAAATAAATTCAAATAATGATAGAATTTGAAAGAATGTATATTATTAACACAGTGGAATCCTGCTCATCTACAAAGACAGATAGGCTAGAGGCTTTTGTAGGTAAATGGAGGCAACTTGAGACCATCACACTTAGTGAAGTGAGTCAGAAGTAGAAGGTGAAATATTGAATGGTTTCTCTGGTATAAGAAACCCAGATCACAACTGTATCATAGAACTTATTTTGGGGAATAATGGGAACTGGAGGGAGCGGGAGAGAGGGGGAGAATAGAGAAGGGAGAGGGTTTTTGTAAATTTTCCATGATATGTATTTGAACAAAATGCTCAAGTTCAAGGTAAACTTCCTGTATTGCACTTATCCATATCAATAAAATGGGGGAAAAAATCCTACATAGAGTGGAGGCCTATTACCAGTGAAATGTCCCGTCTGTCGATCATGTTTTGTCATAGTTTGCACTGTCCTTAGGGTGAAATGTGACTCTATCTGAATTTCCCCAACCACAGCTTGTGTCTTTGTGGATGCAGTACTTCCAGGCTGAGAAAGATACTGAGGCCACTGTGTCTCTCTTCATTGTATACAAATCATGAAAATTCTCTGTATGTTCTGGCATTACCAACAATTATATTCCTTGTAGAAACCAATAGTCCATAATTATACAGGCTTTCACATTGTTGAAAATCTCACAAAACTGAGGCGTACACGTGATATCATAGGTGGGGAAAACACAAATTTCTCAGTGAGTGACTGGCAGTAGTTATTAGTTGTGCAGAGAACTGCATCCCAGCTGCATTTCATTCGTTCTCATCCTACAATGGAACTTCCGATGAAATTCTACCTTTTTCAGTATAACCCCTGCTAATTTTCTTGACTTGAGAGTCCGTGCTGACATGTACCTCTTTTACAGTGGGTTAGTATCTTTTGCATTTAACTTCTTGTTACAAGGACCTATAATCCAACTGAAATAGCCTTAAAAATATAGATTAAATGGATGATGGTGATTCAAAGTTACGCTTTTTTTTTTCTTTAAATGGGCTGTCATATTTTTCTTTAGGAGGTTCAAAACAATGGCTTTGTGCCAGGCACTCAAGTAGAAGTGATCGGTTCTCAGCATACTGGAGTGACTAAATCTTTATTGCTACTTAAGAAAAGCTTTATTGCTTTGTGGAGGAAATGATAAACATGAGGAAGAGGTGGAAGAAGTGATACTTCCTAACCTTGCCCTCTGAAGATTTTTGTGCCTTGTTATTAACTACTAGCTCAAGTTGAGATCTAGCTAGATATTAGTCTTATCTTGCAGTAGTCTGTCTGCTAACTGCTCCTTTCACCCTTCCCCCTTTCCAGTAGGCTCAGTTCTGCAGATACACGGAGCTCTCCACACCTTTGCTCACAGACTACTGCGTCGTTAGCAAGGGACTCCTTACTACCCTACTATTTCCACCTGTCACAGATCTTGTCCTTAAAGGCTCAGTTTAAACATTACCTCTCAGGCGAAGCCTTTTCTTATCACCTTCCCCAAGCATGTCCTTTTCCTGTCATTTGAACTCCTAAAGTAATTTGTTTGTATCTCTCAGAAAAATAAATGTGTATTTTCCATTATTCACCATTTATTATGCTCTCTTGCTTCTCCCATAAATTTTTGTGCAGTTCCTGAAGATAGAAGTAATAGAAACCTTAGGCATGTTTGGGCATTGTGTATAGATTCATGTGTTAAACGACTCCTGAAAAATTCTATTACATTGACTCTTGTCAAATTCACATCCGTCCCAGTAAAGTCACTCTGGAATAACAGCCTTGTGCTATACAGGGTAAGATGATATAATTAAATGCAAAAATGGCCTTGGTTCTGTGAGTTATTTTGATAGAACATATCTTTCTATTTTACAAAATATAAAAAAGGAGAAATGATGTAAAAAAAGGCTCACCTTGAGTGTGAAAACAAACATTTGCCTCTTTCTGTGGCCATGTGTACATAAATAATGTATTTACTGGGAGAGTCGTCCGTATTCTGAAATATGTAAATGCTCCCTTTTAAACCTTTTTTTTGAGACAGTGTCATTCCATTAAACTGTTCTTGATCTCATAATTTTATAGCTCCAGATTTGCAGTCTCCAAGGCAATGAAAACAACCCTAAAGAATAGCCAATTTTGAGACCCTGGTATACATGCATGAAGTTTTTATGTATGGGAATTGAAATGTCACTTTATTTTCTTTTCTGTAGCTAGTAGAATGTGATTCTCTACTGTGTTTCTGAAAGACTTTGTGCTTCCCAAGTTATCAGAATTCATTGTGTTGATCCCAGAAAGATAAGCATCAAACTGTGGGAAATAAGTTAACTTAAATTAACATAAAAACCTCACCACAGGAACTGGGAATCAAAATATGAGTTCTGAAAAGGACATGCAAAGGGACATGCGGAGGGGGAAAAGTTGATACAGATCTTCAACATTTAATAATATGCTCTTTGGTAGTCTTTGTTTTTATTAAAAGCCTAGTTTCTTCATCATTGACTGATAAAGAGCAGATTGGACTTTTTTTTAAAATCTTGGATAGTCTGCAGAGAAGATAGTAATATATATATATATATATATATATATATATATATATATATATATATCTTGTGTCCATCTCTGTATCATCTGGTCAATCATCATAGAAGTGATGACATTTGCAGATACTTGGGATTCAGCATAGATGTGTATACAAAAAAAGTAATTAAAAGAACTGAAAAAAATGTGGGAGTATAGATGAGAAATTTTTCTCTGAAAATCTGTTTTCCTCGGCAAATTACCATCAGTAAAACTAGGAAGAAGTCAAATTTTGGACTTGGTTATCCTTTATCTTTACAGTTCTTGAAATATATTTTCCTCAAATGTACATTAAGTTACATTTAAGTGCTTTATTGAAGTAAATAATGCCGCTTACAGAAATGTCAGCCTGAATCTCTACATTTAGAGGGTTCAATTTCCAAAATAGGTGAACATAGTCATTACTTTGACCCCGGTGAACTTTTGTTCGTAAATTCTGCACTTTGAACCTGGCATGGTGATTATAAAATCAGTTTCCTAGGATCGTGTGTTTGAAGAAGAATCATTGAAAGTCCACTTAAGGGTGGTGATAAATTGCTGAGTGAGGTGGAGGAATACAGCAGAGTGTGAATCCTAAAGATTAGCAAGTTGCATATGCCAGTGAGTATGGATTAAGGTGAATTGGACATGACCTTGGTAATAATTACTTTGGTTTGGATGTGGAATGTCGGCCAATAGCCTCATGTATTTCCATGCTAAGGGTTATCTGTGGATCTTGAGTGCCATTGGGAGGAGGGACATGGTAGAAGGTGGTGAGTTGCTTGATATTTAGCAAAGTACTGAATCTGGGTACAGGGAGGAATTAGAGATATGTGGGGAATTATTGGGCACATGGTCTTGAAGGGTACCCAGTCTTCTCCCTGATCCTGATTCCTACCTCCTGCAAAGCCATGAGTGCTTTTCTCCGTTAGACCCCTCCTCTTGTTGCCAGCCACCCGTAAATAGACTGAGACCTCCCTGAACTGTGAGATAAAATAAGTCTTTTCTCCCTTAAGTTGTGGGTGTCAGGTACTGAGTCCTAATAAGGAAAAAGTAACTGAGGCAACACTGACTGTGGGATGATTTTGGGAAAGTTGCTTGGAGTCTTTGGATCCCAGCTTCTCTTTTTGTAAAATCAGAGAGTGACACTTGCTAAGATCCCTTTTATTTATGGCATTTGGGGTCAGTAGGGTGAGGCAGACAACAGAAACTGCTTTGGGTTTTAAATCTTCACCTTCGTGACATAAAGGCGGCTACAATTCCATCCTCTGGTTTAAGGCAGATTTCTTTACTTCCTTTGGCCAGTTTTTGAACGTAACACAGGGTCTAGTTTTACTAACCAGGGAAAATGCTAAGCTTTCATTTTAACTCCTAGAGTTGTAGTTTCATGTAAACTTGGTTTGATTATCTGAAAAATAACAATACAATCTCTTTCCTATAGTCAGATGTATTTTTACTGTTTTAGGGACAAAAACAGCTAGCAAATTAGTGTGCTGCTATAATTTGTCATGTGTCTTTTCTCTTTCTCCAATTAAATAATTGTAAAATAAAATAAGTTTATTGCAACAGTTGCTTTGCACTGAGATTTTTCTATCTATTTCCAAATAAGAATAGCTCTATTTAAAGATGGGATATCCTTGGCAAGCAAAAGATTTTGTTTTATTATAAATTCGCTAACAGGGAAATAGTGACAAAGCAAGTAGTCTTGTGACAGATTTGTTGCTCATTCTTTACTGAAAGGTTTTTAAAACAAAAAGTATTATTCTGAGAAGTGCCTATAATGTATGTATAATGTATCTACTCACTTTTAAAATAAATGTACACTGTCAGCTTGCCAGGCACTGTTCTAAGTTAGTGTTAACTTATTTCGTATTTATTGTATATGTAGAATTCATGCACACGGGTACATGGATTTACTAATTAATTGATTCCATCAAATATGTTTTTTTTTGGCAAAATTAACCTGCTAGCAATTTTGTCTATAGCCAGTAAATAGTAAAGGTATCCTAGATAAGTTATTTGAATGGACTTCTTTTAGATAGAAATAAAATAGATATTGATGCAATTGCATATTAATACCAAAACACTCTATAGCACCAAATATTCAGTGGCTGTCTTTATCTTGTACAAGCCTGGAGAGGTGGAGTACCATTATAAATCATTTTTCAAAGAATGCTAGGGGCAAATTTATTTGAAAGTTCTTCTAGAACTCATGAATGAAATTGTGGCACTTTTCAAGCCTTTTGTATCGATTCTTTTGCTAATTTTAAAATTTGTTCTATATGTCTTGATGATACCTGGAGAAGAAAACAAGGTGGGCAATGTTTTCTTTGTAACACTGACTTTATTTCCCTCTTTTTTTCTTATACTCTTCATCTCTTTCCCTCAATACTTATTTTCTGACATGACTTTACTAAGGCTTTTCATGTGTCTCTTCACTCATGTTTTAATTTTCATCTCATGTCTATTGATCAGCTTCCTAAGTGGAATATGAACATGTATATATGTAATTTTGTAAGGGCGTGTGCATTAATTTCTTGTTAAAATCAGTGTGAAAGTTTTGGTATGGAAATAGTTCATGTTCTTAATGTTTCTTCTTTAAAGAAAATCAGCCTCCTTTTATTATAAGCATTCTGTAATAGGTTATAGCAGAAAAGAAATGGTCTTCATGAAGCTTCTAATCTAGTAGAGGTAATCCATTTAGAAAGGATAGTTACTATTCTTAAAACCAAAGCATATCATATTTTTGATAAGGTGATTTCGATAATATAAAGAACTCTTACTACCAAACAGTAAGATAAATGATTCAAATAAAAGGGCCAAAAGACTTGAATAAGTTTTTCTCTGAAAATATACAAATGGCCAAAACGCACATGAAAATATTCTCAGTGTAATTGTCGTATGATAAATACAAATCAAAAGTGTGAGTTGTCATTTTAAATCAATTGGGATGGCTACTATCAAAAGTAAAGAACATAACAAGTGGTGTGTGTGTGTGTGTGTGTGTGTGTGTGTGTGTGTGTGTGTGTGTGTGTATTATATGGAAATGTTTCCCTTGATTATGGGGACAGGAAAGTACTACGATCTGCAGTTGACAAGCTTGAGACCCGAAGAACCAATGATGCAGTTCCAGTTTACAGCTGAAGGCTTTTAGAAACCGGGGAAACTGTTGGTCTAGTTTGTTGAAATTGTAGTTTGAAAACTTCAAATCCAAGAAGGGCCAGTGTTTCATTTCAAGACCAAAGTTAGGAAAAGACCAGTGTCCAGCTCATCCCGCTCATGGAGTCAGGCTGGAGGAGAAAGTATTTCCATACTGGAGAGAAACTAGCTTTTCTGTTCAATTTCAGCCTTCAGCTGATTGGATGGCAACTACCCTCATTGGAGTGAGCAATTTGTTTTACTCAGTCCCCTGATTCAATGTTAATCACATCAAAAACCTCTCAAAGAGATGAATAGAAAATGTTTAACCAAATATATGTGGAACCTGTGGCCCAGTTCAATCATCAAAGGTGCTGAACAGTAAATGATGGTAGAACAATCTACTTAAACAGCAGAGTGAGGGAGGTTTCAATGGAGAAATGATATATAAATTAGTTACGAGAAGAATGCGTAGGGATCAATGATGGGGAGATGCGTTCAGTCACTGTAGCCTATGGCTGTGATAGAGTGTGGGTTCTAGACCTAAGAGACGGAGGTACCACTGTTACTTTTTTTGGCATGAAAGAGTAGAGTTTAAATGAAAGTTACATTGCAAACGTTCAATTATTTACCAGCCAGTTTAATAAATAGGTCATTTATAGTTCTACAGTTTTCCACAATCACAGGTTTCTTTTCTTATGGAGAAATCATTTTCTCCATTGTGACAATCATTTGCTCACTCTTTATATATTTATAGCATACATATATATCATTAATAAGACTTTGATAGTCTAGATTTTGAGCCTTAGGTGACTGGAAGTATAAATATGTTAATCTTCAAAGTGCTGTTTTCTAACTCTAATCTTATTTTCGCTATTTTTAAGGTCATTGGAGTGTTTCACTGTCACCTTCTCGTGCCCTCACAGACAACATTTACCTCTTGTTGAGTTTTCTTGGCCTTGAGATATGTATTTGTATTAGGCTCTCTTTGCATAAGATGATTTTTAGTTTAGATTTCAGATACTAGATCTGCCTGAATTTTAACCTTGGCATTGACACTTATTGGCTATCTAATTTGTGCAAGGTGGTTCCTGCATAATCTTGTGCAAGGTAATTCACTTCTGTACTCAGTGGACTGAGGAAAAATAGAACTTGTACTGTCGAGTTGTGAGGATAGAAAATATATGTATGTTATGTGCTTACCACATGGCTGGCCTATAATATCATTCAGCTGTTGTTAAAAGTTGTTATAACAATGATTCTTTCTTAAATTTATGGTTCTTGTTAGGCTGCTCTACAGTGCATAATAAAACTAAGCATAAAGTAAAAATTAGAGTTGCTGGTACTTTGGATGGATTTTGAAATTTGTGTAGTGTAGCATATTTAAGACTTAGTAAGGTATTTATAACCTTTAAATAGCTAAATGAATTATTTTCTTGATTCAGGGAAATCAAGGAAATAACAGGCCTGTCAAATGACTTTGGGTGAACTAGAATGTGATAAAATTTTCTGAAGAACTACATAGAGTCAGTTGCTTATTATGAATTTCTGTCAGTTGAGAAACAGATTGTATTTCTGGGAAAGGTAGCTTAAAATGTTTCTTACCATTTTGCTACTTGAGTTTCTTGGCACTTACTATCAAATAATTATTTCTGGATAGTGATAAAAGAACCAGACAGTCTAAAAATAAAACATTCTCATAGAATTCACATTTTCCCAGAGGAGGTAGCAGTAAGTCTTGCATATGGCACTTTGCAGTTCTGTTTTCATCCCGAATCAGCTGATGATGGTATAGAGTCAGTGATTAGATATTTCATCTATGCATGCCAAGCTTACTTGGTGTCTCTGAATTCAGCTAAGGGGATCTAGTGTTTCATACATCTTATGTGGTTTGAGACATGTAAGTGGTCTTTATTGTCTACATTGAACATGTTTCCCCCCAAATGCTAAGTACCTACATAGAATTTATATATTAAATGTGATAGAGATGAGGCGGTTTAAACAAGTGCTTTTGAGAAAATGAGAACCTCAAAAGCACCAATCCATTTTATCTTCTGATGTTCAGGTGTGGGAGCTTTTCTTGTTCCTTCGGAGAGCCAATCACTTGATTCACCCTCAGTGGGAAGTTGGTGTGGTGGCACGGAGGCTTCTCTTCACAGAAACAGCCTGCTGCGGTGTTCTGAACTCAGCTTCTGGGATGGGGGACAGGATCACTGTCACGTGTCACAACAGCATGGACAAACAAGTGGAGAATTTGAGACTCACTGATCTGCTCTGGAGTGAGATTTTCCTAGGCAGATAGATGAGCATCTCATTGCTGCATGTTTAGTGGCCCCACGGCTCATCTAATGTCAAATTTCTGCATCCAGTTTAGCAGATAGGAAGTAGCGAGAAGATCGTGTCATCATACATCAACTTGGTTGCCTTCTGAGGTACTTGATGTAGTTTCAGTTTGTTTTGGACAGGTTTCTGGTGAGATGTTTATGTATCATTAAGACACGGTTGGTTTTGTTCCCATTGTGGCTCTGAGATCTTCAGAATAGGAGTGTAAGAACCCTGGCTTTTATCTCCCCGGCACCAGGGCACAGTCTGGGAATGCTAGAGGTACACATATTCCCATTCTGTGCTTTGTGTGGTATTGCTTAAGCTCAGTGCCCAGGTTTCTGCTTTGGAAAGCTCTGGAGAATGGTATTTATCTGACAGTCTTGTTCTCTGTGCAGCAGAATAGGAGATAGTGGGATCATATGGATTTACGTGGGCCTAAGAGATTACCATTCATTAAAAGAGTTGGGAGTCTAGACAGAATTCCTCTCTGTGGTATAGCTGCCATCTGTTCTTCAGTTTTCACCCCCCTCGCTACTTTTCCCAGTTTTGGGAAGGAAGTATTCGTTCTTTGACTTTGACTAGAGGGTCACCACCTTAAGGCTTCTGTTCAAAGCTGAATGCAAGTAGAAAGGGACTGTGCAACACTGTAGCTTATCTTTCGTCATAAATCAGTCTACTAATCAGTGGCGCACATTTGTGGTGGCCTCTCAGAGACCCTTCCCCATTGGAAAATTGGCAAAGTGTTCTTTTACTTTTAAAATACTATGTGGTTACTTTTTTTATTTAGGTATACCAAAAACACACATTATTGTAGTAGAAGGAAAATAGTTGCATAAAGAAATTAGTTTTCTGGTACAAACTTTAATTTGAATAGTGATTTATGTTACTTGATGTATCTTGGTTAAAAAAAGTATGAGGCAAGAGAGAGGAAATTTATGCCTTGATACAAAATTTGTAAGGAAAATAAATATCGGTGGAGCAGAATTACCATCTAATACATTTTGGTAGGCAGACAAGAACCTTCGTATAGAATTTTGATTATGCGTGGAATTTCCTGGCACATACCTGATGCCAAAATTGGTTTGCTGCGTGTTTCTTTGTTCTGCAAGATTTCACAAAGAAGATGATTCATCCAATAAAGTCGCTATAAAACCCAGTACTCATTTTAAAACAAAAACTTTTATAACATTACAGTGTGGCAGTGACTACCAGGAACACATGGCGCTAAACTGCACCTTTCAAGCTAGAGATTGCAATAGGTTATTTTCTTGCAGTTTTTGAAACTACCGGGAGAAGCAGAGCACATCCAAGATTTTATGCATTGTGTAGAGTTTCACAAAAAGACTCCAGGTAAGCTGCTACAAAAATTACGTGGTAGGCATGCGATTTTCTTATTCACGGCTTTTGTAGAGTATGCTTGGCACAGAAAGGCATTTAAAGGTATCCAATTTCACAGCAGCTGGACAGTGCTAAGTGCTCACACAGCATATATCTGGCATTGCACCTATTTATTACATTGCTTTGGAGTATTACAATATTTACATCTGAAACTAAAATGTTTTCATATATCACATGAATCAGGGTATCTGAAATTTCCAATCCGATATACACCATGAGGATTAATTTTGGTGTGTTCACAGCAGAGATTAATTATAAGTGCAGAACGACAACACATGGAATGGATCAAAGTTTCGTATAATTCTAAAAGTGAAAAAAATTGTAATACATTTGAATCACATAGTGCCTTGTGAAAAGCTATAATTACCTATGGTAATGATTCAACTGGTGATGGCATAAGGACAAGAACTAGAAGCTGCGGAAAGGCATACTTTCCTAGCTACTTGACATGTGGTGAGAGGCGGTAAATGATCTCTCTCTCAACTGTCTTTCTACTCATTTATTTTGTGAAGACAACTATCACAAGTTTCAGTTGGAGACAAATTCTCACACTGTTTGTAAAGATGCTGGCAACCAAATTGCCCTGGATCCTCTTAGGATTTAACATGAAGGCTCTCAAAGGAAGTGCAGCTCCCATGGGGTCCATTGTGTCCTATGGTACCTGACAAACTGGATTACTGACACTGCTGTTTATGGGGATGAATTATTCTTTATCTCTTGCTGAGTGTTATAAGGGGAAACCAAAACTTCTGAAATAATGTCCCAAAGTCGTGAGAAAAATTCCTGTCCTTGCTATATCCACCATTTGTTCTTCAGATGGCTGGGGAAATATTATCTGTTCAAAATAGTCATTGAATCTAATACTCTCATTATTTTCCTCAACTTCCCTAAAGTTCTAAGTATCTAAATGGTTTCTTTATTAGGGTGAAAGGCTTCATTCATTGAGTCTAATTTTCTCAATTATTAGCCTAAAGAAAGTACTGAATGTATAAATAGGTGCTCTGCGAGGGACAAGGGCTTTGAATTCATGTGTTCAAACTTTTCTTTTTCCTGCTAAGTAGGGATGATGTTTCAGGATATGTTGTGTGCAGATTGGATCAGATAATAATGCTTAACCATACAGTTGCTGAAGGAATAATGTGGAAATCTGTGTAACATGTTTAAGTGTGGAGCCTACTAGATATTCTTTTAAGCATTCAGTGAATGTTTTCTACTGTTACAGAAGTGGTTTGTCAGTGTTCAGAAGTAAAAGGAAATAAGCTGCCTATCTGAGCTTAACTTAGCTCTTGAAATCTCATATTTACTCTTGGAAAGGAGGCTTAATCTTTCTTATTTAAGGTTATACAATCACATCTGGCTTAAAATTGAAGTGTATTTTGTGCAAGTAGATTCACTTTCTGTATTTTCCTTTATCTTACCTTCTCATCAAGACTGATCCTGAGCTCCAAATGACTTGAGATTGTCTTCCCATCCAGGTGGTATTGAATGATCTGTGTTCCTTTTCATGTGCCAACTTCTTCTGTTGTATTGATGCATTGGCTTCTCTGCACATAGGGAAATTACGTGAAGCTTGATCGAGGGAGTGGTTGATGGCTTCCCCTGTTGGCTTGGTCTCCCTTTGCTCTTGACACGGAATTATCTAGCCTTGTTATTATTGTTACTTCCAGGTAATTCTCCTTTCATCCTCCCTAAAATGCCCTAGTACTGAATCTATGTCAGCAGACTACAAGATCCTTTAATTCTCTGTGTTCCTATCAGCTGATTCTTGAGGCATTCTTCCACATTTTTTTGATAAATTTATCTCCAACTGTCTGTTACTATTCCTATTTAACTTGGAGGCAAATTTAATATGTAAAGTCCTTCCAGCATCTTCTTAGCTCAGTTCCTTGCACTTCTTCCCTTTGGCAGCAGTCATGTCCTCATTTCTGTCTCATTGAGTTTGTTCTGTAGTCATGCCCAGCCTTGGCATTCCCAATAATTGCAGCCTGCACATGATTTCAGTTTTGCCAAGCTGATATCTACCATAAATGATCTTTTAATTGAGTTTTTTTTTTTGGTGGTTTTCTGTTAATAATCCTTTGGTGTCTTTATTCTTTCAACTCTTCTTACCTAACGTTAACAAAGGCCATTCATTCTATTTGTTGTCTAGAGGCAATCCCTGCATTTATTGCTTCATCCCCCTCTTGACTCGCAAGTCTCTTGCCTGCTTATATTTGCTTGGAGAAACACCACCTTCTTTAAATCCAGTGCTTTTCTTTCTCCACTCGTGCTACTGATGGAGGCTTGATCTTAGGGTAAATCTGTAGCTGTCCCCCTTAAATGAGTCTTGGTGCTTTCTTACAATTGTACTGTCCTTTCCTTACTTTTATTACACTACTTTTTCACTTTGCATTCTGATCTTGCCTTTCCTAAAGCCCACTATCCCTTTCTTACCATCATCCATTACTGATGGCCTACTTCCTGCTTTATGAAGAAAGCTTAAGATCAGTGGCCCAATTACTGAGATTTTTCACCACATGTCTACCAACCCCCAGGTTTGTC
The DNA here is from genome assembly GCA_004027205.1 of Ctenodactylus gundi. Lineage (NCBI taxonomy): Eukaryota > Metazoa > Chordata > Mammalia > Rodentia > Ctenodactylidae > Ctenodactylus > Ctenodactylus gundi. Next base: position 156,835 of record PVKB01001427.1, read on the forward strand.
TTCCATGTATTTTATCCCAAATAGATACCGGCTCTCAGCCCAGTAGAGACACTACAGTAACTTAGAAAATTAATGCTGCTGAGGCCTCTGTTCTTGCTTCACACCAATTAAATTAGGTTCCATCATTTGGGGGCCTAATACTATATTTTAAAAAGAATACCTCAGGTGATATAAAACAGATACCTCACATGGTATTTCTGCCCTTTAGCACTGGCAGCTCTTACCACAGAAGTATCCTTAAAAAAAAAAACCTCCAGAGAGATTGGTGTATATTAAGAACACAAATAGCAACCACTACTGGTGAGGCTGTGGGGAAAAAGGAACCCTCCTGCAGTGCTGGTGGGAATGTAAACTAGTATGACCACTATGGAAGGTGGTATGGAAGACTGTGAAAAGACTGGAAAGAAATGCCCCTTTGATCCAGTGATACCTCTCCTGGGAATATTCCCAAAAGAGTTAAAAGCAACTCATAACAGAGATACGTGTATACCCATGTTCACAGCAGCACAACTAACAATAGCTAAAATGTGAAGGACACCAAAATACCCATCAACAGACCAATGGATACACAAATTGTGGTATTTGTACACAATGGAATACTACTCATCTATGAAGACAGATAGGTTGGAGTCTTTTGTAGGTAAATGGACGCAACTTGTGACCATCATGCTTAGTGAAGTGAGTCAGAAGCAGAAGGTGAAATATTGAATGGTTTTTCTAATATGAAAAACCCAGATCACAATTATTTCATGTAACTTAATGTGGAAAATAATGGGAGAAGGGGTGAAGGGTGGTGGGAGGAAGTTCAAAAGGAGAGAGGGGAGGGATTTGTAACTTTGCCATGATATGTATATGCACAAAATGCTCAAGGTTAATTTAAACTTTAAGTTTTGCACTTATACATATCAATAAAATGACAAAAAAGATCTAATTTCTTCCTTTGTTGTTAATTGGATTCTATTTCCTTTAACTTTCAAAGAACATAATTTCAGTGATTCCCTCATTTATTTATTTATTTAGACAAGTTCTCTCTCTTGTCCAGACTGGTCCTGAACTCCTGTGTAGCCCAAGCTGGTCTGTACCTCAGGACACTTCCCCTGTCTCAGGCTCGTGAGGCATACACTCCCACACCAAGTTTTCATTTTTGTTTATATTATGACTTAGTCACCCCTCATGTGGATCATTCTCACCAGCATGCTGACATGCTTATTTCCACAGTATTTATTTCAAAGCTTTGCTCATATTTGACCAGTGTCTCCATTGCTTTTGCACTCCTTTGTACTAGAACTTGCTCTTGTATTCTCTCTCGGTAAATTTAGTGTGGTCTTTTGTTACCATCCTCCAAAGTTACTCCTGTCAAGATAGCTAGACTTTCCCGTGGTGAATCCAGTGTTCACCTCTTAGTTCTCGTCTTCTTTGATGTATTAACAACATTGACATGGCAGATGACATGCTTTTCTGATCAGCTATATTTGGCTTACGGAGTATCTCACTCCCAGTTTTTCTCCTACCTCTGTTTGATTTTTCCTTGTCTCATTCACTGGGTGTTTTTCTTTTCTCAACCACTTACTGTTGGAGAAACCCTGGATTCAAACTTTCTTTTTCTGTTCACATTGATTCATACCATGTGGTTCTGTATCTTCTAATAACACCAATACATTTAGTGGTGTTTATACTCAGATTTTTCACATCTTCCTCAGGTTCCCATTAATTTACCCAAATACTTAATGCAGCAGTTCTGCTTGAATGGTCAGCTCAAAAATGACAAATGCAAAATGGACTCCTTGAGCCCTCACCCTCTGGAGAGATGTCGAACCAAACAAATGAATTTTTCTGTTTTCATTCATAGCCTTTTCTATCTCAGTGCATAGCAGTTATATTCTGTCTTTGCTCAGGTCAAAAAACTTCAGTCATCCTTTAGTCCTCTTACAGCCAGATTTGTTTTATTTACATCCACATTTGCTTTGTCTGTGAACCATGTCCCATACTTGGCCTCTTCTTACCACTCCACTACTCCCATTTTGGACTAAGCCAGCATTGTCGCTCACTGGGGTCAGGCAGTAGGCTTCTAGGTGAACCCCCTTCTTTCTCTACACCCATAGTATATATTAATCAAGCACCCAGAGTGCTCATCCTAACACCTAAGGTGTACTGTGACATTCCTAAGTTCTAATGCTCCTATGGCTTTCTTTCCCACTCAGGGTAAAACCGAACTTCTCATAATGATAAATACTGAGAAGCCTCATGGTTCTTTGTGCTGCCATTTTCCTGCTGATGCCAGCTCCTGCTGCTTTCCTCTCCCATTCTGCTCCAGCCATGCTGGCCTCTACACCGACCGGTCACACTTCTGCCCCTTGGCTTTACATGGCATTTCCATGGGGAATTTCTTTTGTCCCAGATTTTCACTTGACTGTTTCCTCATTTTATTAAAATAGGTGTCTTTTTTCAGAAGAGCTTTGATCCAGTGATATCTCTTCTGGGCATCTTTTTGAAAGAGTTAAAAGCAATGTATAACGGAGATGTATGTATACACGTTTGCAGCAGCGCAGCTGACAATAGATAAAATGTGGAAGATACCAAAATACCTATCAACAGACCAGTGAACACAAAAATGTGGTTTATGTACACAGTGGAGTGCTACTCTTGTTTTTAGGTAAATGGCCTTAACTAGAGACCATCATGCTTAGTGAAGTGAACCAGACACAGAAGGTTAAATATCAATATCGCATGGTTTCTCTAATATGAGAAACTCAGAATATAGGCATTTTACACAAGCAAGTATGTATGTATGATGGTGAGAGTTAGGTGGAAGGGGAGGTTGTGGGATGGCCAAAAATAGAGAGAGGAAGTGGTTTTAATATTGACAAGATATATATGTGCACAAAAAACTCATTAAAATCATTTTGTATTGCATAGACACACACAGGAAACTAAATAAGAGCTTCTTTGGCAACTCTACATATTCTTTTTTCATAACATCTTAATTTTATTAGCTAACATATAAGCTTACTTTTAATAAGTTATATTATTAAACTATTTTAATATTCTATGTAGTATGGGGGAGAAAATTTGTTTTTCTTTACATTCCTGAGTTCATTGGCTGCAGTTGAATTGGCAAAAGATAGATTGTCATGAAAAAAACAAGCAGAGCTTACAAACATGTTCAACGCACGTACATGCAGGAGAAACTCAGTGGTGAGTAACTGCAAGAGGTGGTGAGAACGTGGGTCCATGTGTCACCTTAAAAACGAATAATAAGTGTATAGACAAGTTCCAAGACAGAGGGTATGCACTTTAGGCTTTTAGGAGTGGTGGATTGTGGAAAGGTAAATACATGGTGAAACTAATGGAAGATAAGTGTTACTTAATAAGGTTTTCTTATTGACCCATATTGACACCAACTTTCCATCTTTTTCATGGCCTTAAAACTTCCTCAAAACAGGAATTCATAGAGATCTTCCTTCCTCAGGAGTTTCTGCTTTTAGTTAGAAAAAGTAATCTACAAGAAGGCTCCTTTTTGCATCTCTAGATTCTTCTTTGTCTCCGGCTTAGAAGTAATCATGATGGTACAGTGATAGGCTCTGGGTTGTTGTATTTTGATCCCCCAACTTATTCAACTGTCAAGCGAACTAATGAATATTCCTGTATAGTCACTGTCTCATTTGAGACCTGAGTCATTGATTGGTTATACTGGTTATATATTCTATACATATTTTAGATGTTTTAATTTTGGTGTTTGATAATATTGTGAGTAGTTCAAAAACTACCATGCGATTATTATATTATTTTCAAATTTTGTGTAAAGTGCATATTAGAAATGAACTAATGAGAACTAGAATTTTAGTTGGAGTCAACATCAAGAAAGAGAAATGGAAAAGGAAGGCTGTGAAGCTGTTAAGCTTAGCAAAGAATACATTTGCCGAAATTAAGCAACTTAAACAGACCTCATGCTTTTGAGTTGAGCCAAGAACCCATCATTTGTTGCCTCTTCCTATTCTTGTGCAAATGTAGCCTCAGTAATCAAAAGAAATAAATGAAATAAAAGAGCATTGTATGCTGAAAGTGATATAACACAACCTGATAACAAAATGTGAGCATTAAAATGTATATAAAATAATACATGATGAAATATATAATGGGCAATTAAAAGAGATTGCATTAATTATTTTTTAACAGATGCAAACTGTCTAGCTATTCCAAGAGACATTTGGAAGGATTTTCTCAGGTAAAAGACCCATAGGAGAGGGCTTACATATGGAAAGTAATGTAAGAACACGTAGGATTTAGGTCAAAAAAGGGAAAATTGGAAGGGAAAAGTGTTGGATTGAAAGACACAGTGCAAATTAGATAAAGCAGTCTTCTGCTTGACTCTTTCTGTGTCCTATTTTTGAGGACATCTTCTGATTTCAAGAGGAATGTCAGAAATAGAGGAAACCAGAAAGGGAAAATTGTCTTGCTAATGTCAGTAATTCTTTGGGGGAAAGTTGAAAGTAGCGTAGTGTAAAAATAACAATGTCTATGTTAACAATTGGTGAGCCAACATGGGCAGTGAACTTATGTGCTTTAAACACATTTTTAATTCAATCTTTGTAACAACCCAAAGACATTACAATTATGATTATTGTCTCCATTTTACTAAAGAGGAAGCATGACGATGGGTGACAAGGCTAATAGGAGAGCTCAGGCCTTTCTAACTCCAGAGCTCCTAACTGTGGGACTGGTAAATCCAGGGAGCTTCAGAATCGCACATTGTCTTTGCTAAGTACTAGAACTTCTGTGCCCCACTCCAGAGGCGCTGAATTGGAAGTTCAATGGATGGAGTCCGAAAGCCTGCGTTTTACACCAGCGTTGTTCTGAGGCCCAATAAAACTTGACATTCTCTCAACTACCCAACACTGCCATTCTAGAACTGCAAGTATTAAGTTCTATCTGCCAGTCAGCCTAAGGTAGTTTTTTCACTGGGGCTTCTTGGTTCTTTGGATACATGCCTGATGTAGGAATTGTGTGATGTTGGTAAAGTTGTACCTGATAACAAACATTTTCATCCTATTTTCTGTTTCCCAGTATAGCTTTTCTCTGTGCTAGAATAAGTGTCTTAAGCTGCTTTAGCATGTAACAGAAACATACATTGTTTCCAAGTCCCGTCCAGCTTTTTCCCTTCCGACTGTGATCTGCTGAACTTTCTGATAGGTCATTCTAGAAAGCATAGGTAAGTGTGGGCTGGACAGAGTTTTGGAGGGTATAACATCTTAAGAACCAAATAAATTCAAATAAAAAGAAGAAATAAACCTGAGGGTATATCCTAGATGTTAGAGAGCTCGTGAGGCCCTGGGTTCAATTCCCCAGCACCACATAAGCTCGTTGTGGTGTGCCGGCTATAGTTCCAGCACTCATGAGGCTGAGGAGGGAGGGTTGCTGTATTTTTAAGACTAGCTTGGGCTAGTTAGTTTAGGAGAAGCCTGGACTACAGAGTGAAACACTGTCCCCCTCAAAAGAAAAAGTATAATCAGTGGACTGCAGTGCCCTGTGAAACACCCTGATTATGGGTTTCTCTTCCTGTGGGGAAGTAATTTTTTATTTGCAACAATTGGCTAATTCACTTTACCATTTTAAAAATAAATTGTTTAATTTTCTAATTAAAATTTATGAACAAATAAATTTATATACCCCTTTGAAAATGCTGTCTGTACTTGGATTCATAGAGGGATAGAGAGGATTTTTATACTTTTACTGTTATTCGCTAGTGCTTCCTCTTTGAGCAGAAAGTTTCCATGCCTAGTGATTCTGAGCTGGTTTTGGGTTCCCTGGTGGTTCACCATCTTGATCTTGAACTTCATCTTTGGTTCCATCTCCTATCCTTACATATCCATGTGACAGGAGAGGACCTGGGAGATCTGTGTGACTCCCTCTCCTTGTCTTATGTAAGTTCTTATTACTCCTAGTTGGGCATTTAGGTTAATTAGACATGAATGACAATAATGTGAGTGAACTTAGCATAGTTAATGTAGCTATTAAGAGCACATTTCCATGCAGCATCTGTACATAATTTGGATAAGGAAGCATAAAACCTGAAATATATCCTTTCTTAATTATTTTTAAGCAAAAATGTAGACTCTTTTAGTTTAATTTGAAATTTTCACTGATTCTGTCAATTGGGAATAAGATATTTATCTTGAATGCACACTGTAGATTTACTGTGTCATATGGGTGTGATAAACCCCATTCAGACCTTTTTCTAGATAATACTGGATGAAAGCAAAAGCCAGCAACAGGTGAGTTACAAAACTAAGAAATCGAGGAATAAGAGAACAAAAGTATAGAATTGCAACTAAAAGGCAAAAAGTGAAACATTTTAGTTTTCAAGTAAATTGAGCAACTTCAAACATGACTCGACAGGAATGCCTTATTTTGCATTAGTCGGTTGCAGCTGGAGAGTTAAATGTTACCAGCATAAGAATGACTGCCCCATAATAAACTTGTGCTGGCTGTATGTGATTATGTACCTGTAATCTCAGCATGCTGGGAGGCAGAAGAGCACAATGAGCCCAACCTGGGCAACACCAAACCAAACCCAACCCTACCCAACCCAACCCAACCCAACCCAGACCAACCCAATCAACCAGACCTCTACTGTATTTCCCAGACTGTGCTAAGTCTGAGACATACTGCATCACATTTCCTCATCACAATCCACATCTGAAGAATGCAGTGAATGCTACTCTTCTCTGTTATGTGCAAGTTTAGATGTGGGAACGCAGACTCATAGTGGTTAAGTTGCTAAAAGTCAAACACTTAGCAGTTTTAGAAGTGAGGTTTGACACCAGTCTAACAGACCCCGAGGCCTGTGTTTTAACTGTTCTATATATTTTCTTTGTATTGCATTCAGTTTTGGATATTCTATTTCAAGAGGGACATGGGTGAACTGATGAAGGCATAGGTGAAGGCAGTTCTTAATGGCACATGATTTTGTGCCGCTTTATATGAAGATGGGCTGAAGGCTCTGGGATTGTATTAGAGCAGTCAGAGGAAAGCGACCGTTGCCCTCTAGTCATTTGAAAATACCTTTCTATCGATGGCTACTCTGACGTGATTTATAGGGTGCGATGTGTTTATGCATGTTTCAACTTGACTTGGCTGGGGGATACTCAGGTAGCAGATAAGGTAAGTTTGGGTGTATCGGTGAGGTCATTTTCAGAAGATGTTAGTATTTATGTTAAAATGAGAAAAGAAGGTCCACTGCCACAGATGTGGATGGGACTTACTCAATTTGTAAATTTTGCTTTTTTTTTTCTTCTTAAATTTAAGGCATGATCTCACCAGATTACTTGGAGTGAGCTTGGACATGTAATCTTCCCGTTTCATTCTCCCACTGTGCTAGGATCATAGGCATGCACTACTGTGAGCACATTTGCTTTGTGTTTTTGAGCTGGGACATGCATCTCCTCTTGTCTTTAGACGTCAGAGCTGTAGGATCTCGGGGTCTTGCACTCTGGGATTTATAGCAGAACATTAACTCTGCTCCACCCTTCAACTGGTTCTTGGACTTTGGCCTTGAGCTGAGAATTACACCATTGACTGCCCTGGCTCTCAGGCCTTTGGACTGAGACAGAATTATACTATTGATATTCTTTGTTTCTTTAGCTTGCAAATGTTATATCATGGGAGCTCTCACTTTCCAGAATTGAGTGAGCCAGTACCCATAGTGAATTGTTAAGATCTCTCTCAATAAGTGTGCTATGAATTCTTTTTTAGGATCAATGGGGAAAGTTTATTTTGATGTATTGGAGTGAGATTTTCTTCATAAGATGATTTCTGGAATATGAGGAACAGCTGCCTTGCAAGGATTTTTTCCCACTTATTATTAATATACATGTTATATATAGTGTTTACAACGAATTTGGGTACTTTGTGCACATATGTGTCATACCAACTTTACAATCCCTTCCCATTTTGACCATCCCACACCCTCCCTATCCCTTCCCCAATTCCGGCAATCACTTCGCAAGGATCTTAATGACAGGATTGTATGGATATTTGGACTGCATATGTACATATGGTCCGTTTCAAACCTTGAACTATATTAATCTGGAAGTGGGATTATGGAAAGCGTTTCAAATTACTTCTATCTTATGACACATATTATTCGTTCACTGTATGTAATGAAGTAGAGTTTTAGTATAATTATGTGTAGTATTAGAACGTCAAATAAACTGTCCCTCTAACTAAAAAACAAGCTTCTTAGAGAATAAATATCTTGTCTATTTTTTTAATCCACTGTGCATCTCTTGCCTGGCACAGGATACTGGCATAATTGGTGAACAGGTGAATGAATAATATATGATAATTTTAGAATGAAAGTTTTAGAGCATAATGTAAGGCCCCCTAAACTGCTAATGAGAGTATTACTGAAAATATTCTTTGAAAATAAATTTCCATGTCTAATATTCTCTGATAGTTTTTGCTTTTTGGTGGAGTCTTCAGTTGGAGTAGCACTAATCATTTTCGTGGAGTTTCTTTCTACAGAATACTTTCCCCCGCTTGCACATACTCAGTGCAGTTTCCTAGGCTGTCATACTTTTGAGCCTCTGTGCTAGCCATAAGGGGCAGCCTGAGGAGGATGAAACCTGTATACTTCTACTTTTGGCAGGAGGCTAGTTGTAGGACCTAAACAGAAGTTTATTATTAGATCCTAAGATAAAGATGGTCTGTAGCAAAATTAACAAGATTAAGTGAGGTTTTACTTTAATCCCTTCTCAGGTGAACTTTTAAGACTATTCTTTCATACTCTCTGAAAATCACCCACGAATTTTTGTCCTTAAGGCATCAGGAACAGGTATGGAGAGATAAAATCATGTTTTGAGTGAATTTCTTGGTGTCCCCGAATCTCATCATTCTTTTGCTTATAGTAATGGCAGATATGATCTTTATATGATATTATTTCAATCTCTAAAATAGATGTAGAGGTCAATTTTTTCTATCATGGCATCCTAACTGTCAGAACTAATGTGGAATTGACTGGCTTCTTAGTTTAATTTTATCAAGGTTAAGTCTCCTGGCCCAGGCCTTTGAAATGTTCTCATCCAGACACTACAGCTGAGTCTGTCTCTTCAGGTTTATGCTTCTGTAACATGCCACACAATCACTTATAAAGATTTCATATTTTAAAATAATGTCTTCTGCAATCTTTATACGAGTATTGCGAACTCAAGTGTTGGGACTGAGGCCTCCATCCTTCGCAGCTTCTGCTAGTGTTCACTGTCCTGATCCTTTTGAAGCATATTCTCTTTTCAGACCAGACTGTGGTTTTCTTGCATGAAGGACACTGGCTCTCATTACTGCTGATACCATTTGTTTTTTAAAGAGTTAAATTACTGAAAGGAAACATGAACAACATACTAATTAGGAACGCTATGGATACTCGTAAGTCAGAAGTTGTACTCCCTACCCATTAGCTTCCTGTGATTCATGTTTTCCTAGCATCTATCCATAACATCGTCAAGAATGTGACCTGGAAAACCAGAATCCTAGCAAGGTTCTTAGAGTGTCATCTTAAATAAAGCAACCTTGAGTAAATGTCTTTTTCAGAATCATTCTCAATTTTTTTTTGGGGGGGTGGGGCATTAATCAGAGGTGCTTAAAATTGAGTTACCTCCCGGGATCATGGTGTACAATAATTGACATCTATCCATGGAATATTTTGAGAAATTACTACAGACATTATGTTATAAATGTCAAATGATGTTGCGGATACCTTGGGTTTTATAGGAAAGGTCACTATGCATATAAATCAGGACCACTTTTATTAGCACCTTTGCTGCCCATCTGTTTCCTTCTCTGATTATTTAACTTGGCTCTCGTGGCAGCAAAGTAAAGTCTGTATCCTCAAATCTAAGACAAAAAATTATGGTTACCTTGGCAGTGATTAGAGAATATTTCTAAAATTTTAAAATTGGATGCTTTTAGATAAAAACACACCAACGACTCACCACATTCACTGCCCTCCTTTATGTGCTTCTCTAATTTCTATGTCCAGGGTGGACTCTAGGGGACTTCAGTGGTGACTCAGAGCCATGCACTGTTTTCTGTCTGATTAATACAGTATGAGGCTTTACAGGCTCTCACACAAACTAAGGTCAGGATCAAAACGTCGCTTTTATGACAAGTTCTATTTTAATACACCTTGAATTTTTTCTTTGACTCACCTGTGCTTTATTATAGTTATGCAAAAAGTCTATGGGAGGAGAAAACGCATTTCAGCCATACTAGGGAGATTCAAAGGAAGCGTTGGTTCATGTGGAAAGCCGTCGTAGTGGTGGTAGAGTGGTGCTGGGAGGAAGAGGAAACCCAGAGCTGCGAAAGGATTCCGTGGGCCTTTTTCTACTCTAAGTAGTTGGGTTTTTTGTCTCACTTCCAAACTTTGTGGAAAAGAGCATTGTTTTCTTTTGTCTTAAAAGAGACTTACCAGAGAAGGCTGAACGTGAGCAGTGACAACCAATGGAAATATAAGAAACATATACGAGTAGAGAATATATTTTTAGAAGGTAAATTCTAAAATTAAAATTACATATGAGGTTAGTTTTCAAATATAATTTGACTCAACATACATATCTACAGTTATAACTACAACATATGGCGCTAGTCACAACTCAGGTGGTCAGTAGCCACATGGGCACAGCACGTGACAATTTCATGTACCGCGTGATGTGCGAGGCTCAGCATCAGTAGCATGCTATACAAAAAATGAACACTTTTGAGTCTGTGCTCTTTTCTAGCCAGGTGACTTCAAAGAGGTTATTTAATTTCTCTTTATTCTGAGCCTTGGATTATTCGTGTGTAAAACAGAGAATACAGGCCCTAGAGAGCTTTTGGAGGTTTGAGTGAGATAAAGCTTGTAAAGTGTTTAGCACACACAGTGTTTATAAAGTGTTTGTAACTACCGGTAACGTTAGGCTCAAATGGGAAGTTTGGATATTGGTTTTTAAAGTTCCTCCTCAGGCAAGGCTGGATGTGAACAGCCCGCTGCGGTGCTGAGGCAGTGCCTTCTGCTTGGCACTCACCCGTCTCTTGTTCAGGTTTCCTCCCTTAGTGTCTGCCTCATGTCCTCAGCTCTTCATCTTGCTTATTGTCTCTCAGCTGTTACTTTGATATTTCGCCCTTTTTTAGTTCCTGTCAATCGTGGTTTCACTTTCGGTGTGTTTGAACTCCGTCCACAGACCCAGTGCTTACTTTCTACAGGTTTTTTGAGAGAGAGAGAGAGAGAGAGAGAGAGAGAGAGAGAGAGAGAGAGAGAGTGTGTGTCTCAAGCCCTAGTTTTGTTTTCACACTGTCCTGGACAACAAACTGGGACACATATCCCAGACTCATTGAATACATGAGACCTGTGAGTTTTCTAAAGATTTGAAGTGGTTTTTAGAATTGTACCCCAGACTGCCATAGAATTCTAACTTAAAGAGCTGTGTCATGATTTAATTCAGAAATGTGAAGAGTTACACATAGTTTAGATTGGTAGACTGTGGGATCTGCTTGGCTTGGGAATAATATATTTAAGAGTAGAGTTTGGGCTTGGAATTTTGAGAGACTCAGCCAGTCTCAATCCTTGTTTACTTGAGATGTTGCCCAAAGACTGAATCTAGTCGGGCGAGGAGAGTGGGAGTACGGAGTGAAGAATCAAGGAGCGGATTTTCCTGCTGCTCAGTTATTGGAAAAGTGCTAATTATGGTAAATTGCTCTTTTTTGTAAAGTAGAAAATCTACACCCAAAGAAGCATTGCAATTCAATCTTAAATGATTGACCCAGAAATAATAAGGTAAAGTGAGTACAGCTATTTTCTATAGAAAATTGTGGGGATAAAATGCCAATAAACGCAACCTTTGTGAACATCTGTACATGATGTAACTCTTCAGCCACTCGGAACAAGTAGTCAAATTGCTTGTCTTATTTTTGCAAATCCTAAAGACAAAGGAACAGTCAAACATCTGATCTTTGAAATAAATGCCTCCTAAAATAGAATTGCCCAAATCATTGGCAATGTTAAGGCTTTGAAGAAACACAGATGGTTCAGAGTTGCACAGGGTGAGTTTACCAGCAGTGATGGCAAAATGGATGATAATTAGTTACAGTCGGACTATTTTTATCTCCTTCATAGAATCCCTACCTTCACCTACTTTAAAAAATTAATTAACTAATTAATTAATTAATATTGGGTCTTGCTGTGTGGTCCAGGCTTGCCATGAATTCATTGTGATGCCCAGGCTGACTTTGAATTCACAATTCTCTTGCCCTAGCTTCCTGAGTGCTGGGATTACAGACATGCCCCACCATGCTTGGTTTATGTGCTGCTGGGAAATCAAATCCAGAACTTTGTGCCCGATAGGCAAGAGCTCTAAGCATTGTGCTATTCCTCCAACCCCTACCTTTACCTGCTTTTAAAGATCCAGATATTTCATGCCTCTTTCCTAGGTTTTGCTCATGTAATGTTACTCTTTTAAGTAGATTTCAGTCTAATAAGGGACTTGGTAAGAATCATGCCAAAACTTGGGGCTAACTCCTCTCCACTTGTGTTGACCAGTGTAGGAATTTAGTGTGTCATGACTGCAGCTATTTTGGGTCTTAGCTGCTATGAATGTTCTAGAATAATTTTTTCCTATGTTTTTCCTGAAAATAGACAAAACTAATAGAGTAATAGGTAGACATTACCAGTTGTGCTCTGGCTTCAGGGATTTGCCCGACTCTGAAATTACCTTAAGATACACCAGATATATTCCACTTTGAATAAAATCACCTTTGCCCTACACCATAAATACGCCACTTTTTTCTAGTTCAAATCGTCGGAATCCAACTGATCTTGCTACAGTCTAGAACCAAGCTTTGATCAGTAAGTTCCCCAACAAATCGCAACTCTGCATTCCCAATATCTCTCTGCCTTTGTTTCTTTGTCTCAGGAGACCTTGGATCTGGTCTTCATAAATTTAAGACTGTGTTGTTCAGGATCAACTAGCTTTCCAAATTGTATTATTATTATTTGAAATGCCTATGGTTTTGTCCTCCTGGAACCTTATTGGAGAGAGGGGCTAGTGTTTTTATCACTTGAATCCTGAGGCCTGCCCAGCGATTGCCTGTTGCTAATGTTTATATCAGAATGACTCTCTAGAAAGAGAGTTGTTTAGTCATCCCAGCTACTTCAGTGATGGATGTGCTTAGCTTACTGTACATAGTGGATGTCAGGGGAAAGTGACATGTTTCAGTAGATTTTAGTTTGTCATATGAGTTATTTTCATTTATTTTGAATCCTTATGTCAAGGAACAAAAGAATAACTCTTTCCATGTTGTGAGTTGTAACTCCGAATTCCATGAATCCTTTCATTATTTCATTCATTGTGCTTTAAGAGGCTGAAAGGAAGAAAATAACTACCAGCCTCCAACACCCACTCTCTCTCTCTCTCTCTCTCTCTCTCGCTCTCGCTCTCTCCCATATACACGCACACACGCACGTGCGCGCACACACACACACACACACACACACACACACACACACACGACGTGTTGGTGAAGGCTTTGAGGAACTTGTTTTGCATTCTAATGGAAACCACTTGTACAGTTGAATTTTTGAGGTTGTATTTCTGTCTCTGGCCATAATCTCTTCCAGTAATTATTTGTTGGAAGAATCCACCATTTTACTCTTTTAAAAGTCAGTAAGTACAGGCGTATGTGTAGTATCGTAGACAATTTTTCCTTAATCAGGCTCCTTTCCAGGAATGTTCCAATGTTCCTCGATACTGTACTCAAAAAATTTACTTTTATTTTCTGCAGGTTATGATGCTTCTTAATTTGCAGAAAAACTAGGAACCTTTTGCTAATCATTATCAATCTCCCCTCCACATTCTATAAACAAGTGATAGTAGTTTTCTATCCTCTTCTTATTTTTGGCATCTGTCACTGCTAAATAATTTCTTCCATATAACTGTCTCTGGTAGCTGCCTAGTTTCCCACTCGTCTGCCACTTCTCATGACTTGTCTTTGATAGGCTTCTTTTCTTTCGTTTTAAATTTTTTTCAACATTTTTGTGGGGTACCCTGTAATACTTTAATGCATGTATATGTATTTATGTAGTGTTTGAGCCAGGTTGAACATGTTTATCTTCTCAAGTGTTTATCATTTGTTAATGGTCATTGCTTTTCTTTCTCTACTGGCACTTGTACAGGAATTTATTTTCTTTTAGAGCCCTGCTAGCACCGAACTGTTTCTGGCTAATAGCATCTTTACCCTCAGTCTTAACTTTTTTCTATTTGTTGGTGGCTCCTGAGCATGCATTTTCTGACCTATCTATCTACCCAGGAATCCAGGATCTTATATACAACTTCTTTTGACCATATTTGGTAATATTCTGTTGGTTTCTCCAACAAAAGTGGTTGCCTATGTTTTCTTACACTCTAGGCACCATGAGGCTGCTCTGAATCAGACAACTTTCCCCCTACTTCAGTAACTCACCTCCTTTTCACAAATAAGAAAATAGAGCCTTAAAAATATTGTGATCTCACGGTCAAACTATTTGTCATAGTTAATGAATTTGCGACTGAATATACGTTCCGTTCAGGCCCCTGGTTGCCTTTCTCTTCAGATTTCCTGATATGTGCACATCCTTCACTGTGTCCAAGGGATTGCAAGCTGTCGTCTCTCGTAGCTCTCTGACAGTGAAGTGCAGGCTCCTTCACGCAGAACTTGCTTCCTGAAATTGTGAATCAGATCTCTCCAGGGTTAAAAATTACAGTGCAGACCAGAGAATAAATTGACTTTGGGGAAAAGTTAATTTGAGTTTGGTTTACGTTTTCTACAAATACAATATTCTGATCATACATTGAAATATACAAGTGCAAAAGACCACAAACTTGTTATCTAGTTCTTTCTTTCATTCCTAAAGAGTGGCTTCACAAGGAGATGTGCCTAAATTCTCACTGCATAAGTTTATATTTGTAAAGGATATTACTTTCTGGAGTTTCAGTTACTCATGGTCAGCCATGATCTAGAAATGTTAAATGGAAATTTTTTTCTTTTTTTTTTTGGTTTTCTATAAATGGAAAATTTAAGTAAAAAGTAAATTATAAATGTTTTGTAATGTGTTGAAAAATTTATATTATTTCAAACAGTAACCTTATTTCTTGGTGGGCTTTCTAGACACCAAAGAACAATTTTTCGTATCAACATTTAGTTTGATTTAGATAATATATTCTTTTTATTAAAAGTAGAATTAAAAGTAGTAAAGATGTAACATATGATAACAGCATGATAATTGAATTTAGGTTTTCTCCATATACTCAAAAGAGTTAAAAGTGTTGAAAAAGATAGAATGCTGGGACTCTGTGTTTTTCTGTGTGCTTGGGGCTACAAATAGGTGCCAAGATACTTTGTTCAGACATTTAATAAAATGAGTATTTTTCTTTTGGTATTTTTTAAAAAGACTATTAGGTCTTGAATGTGAGGAAAGGATTCCGGTTTGCTTTCATAACTGTTAAATGTAAAGGTTTTCATTTAGACTAGAATTTCACTTTATACTAAGTTAACAGGAGAACATTTTTCCTAGAGACCCTCATAGTCCTTAATACGTGTAACCACAATCTATCTGATGATAGTGACATCAGCTGGTGATACTGGTTTTGGCATATTTATTTAGTACGTTGGAGTTTATGTAATCATTTACATAAAATACCGAACTTCATCTTCAGTGTTAAAAACAAGAGCATTTTAACTTTTTTTCCCATTTTATTGACTATTGGTATGTACAAGTGAAAAACTATGGTTTACAATGGAGTTGAGCATTTTGTGCACATACATATCTTGTCAAGGTAACAAGGGCTTTCCCTTTGATCAGGCGACACACCTCCTGGGAATATATCCAAAAGAGGCCAGAGCATTTTAACATTTGAGAGAACAAGCAGCCTCTCGACTCTACCGTGAATGAACTGTCCTCGGGCTGCTTTTTGCCACTAATACTTTAATAGCAACCCGCTGGAGACATTGTGTTAAAATATTTTTGTTGGTAATTATAATACATACCATATTGGTATATTTTATTTAATCATTATTATTATTGCTATGCATAACTTTAAAACTAGACACTTCGCATTAAGGTACTAGCACGTTAAGCAGTGTGTTGCTTTTTCCTCTTGAGGACCTTCTCATGGCGTTTCAAATAATCAGCAGAGTTACAGAGAGGACCTGTTAGTGGTTTACTCTTTTGAAGAATAATGTATTTCCTTCTATGAGAAAATAAGCTGCCCTTTTAAGATGATCAGGCAGTAGCCTATTGTTCTCTGGTTATCTTATGCCTGTTGACTTAGGTACAGGATATTATGGAAAACCATATACTGTCTGGCTCCTTCCCCCCCGCCCCCCGAATTAACCAGCGAATGTCATGAAATTGAGATCAAGAAATTTTAAGGCACCCTCTCTACAATGAGTAAAATATCCTCGGGCTGCCATGAGTACTTTAATAGCAACTAGCTGAAGACATTGCATTAAAATATTTTTCTTGGTAATTATAAATACAACTTGGCTGTCAAATGAACCAAACTTTTAAAAAAGTTGTATTTGAAGAAAAGTCAGGGTGACTGATGCTTCCCAAATACATGTTTCACTGGATTGAACTCTTTGAATGAAAAGAATGAAAATACAGTATATGTTATAATTACCAGCAAAAACATCAATGATAGTCATGATTAAATACAACATACCAATACAGTATGTATGAATTAAAAGAGGAAGGAATCTAGAAAACAACCCACTTCACAATAGCAACCAAGAAAATAAAATCCTTAGGAATAAACCTCACCAAAGATGTGAAAGACCTATACAAAGAAAATGACAGAGCACTTAGAGATTGAGGATTTTAGAAAACGGAGAGACACCGCATGTTCCTGGATAAAAAGAACTGATGTTGTGAGAGTGCCATACTTCCAAAGCTACCATACAGATGGAATACAGTACCAATCAAAGACCAAATTTTATTTCATTCCTGTAGCCCGAGAACCTACTGTAGTCCCCAACTGAGTATAAACTCAGTGAGTGTGTGAGGAATGAACGTGTAGGATATTCCAGTGGAAGATAGGAAAAGAGGGAGCCAAATTGGTAATATGCGTCCAGAATTTCTACATTTTCATTGTATTAGCCTAAAGTTCACTCTTTGCCTTTACGTCTTACATACATGGGACTTGAGGGAGGTTGTCCCATCAGGAAAAGCCTGTAGTGTTTTTGATCCAAGCTTCTGTGTTCGAAATTGCTTACCTTTAACGTAAAGAGGGCTGCAGACCTGAGGGCTCCTGTGTGTTCTGTGTCTGTAGAAGACAACCACTTGCTTGCTGCCGGAGTGTACTGCTGCTCACCAGGTTTCTGTCTTGTGAAAGGAATGGCAGAGTTGACATGGACGAATGACTTCAGATTTTATTTATTTCTGTGATAGTGTGTCATCAGTTTTCAGTGTCCCCAAAGTATGACTTTGAAGATATAGAAATCGTCGGTCATTTCAGATTATTGATTTTGAAAGGTGCCCAAGAGCAAGCAGCAAGCATCGCTCTCTCTCTCTCTCTTTTTCTCCCCCCAACCCCTTTTTGAGACAGATTCTCACTCTGTCACCCAGGCTGGTTCTGAACTCACTGTGGAACCCCAGCCAGATTTGGCAATCCTCCTGCCTCATCCTTCTGACTGCTGGGATTACAGGCATACAACACTACACCCAGTTTATGTGGTTCTGGGGAATCGAACCTAGTGTCTTGGGCTTGACAGCAAGTACTTTAACACCTGTGTCATTCGTCCAGTTCCACATTTTTCTTAAATCATATGGTATGTTACCATTTCATTGTCTGAAGTGACAGCTAATGTAATGAATGTAAATTGCATCTGACTTTGTAGGAATAAAAAAAAAAGCCTGTTCCTAATATTCTCTGAAGCCAAAAGAAGTGAGCTGTTTGACTTCATGAGTGCAGTTGTGTTTTTGACTCACATGTGGTAGTTGCTATACAGTGAAACTGGAAATTTAAAGTTACTACTTAAAATTAAAGAATAATGAATAAATCAAAGAATTACTCTAAAGTTATCACATTTGACATGAAAATAAAACAGAATTGAGAGCCTTGTTTTATAATTATTAGTTATCAAAAGTAAAAACTCTTAATTAATTAGCGATACTGGGGATCAAAATGCATGGCCTTTGCACTAAACAGCCCTGGGTTCCCTGCCACCTTTTTCAGTTCTACTTTGAGACAAGGTCTCACTAAATTTTTCACGCTGGATTTGAATATTAGATTATGTGCTTCACCCTCCAAGAGTTCTGGGGTTACAGGCATGCAATTTCATGTCCAGCTCCATTTTAAAAGCAAGTATTTATTTTAAGCAGCCTCTATCTTAGACCCAATGCCTTGAAACACAGAGGTGAACAGGGCAGAAAATTGCCATCACATGAAATTCAAAAGATGGTGGTAGGAGCCTGAAACTATACTCAAGTGAGTTATCATTGTTATTCTTTATAGTGGGAATGAATTGAATGCTAAACTGTACACAGTAGTAATTGTACCAACATTTTATTAATTAATTAATTTAGAGATTTAGGGTTTTGTTCTGTAATATAGGCTGCTGCTGAACTCACTATGTAGAGTAGACTCACCTTGAACTCATAGCAATCCTTCTGCCTTGGTGTCCAGAGTGCTGAGATTACAGGCATTTGCCACCATACCCAGCTTGTGTGGTGCTGGAAAATTGAACTCAGAGCCTTGTGCTTGCTAGGCACATGCTCTAACAAATATGCTGTTCTTCCAGGCCCCTTGTGTCTTATTTTAAAGATAAGGTCAACTAATCATATTTTAAATGTAGAGCTCTTGCTCAATGTAATATGTATTTCTTTGGTTCCATAGTTGGACTGGAATACTTAAGTTTTCTACTTTGCACACTGCCTAATTCAATAAATTACTAATAGCCAATAGAAAGATAAAAAAGCTCTTTAGTGTTGACATCATAGTTATGTTAGTAGATTATAATGAGGGAGTTCACCTGGTAGGGGTTCAGAGCTGGAAGCCCAGTACACAACCATAACTAGGTGGTATAAACCATAAAACTATGTTTGATAGTTTTATAGCTATCTAGCCTTCATAACAAATAAGTTTGATATGTATGAAATAGTCAAAGAAACATATAGAAAATCATCGACAGCATATGCAATTCTGTTATCATTATTAACTGACATGATATGACAGTAAAGGATTGTTTCTCAGTGTTGTGTGAGACAGTTATTTCATGTATCAAAGCCTAATTGGGTCTGAATGTTTCATCAATACAGTGTCTTCAGTGCAAATTTAGATTCCTTTGCATTTCTTCTGTTTTTATTTGGGGAAAAAGGTATATTTATGGCTCAAGCACTCATGCCTTATTTAACTGTTTCTTGAGATAATCCAGGGTTGTGCATTGCAATTGTGTTGTTTACATGTCTTTTATTCTACAGGGGTCTCAGGTATTTGTTCATTCACAGGTAACAACTGATAATATTTTTTTTCAACTACTAAGTTTCAGAATGGTATTGAAAACTGTTACATGAAGTGAATTTCATGACTTAAAGCTTAGAAAGTAAATCAACTTTGATAGTATCAGAATAATTCTGCTATAAAATATACAAATTACAATCATGTCAATGTATGGAGGCGCATATTTTATAAATTCTGTGAAAAAGTGGTCAGCAGTTCCTTAAGAGATCATAATGTGTTATAGCGAGACAGACACGAAAGTGGTAACCCTGTCCACAGCTGAGAACTCCTATTTGTTGGCTAAACTCTTAAAAACTTCACACAATCTTAGTGTCTTGGTTAAGAAGCAAGGAAATGATACCGATTGCTCTCACAAAAATGTAGTTATTGTTCAGAAATTCATGGGTGCTAATAAAAATCTTCAAGTTAAAAAAATAAGCATCATAAAATAACACTGATTGTCAGTAAAAATCAGAAAAATACAAATGAAAAAAATGGCTGTCATTTTTTGCTCACTAGAGTGTTAAGAAAATGAAAGCCTTTCAGCATCAAGTGTCTGCAGTATACAGAACAAGGGAAACTTACACACTGCTGGCTCTTGGGATGTAAATGAAGACAAACACTTTACAAAGTTCAGCGCATACATTCTCTATGATGAGTGATTCATTTGTCATGTGTAAGTCCTAAGAAAGCCTCCATGCTTGTGAGTCAAGAGGCATTTGTAAGATTATAAGATTTATAGGATTTTTTTCTGGTGGTATTCAAAATGAGAAGAAAACTAGGAAAAAACCTAAAGATCTGTTAATATAAAATGATTGAGAATACTGTGTTATTCTCACAAAGTAAATTGTATAACTGGAAATTAATGAGCAATTAAATGCATCTACACACATGCATCTTTGAAATATTATGTTGAGTGAAAAAGTAAGTTTAGGAGACTAGACAGTTTGATATCATGTTTATATAGCTCCTGTCAAGCAAACTGAAAAAATATACAGTATATATTTTTAAATTATTCACAAAGTTGTATATATCTGAATGAATAGAAGTAGGAGGAAAGCTCTTGAAGTACATAAGCTTGAAGAACAGTGGTAATGTTTTTATTCTTAATGTGATAATGGGTTTAGGGGTATGGGTACTGGTTCACACTTGATTAATTAATTATGCTTCCTAATTATAACTATGCAAACCTAGTCCATATATGTCAAAGAAAACTGAAAAGCATCTCTCCTTTAGTCAGCTATTATCGGGATATCTTGACTACCCCTCTGATGAGCTACTCCGTGAGGTACCATGTTATCAGCTGTGTCTCTGCACCACCTCTTCTGTCTGTATCCCAGGTAGCTTTGTGGAAGGCAACAGAAAGGCAGCATTCCCAATAATGCAGTTACATCTAAGTTTCAAAGCTTAGCTCAGGTCCTGAGGTCTTTTAGAAATCAGAATATACATGTCACACTTCAGCTGACAATGTGGCTTGTTTCGGCATGCTGAGGCTTCCTCCTTCCTTGTGCGATTTTGGAAGTGCTAGCAAGAGAAGAATAAAGAAAAATCACTTGCCAAAAGGCTTGTGTGTAAAGGATAGGCAAATAGAGCAGGAGGACTGATTAAAACAAGCAGATCGGATCCTTGATAGCCCACCCTATTTGAGCACAAAGATTGGCAAGGGAAACGCTTCGGGAGTGCAGAGCAGCCGCGTATTATCAGGAGTGATGGGAGCGTGAATCCAAGCCCTTGTCAAGTGCTGTGTATTACCTGAAGAGATACTTGTGTGCAAGTCTAGGAATCCCAAGGCAGATGAGAAGTGTGGAGTTTTGTAGATTATTAAATATTTCATAATGTTTTCTTACATTCATGAAAGTATAATATAATTAGATCTTGGCTTTGGTTTTGCTTTTGACTGCCATTGTTAATTTTTTTCATTTCAGAATTTTATTAACTCTCAGCCCCAGAGTCATTACTTTTGGGTGCACTTTGTACTTAGCTTTGCCTAACACTTTAAATATCTGTGAAATAAAAAGAACTTTAAAGAACTTGCTCCCCACTGCCTCATCTATGAACATTTTAAGTACCAGACTGTTGACACACCAACTTTTTTTTGATGGTTGTGTTTCTTTCCTCCTCCCTCTTTCTGTCTTCCTCTCCTTTAATCTCCATCCAAAGTTTCTTTCTCAATCTTTTCTTTCTTCTCTCTAGTTGCTGAAGGGATTTGTGGTGTTAGGAGAAACTTATTTATAAGGCAGTCCTTTTGAAAAGAGAGGAAATTCATACATAACACTAAAACCAAATGCATGAGAAACGTGCAGGATCTATTAGAACACTCCCAGGTTGCATTCTACATCCTATTCGGCTGCCGAAGCATGTGTACCTGCATTTCTTTCTTTGGTCATTTATATAGTAAATGTGTGTATCGAGAACCTAGTGTGTTAGTGTTGTGGTGGTCTCTTAGAATACAAGGAGAATAACACAGTTCCAATTCCGAAATACTTCGTCTCTGAAGGGATTGCCTCAATACACGATTTAAAAGTTTGAGTTGATCTGCATCCAGACTATTGGGGCCCTTCAGAAGTAAGCATGGGAATTATTTTTAGAATATCGACCTTTGTGAACTCTTTTCTCCCATTCTCTCCATTGTACTTGTATTTAACTTGAGATCTTTGAGTAAATGTTAAGTATCAGGTATTAAGTCTAAGCACAGGGGCCTGGAGTGCTATTAGATTAATTTTGGAGAGGTTTGTTTCACTTTGTAAGTGTGCGAATAAGTAGATTAGAGAAAGGAGAGAGCTTTCTTTGAGGAGGACAGAAATATGTAGAAGGACTGGGTTTTAGAAACAAAATATCACTGAGTTGTGTCTTTAAGGAATTTGGCAAATTATTGAAAATCTTGGGTTATGTCTTATTTTCTCTCACTTGATTAAAAAGTATATTTATGATTTTCTTTTTATTATCTGACTGTCATAGTTTTCTCTCTCCATATCTCTTGTTAACATCCACCCACCCATCCATCCATCCATCCATCCATCCATCCATCCATCCATCAGTCCATCTATATATAATGGCTTGCTGTCAGGTACCAGACACTATAAGAGCTTTGGCCTTCAATGGAGATTACATTTGGCTTTGTTTATGTACGATATCTAGGTAAGTGCTATACTAAGATAGTGAAAGTGGAGATTTTTAATTGTAACTATATTGAGAAAGAAGCTTTTTAATCTGGATAGTATTATCAGTTAACTACATGTTAGTTTGTTTAACCATGATAAAAATTTTTCTGCACATGTGTTTTATCAGTTCCAAAAGTTCAGTTTTACTTCAAGTGCAAAATATAGAGAGGAGACAATTTGCTTTAAACACTCAAAATATACAAGGTTGTTTCAGAGATGAGCTTTGAAATTGAAAATAGGAACAAAGTAAGCAGCGTTCACTCTTCAGTAAACCAGGGAATTTTCTCTACTAGATTTTCATTCTTTTGCTAATAGGAACGTAAAATATTATAAATCAAATAATTGTGTTCATTTACAAGTACCATCAAGTCTTCAGGTATCTGACAGGTGATCCCTAGAAAATGCTATGATTTTACTTCTTTAAAACCTGTATTCTGTTTCTCCAGAAACTAGCTGTTTGCTGCCGAACTGAATTTATCAGTGTATCCTTGAATACCTGCTGTTTATTTTGGAGTAGATCCAAGGCAAATATCCATATTAGTGCAACATATGCAAAGGTCAGAAGGCCTGAGGGTGGTTCCCACAGCAGTGAACCTTTGCTGCTCTGGAGCTCGGCAGTGTTTGCTTCAGAATATGTTAGTAAAACTTCTCTGTTTAATGATGTATGTATGCCATACTGCTGTTGTCATGGGAATGCTATTTAGGAATTTCTGATTTCCATTTAGAAAAATCTCAGTTTCAGGGCTGTAGGAATATTTAAAGCACTTGTGCAGCAAGCGCTAAGTCAAGCGCTAAGTACCTGAGTTCGATTCCCCAGCATGGCTTAAGTGGTCTAGGCCTGTAATCCCAGCACTCAAGAGGCTGAGTCAGGAGGATTGCCACGAGTCTAAGGCCAGCCTAGGCTTCATAGTGAGTTCAGGACCAGCCAGGCTCGCAGAGCGAGACCCTGTCTCAAAAGAAAGAAAAGGAAAATCTCAGTTTTCGTACTGTAACAGTGTAGAGTCTATGTCTTCTTCTCATATTTATGAAAAATCTTTTGAACCATGGGACGTTAAATAAAAGGTAAAGCCATTTTTGCCTAAACAATTAACTATTGTTCACTTTACTTTTTCCCTATACAATTGTGTAATATTTATTTCACTGTTAGACTGTCTTGACATAACTAATTGTGAATACATCTGTATTTGGTTATGTGGGTGGGAATACAGCAGCTACACTTGTCTTCACAAAGTAAAATGTAGGAAAAACTTGAATCTTGTGCACATGTATCTGTGCCATTGTTCACAAAAGTTGAAATCAACAGACAATACAGCCTTGTTTGCTACCTGCTTCCTGTTAGAATTATTACTGTGCTATTGCCAAGAGACAACCTGCCATCATAGCCTAGATTGCATCTCCTTTCTGAAGCTTCCTGAGTCGTCCACTTCTCCCTCTCCATCGGATCATCGCACACACCCATTTGCACTTCTCCTAAGCCGTGTCCCCCATGGCCGTCACCTTGTGTATGCTTCCTCTCATAGGGAAGCTAATTGGATGGGCTTCTGCATTCACACCCTTCACTTCTCTATCTCTTCATCCCATTCCCAAGGGCTTTCATTCCTCCTCTTTCACTGGTCGCTGTCTTCCAGGCCACCAAGACTCACTCGCATCTTACGGAGTGTAGTGGTACCTTGTTTGAGCTCTTTGTAGCCTACCGCTAAGCAGCATCCAAAACTCGGAATTCAGTTGAGTATATACTTCTTGGGGTGTTGGTTTTATTTATTTATTTATTTTGCCTGTGATATCACACCGTAGTGACGGTTTCGCAGTATCTTTTGCTGACTTTTCCTCCAGTCTGTTGCTAATGTTGCCTCAGGTCTTGAGGCGTCTTGACTTACAGCCTCACTCTAGAGTGTCAGTGAATAAAAAACATAGGATTCCCCGTTAAATTTGGATTTCATGATGGCTTTTTAACTTAAAAATGCCCCTCGTGCATGTACACACACACACACACACACACACACACACACACACGAACTCTGTCACTCACAAACACATTTAGTTTGCCATGCAATATTTTAGACTTATTTATAATAAAAACTTACTTGTTGTATGAGAAATCACACTTGAGGTGTCTTGCATTTCGTCTGACATCCCTACCCTGGAGACTTTCCACTTCCTAAGTAACATCTACGTCACCTGTCTTCTCAAATGTAATGTATGCAAAACTAAAAAACCCATTTCCACCCGATCTCCATGTTACTAAGGATATCCAGTGTTCTTTCAGGACCTTAAGTAAAAAGTCTGAACTCTATTCTTGATTCCTCTCGTCTACATTCCCTGAAATATTTGAGTGAGCCCCAGGGTCTGTACATGGAAAACATCACAGATATGTCTGCTTTTCTTTTTCTCCCCTGATACCTGGGAAGGTCCAGTTATCTGTACAACTTGTCAGGACTGTGGGCCTCAGCTTCCCGTTTTCTCTGCTTCTAATACATCTAGCTCTTCCAATTCTTGATCCATGCAACAGTTCTTTTAAACATGATCTTTGAAAAAAATAGTAAACCAGATAATGTCAATTACCGTGATGCCTTATAACTTCCTCCCGACTCATTCTCCAGTGGCTTCCTACTATACTTTGAATATACCCGAATTAAAGATAACAAGGCCTCCGGGCCTGACTCTGGCACTCTCTGACTCATGTTCCCTCTTCTTTCCACACTGCCTCTTTGCTGTTTTACTGTTTCCTTATTTCTTTTTTTTCTTCCTTTGCTTAGAATATTTTTCCGTCTTTGTATTGGTTTACTTTTATTTTTGCACAGATGACTTCTTTGGCTGCATCTTCACCATCCCGTCTGGAATTGCATTAGCTTTTTACTCTGTGTTCACTGTCTGTCAACTCAGTCTTATTTATTTATTTATTACAATCATTAATACTAGATACAGTCACATTGACTTACTTAGCCATTTGTTTCTCTCTCTTGGAGCACATATTCTGTGACTGTAGGAACTGTTCTTCTGTTAATTGCCTTATTCCCCTCTCCCAGGCAGAATATAATAGTACTCAATAAATATTTGCTGGCATTTGGGTTTGTGTTTTTAATTCGATTTGTGCCACAAGATAGCATGAAAATTCTAGCTTATTTACCCTTCTTTGAACAAGAAAAATGTAAATTTAAAATATTCCTATTGCATTTTAGCATCTTATTTGTGCTTCAATGCTCAGATGGACACACAGGTGAAAAACAGCACTGAACACCAACGAAGGCACTGGAAATGGCTCCATCTGCTCGTGTGAGTTGGCTGTGTCCCTGGGGTAAGGGGGCCTATCTAGCAGCCAGGATCCTGCATTGGATCATCTTTCAAAGTCAAAATTCAGCCTGTCTAGAAGTGGAGAAAATGATCTGTGGCCTGAAGAAATGGTAGATTAATATTTCTGAAAAACTGTGTACTAAAACCCCTATAGCTACTCGTTTGTTCTGCTAGTAAGACCTCCACCCCTCTGGTACAGGAAATGATTTCTATGAAGCATCATCTTTGCTTTGTATATAGACATTTCCTCCGCCTCAAGATGGGGTTTCCCAGTGAGGTGTAACGTTCATTAGCCCCCTTGGACAGTGTGGTGGCTGGAACAGACCTGTGTCTTCATCTAGCATCATTGCAGAGTTGGAATGTGTTGTGTGGCTGTAGGAAGCTGTGATGTATGAAGCAGAAAGAAGATTGATTTTTCACAAGGTACCTTATACCTAGAGTAATGAGAGTGGCAAATTACTTGCTCACTGAGCAAACATGACAGGGATGTCATAGAGCAAATTTATATTTATGCAAACACACTGGGGTCACACAGGTGGGAATTTCACAAAGTGACCTTATCTCTGAAAGATATCCCTCTAAATCACTCGCATGCTCTGCGAGGCTGGTGCTCAGCAGAAACGGTGTGATAGCTGCCTAAAAAACAAACACTTCTAATGAATAATGTAATACTCATGGTACAGTAAGAAACAGGATAAATTGTGGTGCCATTTTAAAATGAGAGTCTTCAACTCACAGGCTATTTCTGGTTTTCATCTCGGATTTTGTGGCAGTGGAACATAAAATATCTACTTTAATAGAGTAAAAGAAATGGAGTGATTTATCCTAGTCATCGTGGGCCTTCAGAACCCCTCATTTGGTAATAGCAAAAATCAGTGGTTGATAGAAAAGCAGATAATTTTTCTAGTGTAGGCAGCCCAGTACAGAGAGACCACACAGACCTCTCAGAACATTTGGAGCAGGCAAAAAATTTCAAAGGTCTCTTAGTGACAGAAGGATATGGTGATAATAATAGATTAAAACATTTTGAGATTTCCAACATAACAGTTGACACAGTTCAACTATTGGTGTGAAATGCTGAAAGAAGACAAAAATAATACTAATTTGGTTAATGAGTTTAAAAGTCTGCTGATTTTAGCAAGTATCCTTGACTGATAACAATTTTTTTCCTGTTTGGTAGCCATTTTTTGACTTTTTTTTTTTTTTTTTTTTTTTTTTTTGGTGGTGCTTGGAAGTGAACCCAAGGCTTTCACACTGAGTTAACATCCCTAGTCCTTTTTTTATTTTTATTTTTATTTTTTTTTAGTTTTGAGACACAGCCTGCCTAAGTTACCCAGTTTGGGCTTGAGCTTGTGCTCCTTCTGCCTTGTTCCTGCACTCCGAGTGCTGAGGTTGCAGGTGTTCACTGTCACACCCGTCTCATTTGCTAATTATACATCACTCATTTTTTGAGATCCTATGTAGGCCTAGAACTATGTTCAACCAAGATTGAACCAGCCAGAAATTGAAGGCATCAGCCATATTTCTAAATAACTCATTCCTTATAAAATGGATGGTTATATAATATAAATCCAAAGAGTGTCAGTCTTGTAAGCTGTGTCATGGGGACTGGACCATGTTAAACAATGCAGAACATATTTTAGGAAAAGTGCTACTTGCCCACTTTTTTTTCCATGTTTTGTGTCAGAATTTTGATTTTAGTAATCATTATGGTCTGTTTAGTTCAGATATTCATAAAACAACAATGGGGACTTTCTTTAACCTATGAGACAACAGACAGTAGGAAATGCATCTTCCGGAGTGATGGGCACATACGTGTGTGTCACCAGGCCTGGCATGCCACTGAATCTTTAAAAAAAAAAAACCTGTAGATTGTCACTGAATTTTCAGCAAAATTGCATCCGTAAAAGCTTTTTCAAAATGTGTGTTGTAATAGGTGCTTGCTACCCTTGCTTTCTCTGCTTCTAGGAGAATGTGACTGTGATGACTTTCTTCTGCTTTTCATGTTCTTTCTATGTGGTATGTTTTCTTTAGGTTGCTGTTAAAGTTTGAATTTACTGTCAGGATGAATCCTGATTGGCCCCAGAGTTAATGACTACTGACTGTTACCAGAAACATGAATACCTCCTGGCTCTGATTTCTTGAGAACATTCTGGGTTTTTTTTTAAAATTTAAAATAAAGTACATATATGCCACTAGTATATCTCACAAACAACATATAGATAGGTAGATAGATAGATAGATAGATAGATAGATAGATAGATAGATATAGATAGGTAGATAGATTGATAGCTATCCCATGGGTATATCAAGCTTGAGAATTTTGTGCATATAAATATAACATCATTACAGTCTCTTTCCCTCCTTCTTCCTGAACTTCTTGTCCCCTCCCTCTTCCAGACAAGGTTAAATGCTACATTCTGTTTAGTATATCATCTTCCTGTCTTCTTTGTGGGCTGAACTCCTAATTACTTATCACTCACATTTTCCTGTATGTCAGCCATCATTCTAAGTGCTTTGTCAGGTTTTTTTTTCTTTTTCCTTCTTCATTTGTGAATTTTTTCTATTGTGGTACTGGGGATTGAGCCCAGGGCCTTCACACTTAGCAATGTCCTCAGCCTTTTTTTTATTTTTGATTTGAGTAAGTGTCTTGCTATATTTCTATGTTGCTCAAACTGGGCTGAATCTGTGATCTTGCCCCAGCATTCCTAGTTACTGGAAGTATAGCCTTCTGCCATAGGGCTTGGCTATCTTGTGAGTCTTTTTCTTTTACTATTTTTCTTCTTTGCATAGTTTTACTTTGTAGTCCAAGCCAGCCCTGAACTCACTATGTAGACTAGCCTGACCTTAAACTCACAATGGCCCTCTTGTTTCAGATTTCCAAATGCTGGATTACAGGCCAGGCATTCAGCACCACAACACCCAGCTATGTGGTGCTGGAAGATTGAAAGTAGGAACTTAATCATATTAGGCAAGTGCTCTAACCGCTGAGCAATGCACTCAGCCCTACTTTCTCAATCCTAACTAACTTAATAAACATGCCAACCCTATTATGTAGGATGCATTATTTTCTGCACTTCAGATGTGTAGAGGACTTTCCCAAAGTTGGTAAGCTGTCAAAGCAAATCCAGAGTTCTGGACTGACTGATAAACTGTTAGCAATATTTAAGAGGTGAATATTTAAGAGGAATCTCCTTGGAAGAACTCATAGTGGGTTTCGTTATGGCACTGGCTCTTACGTTGTTTGTCAGATATAGTAACCCGTGCAGAAACTTATTAAATGTTATTGTATTACCTGTCAAATCCTGTCTAACCACTTGATATATACTAACACATTTAACTCTTGTAGCCCCTTAAGAAAATATTATCATTTACCCCATTTCATCATTGAATAAATCGAGGCACTTGTTAATTTTTTTCTAATCGCACAAGTCAATGTCAAGGTTGGGATTTGAATCCAGGCAGTCTGACTGTTGGGTTAGTCACTATCCACTATGGCCGGCTGTGACAAATGTGATGGTCATAATACAGCTGCCTAGCTTATTAATTCATGAATCACATCATTCCATCCTTTGATATTCTAATTGCTTAATAAAGCTATAGTATAAGACAATATAAGACAAAAAAGTCAAGAACCAGCCATTTTAATGAACATTTCTTTTAATTAGATCAGCACTAATAAGTAGACACAGATGAGAACTACAGCTTGGCACTGTGAGGCCCAGTGCTGTGCTCAGGTAAGCATAGTATCTAGAAGATATGGCAAGTGAAATATTGCTTGTGGAGGTCAAGAGACTTACAAGTGGACCATCAGTGTCAGGGGAGATGGCCAGGATGTAGCAAAGATCAAGTTTTAGGGTCAGCATTCTAGAGTTAGTGAGAACCATTATGGGTTCCTAAAGAAGGAGTCATACCTGGGAAAATGGTAAAAAATCAGTGTCCAGAATTGGGGCCCTGCACGGAAACCTGACTGACAGTTACGATTTGAGTCTTATGATGCTGGGCCAGATGACTTTAAATTTCTCTCTGAGTTCGAAGGCTGAACCTAATGAGGAGAGAGAAGACTGACTCTAGCTGAAGGGAAACTAGGCTCTGGCTTTGGAGAAATGCTTTCTCCTTTGTTGAGGAAAGGTCTGATCCAAATTTTCTTTCAAACATCAACCAGTTGTTTTTCACAACTGCAGAGATTCTCGCTAGACTGTAGTCCATCATTCCATTGGCTGTATTTCCTAGGTTCTCTTATGATTGGTTCTTGTGATTACGTGAAGATGTATCCTTAGAGTTGCTGTTGATATACACGGTGATAAGCTTGAAAACAGGGGACTTATTTTGCCATCCTATCTTTGAGGGAGAGTTTATTAATAGTGCTTTCCTTAGTTAGAAAATGGGAATCAAGCCCATCCAGACATGGCATTACACAACAGTAGCCAAGTCACTGACACAAATGAAGGAAAATGTGCTGCTAAGCGTATGTTCTTCACAGCTAAAGGCAGTGGGAGAACCAGGAGAACAGCGAAGGTGAACTGAGGTGGAGAGCACTTGTTCCCCTGAGAGTTCACAAATGCAATATTATCACCAAGTAGATTAAACCTTAATTGTATTATCATCATCTACATTTGACATTTGTGCAGCGTGGTGTCAGCAGATGGTGTCAAGAGTTCTGTGAACTTTGTTATTTTTATATGATAGTTCTCAATGCAGAAGAAACAGAATTATGGAAAAGAAATGAAGCAGAATCAAAGATGCATTGTGTCTTCGCATTATGTCCCTCTTCATGCTTTGTGCTAAAGAATAAGCTATGCTGCAGACTGGGAGCTCCTTCTGTCCTTTCCACCTGGTGCATGACGTATCTGCTCTCTGCTGTAGTGCAGTACGGTAGTTAGAACAAGGAATTTATAATCAGAAGATCTGAATGTAGTCCTACTATGACTTAATACCTATGAGCAAATCATTCACCTTTCTTAGCGTATTTTGTTTTACTTTTATAATGCAGAAAATATTCTTTTTGTTGTGTTGGATTATGGCTACCGAAAGGGAGTTTATTACAAATACTTGCAACTGCAGATTTGCAGAGTGATTTGTGTTTATGCTAAATGAAAATAGGAGTGCTATTACGAGACAGTAGTACATACATTACCCAGAGACCTTTTGGTTTATTGTTTTTGGAGATATTTGATAGTCCAGTGCTGAAAGAATATGTGTGGTTTTTGTACATGTGTGCTGAAGTCCTTTGCATGTTACTCCCAGTGCCGCTGTCATGCCTGCTGCATGAAGGGCGAGCACTTCCCCTTGGCCAACAGCATTATCAGTGCTCTGGGTTGTGTGAATCATTCCACATTTGCCTCTTTGTCTGTATTTCGCAGACCTCAGTGCAGAGACAGATGAGCTTCCTTGTCGTCATTCTTCTTGTGTTTTCCCACCTCTGTTGCTTCCCCAGGTTTTCTTATCATTTCTGCATATTGAAGTATTATACACACGTCAAGGTTTAGTTCGGTTATTTCCTGGTGTAACTCAGGTGCAAGATTCATTGAAGACTCTCTAGGTGTCAGGAGTAGTGAAGCTTCCTTATGTGTTTCCTACCGTGACAACTAGAACTGTGAAGTAACTGAGACTTTGATAAGTCGGTTCCTTCTATCCTGAATTTTATGAAAAGAATTTGAGAAGAACAGAGGTTAGCAGTGTTTTTTCTTTTTATTTCATATGTAGAAAATCAAGTTTAGTGTTAGTTACTTGCTAGACTTGAGGGAAGAAATGATTAAGATTAAACTTGAAGTTTTGACTGTTAGTATGATGCTTTTTCATATTTGCTTATATTTCATACACCTCTTGATTCTTTAAATTTGGCTTAAACCATGATAATCCTTTATTCAGTACATTTTTATTACTTCTAAGTGATTTTAAAGTTACATAATTACATATTTTTAATAATACTTTAAAAATCAGGAGTCCTTTGAAGGAAGGAATTTGTTGTGACACTCCTCACAATACCCATCTTTGGGCCCTCCATAAAATAGGTACTTAATAAATACTAACTACTTTGGGTGAAGACAGATTATTTTCCCAAGGCAAACTTCTAGTAAGCAGCTGCATTTCCCTTAAGTTTACCCGACAACAAGGGTGCGTATTCTGACGGTTTAATAATTACTATGTTCTGGTATCACATGTGTAATAAATAATGGTTTAACTGTATGATTTTAGGTTTTAGTGTTTTTGAATCTTAATTAAGGTAATATGCTATTATATTTCTTTTTCTATGAAAACTAATGGTAAACAATACATTATCTATCACAACATGCTTATTAACTGAAGGATGATTTTTTTTGTTTGCTATGTTATCATCAAACCTCAAATTAAGAACTGACAGGCTCTACTCATCATTGTCACAGCTGTATCACTAGTTTCGGAGTAACAGATGCTGAATGATGTTTATTAAGTGATGTTTATTGAATGACTGTGTGGCTATAATTTCATCAGATGGCGAACCTTTGGCTCTTAGATAATGTTAGTAGATAACTAGGAAGGTGATATTTTAGTAGGAATAGACCTTGTAAGACACTTTCTTGTTTGTTCCTACTTTTGGTCCTCTCAGCAAACCTGTGAGGTAGGTACAACAAGTAGTGTTACTTTCATTTTACAGAATCATAAAATAAGGTTATAGGAGATCAGTGATGCCAGAAATCTACTTGGGTGGGTGACACCAAATCTTGCGTCCAAGTATCTTTCTTCAAATCCTATATTCTTTCTCTGAGATCATGTAATAAAGGATATAAACATAGAGTAGACTTTTGGTCAGGGGCATCTCATTTCACAAGTGAGTTGGAGGGACTCCGGTATCTGAAAAATTGTGTCACCAAGGAAGCAATAGCACTGAACCAGGGGTGAGACTGAATTGGAGATAGCTTTAAATTGTCCTTAGAGCCTTATGTTAGGAAATACGGAAGTACAACTGAGGTGATTTTCTTTTAACTTCCTTTTCCTCTATTTCCAAGGCCTATCTGATCAGTAAGCTATTTAAAGCTTCAGATTTTACCACAGTCTTTTAAATATCCTTTTTGTACTGGGTAGTTTTTGTTCTTACCAGTTGAAAAGAACCAGCTGACTGCTTTGGTATTTTTATCCACTGCACTTTGTTTTCTCCCACTGTTTCCTACCCGATGCCCAACGTGCAGATGCCGTGATTGCTACTTCTAGCTCAACATCTGTTTTTCAGTAGAGCCTTTTGTTTCTTTAATTCTCGGTTATAATCTTTATGTGCCACTGCTGAAGTGTAGAACGGAAACATATCTTGACTTGTCCATGCAAGAATGAGTGCTGTGTTCAGTTTTTGTATTCTCCCATGGAGGGCTATCTTAGTTCCATGTTACTTTTGTGTTCATACCCTAGATATCTTCAGATTTGAGATTTTTAACGTAGTCCTCTAGGCACTGTGATCTGGCACAACTCATTTGAGGGTGGTACACGTTTCAGTGGAAATTTGAATAAGAGGGATGGAGGACATGACCTAATTGTTCTGGTCATTTTTGTCTTTACTTGCTGTCTTTATACCTCTTTGCTTTTTCTTGGTCCAGCCTGGAGTTTATATAGCCCATGATTAGAAAGCACTGTCTGCTCTCTTACCTACTGAGGGATGTGATAGCTTAGATTTGAAACCACATGTTGTGTGCCCTGAGAGTATAATTGGCCAAAAAAAAAAAAAAAAAAAAAGGATTGTGTATACTTGAAAGCTGCGAAATTCCAGATGTGACTATTTATTTGGCTCAAGGAAAATGAGAAGGTGAGGTAATGTAAGCCTCCTGCCGCCTGACTTAGATGGGCTGGATGTGAGTGGCTTCTGGAGGCCCAGGAGAGGTGAGACTGGGCTCTTGTTACACTGATTAACCTGCCTGGCTCCCAGTGTCAGACTAGCATATGTCTATAACAAATTTGCACTTTCCC
Source organism: Ctenodactylus gundi (assembly GCA_004027205.1). Taxonomy (NCBI): domain Eukaryota; kingdom Metazoa; phylum Chordata; class Mammalia; order Rodentia; family Ctenodactylidae; genus Ctenodactylus; species Ctenodactylus gundi. The sequence continues at coordinate 190,724 of PVKB01001427.1, forward strand.
CCCAGTAATATATGGATAAATAAGTAACCAAGTTTATTTCTAGCCATGCATAGTTTCTCTCCTTTTTTGAGCTTAAAAAAACAGAACGCTATCAAAGAATGTTATTTCATAAGCTCAGCAGAGTAATTTGGTGAAAGTTTTTTAAAGCATTTGTTTTACAGTATTGAAAACATAGCATTGGAATTATTGTTTTCATTGTTAAACTTTTAATGAAAAGAACCTCAGACCTGGGATTAGAAGACTTGGTTTTGGGTTCTGGCTCTGCCATTTAGGAGCTATGACCCTGAATAAGTTACACCTCTCCAAGCCTCTGCCAGCCTCATGGTCATGCGCATCAAATGTGATTATGATGTGAAAGTGGTTAGCATGCCAGATGGCACTATGTGAGGGTAAGATACTTTGTGGGGATATAGCGCTTCAGCATATGGTTTCTCAAGGAGCTTGAAATCTGTTTACAGACACGGGACTTACATATAATATAAATAACATTTGAAAGTGTCTGTTGCCTACAAAAGATGGAGACATTACACTAGTATCAGACCGAAAAAAACGTGTGTGGATATTCAGGATGACCAGACTGAAAGTGAAAAAGAACTTACATAGTATTTTATTTATTTATTAACTCATTTATTACACACATTTTTTTTTCTGTATGTACTCTTTGTTAAGAAACATTATAAAACCCGGTTCTAAAGAATCTTAAGTTCTTGCTTTTTTAACACTGGTATTCTTGGAGGAGGAGAAATGATAAAAATACAGAGAATAGTATGATTTCAGATACTATTGAGTGTCACAAAGAAAATGTACATGGGTTATATAGTAGAGCCAATAAACATAGTTGTCTTGATTAGGACCCGTGCCATATTATTTTCCCTTTTAATTTTATTGTGATAACATAGACATAGTATAAAATTTTCACAGTTTTGAAATATATTGTTTAGTGGATTTAGGGGTGTTCACATGCAAACCTCACCATTGTTCCTGTCTAGTGTTTAAAAACCATAGAAAAACTCAATGCCATTAAAGAATAGCTCTTCCTACTCATGACTCCAAGTAGCCTGTATTAGACTCTTGCCCTCAATTAGTTTGTCTATCCTAGCTACCCTGAAGTAGTACCGTACACTATTTGGATTTTTGCATTCTTTTATATCAAGCTTCTGTTGATGCTTCAGATCTTAATCAGTTCTCAGTTGCTTAGGTTATTAATCAAAAGCTGAGTATGGTACTTTGTTATATTAAAATCTGATAAAGTTCCACTGTTCCTTCAGTGATGGCTGACAGGGATAGGTGAACTTGTGTGCGGATATGGAGCACATAGTAAGAGTATGTATGAAATGTAGAAGTGTGCAAATGAGGCTTTGTGTTGTCCAGGTTTCAGTTATGCAGGCTTCCCTTACAAATATTGCTGAGATTTTGGCATAGGTATACATTTCATATTAAATTTTGAAAGTAAGTATATTTTCAGTACATACCTCTTATGTATTTGAAACTTTTGCTCAGTTAGACTCAATTTTCCTGATGGTTTATTGTTTGATAACAAATTTATTATTGTAATAGGTGTGAAATCTCATTTCAGGTTGTGGTATATAAGCCCACTGCCTTTTGTTAATTGTTTTCTCCAGTGGAAGAACAGATTTCGATCTCAGAAGCAATAGTTTGTATCAAAAAATCAATAAACAAGTGTTAAGGCTGGAGTACTGAGTACAGAAAAAAAAGTGCAGGGTAGTGGTGTAGCTTACGGGTAATATTGAGAAGTGAAAGGAAATATGGCTATTAAATCTAATGGATCCATTACCCTCAAACTAGCTCCGCCCCTGGGGATGGCATAAAAAGCTTTAACTACTTATATAAGCATGAAGGGTATGCATTTAATATTGCTTTTATAATGTCTTATGGTGCTTATAAGACAGATATGGCAATTAATATTTGTTTATTTCTTACTGAATAAAACTTTTAATCAGGGAAGAATCTTGAATAACTGTGTGATAGCTAACATTTATAGATTGCGTACTACGTGTCAAGGTTGCATTGCACACTTCATATAAATTAAGTCATTTACCATCCCAACAACTCAATGAAGCAGAAACTGATCCAATACTGATGAAGGTAAATTTGAAGCTTTGTGAAATAAAATTCCATGTCTCTAACAGTATCCAAGTTGCAAACCCCCTCTGCTTTAATTTCCGTATTAGACTAAATTTACTACATTTAAAACAACAATAAGTAATTCTAGATTTTTCTCAGTTGCCAAATTAAAAAATAGTTTTCAGCTATCTCCTGGGTCTGAGTGCAGAAAACAGTCTATCAGAACACACACACACGCGCGCGCGTGCGCACACACACACACACACACACACACACACACACTCACACACACAGACACACACACACACGGGAGAGGCGGGAGGATGAGGAAGGCAAGAGGTTGTAAAAAGATTAAGATGCAATATGTCTATGCACCACTTCTCCAAGTTGAATTTATTTATATGTATTGTAAGATACACTAATAAAAATATGGAGAAAAGCAAAACACTGAAGATTTTATTATTTTAGTATGTACTATCATCTTTTTAATTTTAATTTTTTGTTTTAATAAGCATACTTTCACATAAAAGTCAATGTGAATTTTTGCTTCAAAATAAGGAAGGATTGGCCTCTCTGGCAATAAAACTATAAGATACTTTATAAATTGTAAATTTTAGATAAATTCAATTTTGAGTTGGTATTTGGTCCTTTCTACTTGGCGACCTTAGCTAAGTCTGCCACTTCTAATGCAGCAATTCCATTAGGTTTAATCTTAATAGACTGTTGTCTGGTAAAGAAAGGGCACTTAGTTCTGAAAGTATTAACTCCCAATTCCACAGACCTTTTGGTTTGTAATACATGATAAATGGGTGCTATTTAAGATATGATCACTTAGAGCTCCATACTGCCCAGTAATGTGGCAAGGTAGCACTTACTTTATTCACTATCACGGTAGTGAGGTGATACTCTTGATAATTCTCTTAACTAACTGAAAATTACTACTTACATTTAGCATTTTTCTTAGTGTATACCTGTCTTCATTTTTCTTAGTGGGTACCTGTCTTCAGTACATCACATGCTACTAGAACTCATGAGAGGGCATGGGGAGAATTGTCCAATCACTGTTGAGATTTGAATGAGCCAGCGGGCAGAAGATCTGGTTTCATGACTTGCCTCCACAATTTATTACATGTTTCCCATCCAAGTACTAACCAGGCCTGACCCTGCTTAGCTTCTGAGATCAGATGCGATCGGCCACATGCGGGTGGTATGGCCGTAGACAGTTAATTACTTGTCTTCAAATTATTTTTTCATATTGCAGTATGTAATCTGGAGTTATATAGCACATGAAAAGCATAGTCAGATAGTTAACAAGAGCTTTGAATGAATTATCAAATAAGCCAGTACATTGTAAACTAACACTAGGAACATTCATAGTAATATTAGTAACTTCATTAATTCACACTGTGTTGTTCTCCATGTAGCTTCTTTTCAAGGTATATTTATCTCATGTTTCATGATCCTGGAATATTGTACATTTATAGATTTTCTGTCTGTTCTCTGATATCCCGGCATCAATATTCATTTTGCAGTGCCACCCGGGGACATTCTTTAGTGTCCTGTGTCTGCTTAGGTTCTAGACCATATCATAGCTACAGTTTATGAAGCGTCTTCTCTCTGGCTCCATATTAGCTGCTTTAATATCCCACACTTTAACACAGATTTCAATCTTTTTAACGATGTGTGATAGTATTCATGCATTTCACAGGAGAGCCAAATTGTTAGGTAAGCTTGACAAAAAGACATTTCATTATTTTGTTTTGGAGCTCAGATTCACATTTGTGTAGGTTTGTCTGACTTGCAACCCATCTTCTGAGGGGAGAACATGTGAGTAAATAGTAATACTACTCTGATTTACATTTTAATAAAATTAGGTCCATATTTCATGTGATTTATTGTTTAATGTTTTTGTTTGTGAAGGTAGATGACATTCCCATTTTCTAGCTAAAGAGAGCGAGTGGTTGACTGGTAGTGCCTGATGCATGGGATGGAGTTTACCCTTCATCATTTAGGGTGTCACTCTACTGATGTTATAAATGTTAAATGATTGCTTTATTTTGCCTTATAGTGTTTTTGTCTGTTTGGGGTATTATATGTTTATAAAAAGTTATTTAAATGATAATACATTTCTATTACTTGTCATTTCCACTCTTGGTGTCAAAGGCATTGCACAAATTCAACAATTCGGCTACACATTGCTAAATATAAATCAATAGTATTCTTAGGTTTTTGGGCCCAACAAAATTGTTGTATTGTGGGAAAATGAAAGTATAAAATTTGCATGAAGGTTGTAGGTAATTGAGATTCTTAAATGAGACTTGTATTTGCTGGGAGACTAATAGAAACCAATTCGAGCTTGGATAAATCTCCAAGGTTAACTACTGAACAGAATGCAAAAAGTGGATTCATCACAAGACATTGAAATAGTAAATATAATGAGCATTTTAAAGCAAGTATTTTAAATTAGACAGGATGGATAAAATTTCTTGAATGCTAGTCTTTGTTTCCAAATTACTTAAGAATGTATACCTTAATTAGGTTATGATATGACTAGTATATCAATGTGTAACTCTTTAAACTTTTGATAAAATCCAGATTCCAGCTCTTCTACAGGGAAGTTGATTCAAATAATGTGATTTGTAGTGTGTTTTAAAATAATTTAATGTGATGGTATAGGCTGTAGGATGCCAGATGACAAAATGAATAGTAACTATAAAAATGATTATAAACTACTTGTGGACTGCTAAACCCCTGAATGACATATATAGCAAATTATACGTTGTTATTAATATAGTCCCATGTCAATCTCCTAAGTTTTTATGTAAAGAATATATTTTATACATGCTATACATATAACTATATTTTATAATACATAATATATTGTTATATATGTAATTTCCCTGTACTTTCATGCCTGTATCTATTTAATATCTACCTATCATCTGTCTAAAGAATATCATTGTGTACCTCAAAAGCAGTTTGCTCTTTAATAAATGACTTAAACATATTAGATATAGCTGAAGTATTTATCACAAAATGCTAGTCAAGATATTATTTTTGGACAAAACCAACAATGTAGTGAAATTATACATCAAGATGCTCCATATAGTCAGATTATTGTAGTACTCAATTAGCCAACACAAAGAATGATTTAATTCTGGAGGATAATTTTTATCTCTACACAATTGTGGTAACTACAAATAATTGAAATGACTCATTCTACTTGTACAATGCTTTAGATGTACTAGAAACTTTCCCTATCATGTATATCATTTGAATATTAAGCTTCATTAATTACATATCTTTAACTTCTTCATTCCATGTGGTACTTTGCTGCCTCCTTTTTCACATCTCCCTGTCTACCCGTTTTTACTCTTCTCCTATCTGTGTTCCTTGAAAGAGTACACTTGTGTCTGTTTCCATTTTCTCATCTTGTACTTATACTTCCTGTTGTCACCTCCTATCATTGTGTCATATACAGACTGCTTTTGTTACCACCAGTCCTAGCTGCTGCATACTTTAATTCTGAATCATTACATTATGAATTTAACATTTACTTAAAATCTACAAAAATTGTTTCCTAAAATGTTTAATCTCTTATTCTGGTTACAAAATCAATACATCTTTTTTTTTTTTTTTTCATTGAACATACCTTGCGATCTAGAATTCAGATGATGTTCTCTGTGGTCAAGTACTCATAGACAAAATCTCTGCTGTTGCAGAAATTGCATTTTGATAGGAAGAAAAAAAGAAGTAAACACATGAACAGATGTATAAAGAAATGAATTAGGACAATTTAAGGTTATAATAAATAAAAAGATAATACAGAATGTTGGGAGAGAGGGCGCAAGTGGTCTTCCTGAACCCTGGAGAGCCAGTGTTGGGTGGTGATGTCTGTGGAGGTGATAGAAAAAATTGATCACTGTGGAAAGACTGGAGGGAGAAGCTTCGAGGTGGACTGAATCTTTAGAATAAAGCCTGGAATGAGCAGGCAGTAGGGAGTAGGGACAGAGGAAAGGCCAATGTGACTGAAGTGAGTGAGAGACATGAAGTAGGTCAGGGAGGTTGAGAGGAATACTTTCTCATTGCCGTGAAGTTACTTTCTGATTTCTGTGACAGAATACTCAGTGTCCACTGTTTAAATTAGGAAACACTTATTTAGCTCACACTTTGAGAAGGTCTCACACAATCCATTCATGGGCATCTAGCAGTGGTGGAAGCACATGGCAGAGGATGGAGAGCAGCTCACAGCAGTGAAGATCGGAGCCAAGTGAAGCAGGAGCATGGCTCCACTCCGGAAACTCTGCCAACACTGGAACTTTCCCAGGAAGATGCTGTAACAATGTATCTTCTTCTTTTACTTAGTTGGAGTTGCCAGGTGGGTCCGCCCACATACATAGCAGGTGCTCCTACCTCACTTCCTGGCCTGCAAGTCAATAATGCACTTGAAAGCTCTTGTCAGGGCAATCCCAAACTCAAGTTTGATACAGTCCTTTCAGTTCTCACCACAAGCATCCACCCCTTCCAGCCAGGCCCTATCTCCTAAGAGCACACAGTTCCACAGTGATCCCGCTACACCCAAATGCATGACACTTTGGGGGAATTTTCCACATCCAAACCATAGCAATGGACTTTTCTTCTGCAGTATAAAATCTGGATTTATTCCATTTTAATGAGTAGTTAAGTTCTGGGGTTTTAAGCAAAGGACAGATGTGATGGAGTCATGTGCAAGCAGACTTAGGGACCAAAATGATGCTCACAAAACCTAAGAGCAGAAAGACACTTGTTATCAATTCAGGCATAGCTTTCCATGCCAGATTTATTTGCTAATATTCACGTCATTGTGATGTGTTAACACAACATTGATCTGAATATTAGATTATCGTAGAGAAATATCTTGAAAAGAATTTTAAGTACATTGCCTTATGTGATCTTTCCAAAGAAATGCCTTAAGCTCAAAAGGAAGACAAAGGATTGGATTGCTGGTCTTCAATTTTATTTCCTTGGTACTTTAAGCTGCCCCCCTCTTTTTTTCTTTCCCTATTCCTTTCTACTGGCCAGTTAAAATTATTTTTTGTTTTTATGAATGACGAGTTTTCTTTCTTAGGTTTTAAAGTTCTTTCTTGATTATAGTTGAATGCCTTTCTCACGATGAGGGTGTGAGAAGGTTTCAAATCATCCAGAAGTCTAAATCTCAGTGTATATAACTGAACCGAGCACCACAGAAGGGAAGAGAGGGAGAAAGTCTGGGAGATGTAATTTTTAGACTTTCACTTTGACAACTTTTTGTTCCAGCATCCTTCACTGCCAAAGTTACCATTTCTCAGTTAGCCAATTTCCTTTGTGTTCCTTGCAAGCTGTTGCTGCTTGGGGAGCAATTTCAGAGTTGTATCTTCTTTGTGTATTTATCTTTCAACTTTCAATTTCTTTTCGCTCAGTTTTATGGTTATAAAACTGACTTAAATTTTGCAGTTTTTACAAATGAATTTTAGAATTCTAAATGGTGGTAGAAAAATTTTAAACAGAAGCCCTGTAGTTAGCAAATATAATAAAAGCCTAATCGTCCTTCTGTGGTCTCATCCAAGGTCAAGAACAAATGTATCAGTAGGCTTGTCCCTCTTTGAGAATTTAGTCCCTTTTTCAAAAAATCCTTGATTCCTCTATTGTAAATATTTTAAATAACAATCAAGTTTGACACTTTGTTCAAACATGATTTCTATTTAAAAATCAGAAAAAAAACCGAATCCCCCCTCCTTTTTTGGTTTTTCTTGTCTTCTTGTACTTCCAGAACTTTCCTACTGTCTTCCTCTTTGTCCTAATTTCAAACTGGAGGGAGGACACATCATCACCGCTTTTTTATGTTGATAACTTCACCATGTATTTGGCTGTCAGGCACCATCAACATTCAACAGACAATTCTCTACCATTATTACCCTGTCTTTTGGATCAGACCATATGTACATATTCACCAGCATATGGGATCTTGTCCCTCTCCTTCAGAATCTTATGTGATGAGTAACAGGATTAGAAGAGTGTGGCAAGTGGCTGTTGTGGAATAAGGCAAGACACTCAATGTGGTCTTAAAGTAATTCCACAGGAGGCATTCTAATCTGTACCATGACCAATGAGTAGAAGTAAGGCTTTTTAAAGAGCTGGTAGGAATAAAGTGAATGGTTGATGTGTTTTGGTGACATAGAGGTAAGACTTAGATGGCAGTTATTAGAAAACTTAGTAGAGTTGAAATATAAACTATTTGGGTGTGTGTGTGTGTGTGTGTGTGTGTGTGTGTGTGTGTGTGTGTGAGAGAGAGAGAGAGAGAGAGAGAGAGAGACAGAGAGAGAGACAGAGAGACAGAGAGAGATTGAGAAATGGCTTAAAATAAGATTAACCATACAGAGAAGGGCTAGGCATCAAAAAAAAAAAATCCTGCTGTAAAATTTATATACTCTGCTGAGAAATGTGAAGGTTTTAAGTGAGGATATCTTAGACTCTGGTGTCTTATTTGCTGTAACAATAAAGAATACATTACATTCACTCAACAGTCCTCATTAGACATTTACTAAGTATCAAGTGTTGCAAATACAGTTGTGAAAATGGCAGATGTAGGCAACTGTCTCAGGAGGATGACATGACATGTATGTGGAAGGAAGTCTGATTAGCATGCTGTGGTTATTAATTGCAGTATTCCAGTAGCTATGGCTACAGGTGTGCACAGGTAAGAGACATTAGGAGGGTCTGTTGATAGAACAGGATGATGAAGTCGATGCAGGGAGAATAATGTGACAGGGAGAAAATAGCATTGCTCCAGCTTTCCAAATGTTGACCTGTATTCCCTTTTCTTTCTTTACTTTGACAGCCTGGCAATTTTGTGGGTGTTTCCACTTCCATATGTCTAGTTATCAGTTTGACCAGCTGTCAGTCTGTCATCCCGTTTGGTGGGTACACAATGGTATGGAAAAAATGATGGGCCATTGACCTTGTAGTGGAGGCCATTTACTATGGGAAAGCTATTATCAAGAATTATGCTAAGCAGCAACTCCTGTCAGATGGGTTTTGCTGTTCGTTCTGTTCTGTGATGTGCAGTACAATAAGATTGAGGGATTGGATATGATGGCAGGCAGGATGTCGAAATATGTGGAAAAAAGTAGAATATTTAAGCAAAGCTAATAGTAAGAATGCCGAGAGGAAACAAATACAGCAGGATGGGAGATTTTTAAATGGGCACTTGATTTTCTGAGAGACTACTAAATAAGATTTTTGTGATAGCTCAATATTTTTGATATTCCTGATAATGTTAATATGCTGTGTTACTCTGTAGAGGCTTCTGAAAAATATTTTTGAAAAAACATACTTAACAATATGTTCTTAAAAATATGTACTTAAATTGGTTGGCTACAGAACTTAAAAAGTATATTTCACCTTTTAGTTTTTCACTAATACTTCTTTAACATTTCATGGTGCTGGCGCCTCCCAGAACACACTCAAGGACTTGCTGTTCTGTGTAGTGACAGTAATAATGGTACTTTTTATTATTTATTGTCTACTTTGCAGAGACAAGCTTTATAAAGACTTCATATCAATGTCACTATGATATAGGTATTGTTATTATTATGCCGATCTATTGACAATGAAAGTACTTTGCTGTTAAGTCACTTGTTCTGAGTCACACAGCCAATGAACAGGAAGCTTGATTTTAAATCCCTTACCACCCTGTGCATTGTCTTTGACATGCCATATGGCAAACCTCCGAGGAAAGTGTGCAGCCATTGGTGCCGCTGAAACTCCCTTCACTCGTGTCACAGAGGAGGCTCCCTTCCTGAGTTGTGCGCTTGGCCAAATGACCGAATTTTTTTTCATATTGTCAGGGAACCAACAGAGCTTCCCAATCAGTGGGTCAGGAATTTCACATACAGCATCCTGGGTTGCAGTGGAAGAAACCAAGTGGAGAGAGCCCGGAAACCTACACAAGAAACTGAAGTGAGACATCCCAAAGTGAAAAATTAAAGAAAAAAATTGTGTAAGGTTGCATAATTAGGATCCAGCTCACCCTGGACTCAAACCCTGCAATCCTGACTCCTCAGCATATAAATGAGTATGCACTGCTCCCTCACACTAAAGACAATATGTACCTGAATGAAAGTGTTAATTTTTTCATGAACTTATTCCTGTAAAGATTACCTGAAATTGCACACCCAGCATTGCTACCACTGCATTGTATCTTTGGAGTTGGGTTGTTTTATAAGAGGAGAGGAGAGGGTGACTTGGGGAATTCGGTAGGAGACATAGGTGAAGTCTGTAAGCCACCCCAGAGGGGCGCATTAGAGCTCTACTGCAAGCAAAAAGGGAATTCAAAGTGTGGTCTGAATCTGAAGGGAGCGGGTGGTGGACATCTATTTCAGCTTCTTCCCGTAAGTAAATACACATGGGTTTGTTTCCTGTTGACGTTGCTTTGCCCTGAGCCATGTAGTGCTTTATGTAAGACTTTTGAATTATGTAATTCTAGGCTTGAATTTTTACTCTTCATGAAATGTGACCTCAAAAAATTGTGGAACTTTTATCAGCTACAGAAATGGGGATGGACGCATCTGCATGCAAAATGTGTCTGAAAAACAAAAGAAATAATACATAAAAGCTTGAGGTAGAACATGCTGAAGGTTTATTATAAGTAATGATTATTGATATATACTTTGTTTTCGCTTTCCTCTATTTTATGGGCTTAACTTGAAAATACTAATTCGGTAGTTTTTTATTCTGCTTTTCCATTTTTCTCTTATTCTGGTAAAGTACAGAAACATAGATTCTAACAACATTGTGTCTCTAGGAGCAGAGTTGTGTGTTTTAAATGATTCTGGTTAATTTCTAATAAACAGGACAACTCAATAGAAGACTTTCAAAATTCATTAAAATAATACATTTCAAATAACTTTCTTGAGCAGGGGGACTCATCTAAGCAATTTCATCTCAACTCTTTGCTATAAGCATTTGATTCGGTACTGAAGAAATAATCTTCAGAGCAAAAAACCAAAATAATAAATGATTTGCCTAAAATCATTTGAATGACTATGTCTTAGATTCTTTTAATCAGTTAAGTCTCCATTCATGTGGAGCAAAAAATGATAATATTTCCAGATGGATTTAGGCTATTGTTAAGTGGGCAAAGAGAAACCTAAGCAGGACTTCGATGCCTTATTTTGTCATATCGAGGTACATTGTTTGCCAATTTTGTGTGCTTCGTGTTCCTATAGCAAGTCATCCAGTTTTCATGAGTTAAATAACTTTATGTGTTCAGGAAGGCTTACATGTGGTACCATTATGATGGAAAAGCAATAGTCTTACATAATTGGGATTTTAATTTTTTATTTTTTTCTTTGCAGGATGAATAAGAGATACTTACAGAAAGCAACAAAAGGAAAACTGCTAATAATAATATTTATCGTAACATTGTGGGGGAAAGTCGTATTCAGCGCAAACCATCATAAAGGTAAGTTCTTCTGTTTTCCTCCTTGCCTGTCGTGATGATGACTCCTCTTAGCATAGACTACTGCACTCTGTCTTCACTGCTCTGTTAACGTTTTTAAGGTATGAGTTCCCACTGGCAATTTTCCTTAAGTAGAAATGTAGAGAGAGATGACTTTGAAAGGGGAAAGATGGTATTTCCAGGCTTACTGACATTCTGCAAATATTGTCCAGGCTATGTATTTTAACTCTCCTGTCCTCCCCCATTAAGATCGTAATATTTAAAGGTTGAGCTGACATGTAATAAGCATGAGCTTCCCATGGCCACCCTCTTGGTAAAGAAACTGTCTTTAATGATAGGTACTGTTGTAATACATAGCAAAAATTCTAAACTTTTTATGCTTTTTCTGGGCTGTCTTTTGCCAGAGTACCCCTTTGACACCATGTGGGCACTGCTTCTTGCATATGATAGTTAGCAGGGTCAATTCTGCTATACAAAAAAGAGGGTATTTGTTCTATATGTATGCATTAAGGTTGAAAGCTCAAAAATTATGGCCTTTCTGTCTTCTTTCCTGGCCGTTAGCCTCAGTATAATGAATGAGTTAAAATGGGGCTATTTCTAAAGTGTACCTACCATAATCAAGTATTCATAACCCGAGAAGTCAATTTAGATTTTGCTGTGAAATATGGTTTTACAGTTCAATTCTCAGTCCATTGTATAGTCTAGAGAACAGCAACTTACTTTCTTATTCTGTTTTTGGGAAAGGGGGGATTTAAGACTGGTTAGAATTCTGTAACACTTAAGGTAGCTACACATGTGCATTTAATTAGCATAACAAGGAACATTAACACTAGGGAGAGGAGAGATGTGGTAAGAAGGAATGATGCGTATGAAACAAATCTCTCCCACTTGTATTTAAATTAGAGACTTCTGGTGAAATAGAATTTTATGAAAGTTCATTCATATTTTAGAATCCTCTTTTTTGACTCGCAGTATGCATATTTTGTTTAATACAGCACACTGATCCATGAATCAAGCTTGAAGTTTTCTGCCAAAATTTTTATTCCTGTAAAATCGAACAGAGGTTAGGGAAGAAATTCCCTACGGCTCGAAATTGGCAATAATGAACTTGACCTGGAGCCAAAGTAGTGTTAAATGCTCACTTTTTCAAAGACCTTCTTTTGGACTGAGCAAGAGACTGCACCTCATCTCTCCAGTCATTCATAGTCACCCCAGTGACTAGTCCCAACTTATAAAGGAGCTAGAAGAAGTGAGAGATTCATTGGGATGGTCACAATGACTGGGCAGATTGTGGAGGAACTGTCTCATCTCCAAAGCCAAGTAAGATGAGACCTAAGAGAAAAAGTCTTGAAGCCTCTTAACAGTTTATGTACTATATGGGAGTGTTAAAGGTACTTAAAGAATTTTTGTGTTATATTCTTTACTAATTCTCAAAACTAAGATTTTTATTTTTTTACAACTTGATAAGAAATTACATTTTGAACATAAGTTATACAGAGTCTCAGAAAACATACCTAAGTTTTCAAATTCAGGACATTTTTCAAAATAGAGTTTTGGGTTGGTTCTATTCGGTTTCCACCCTGCACTGATATTCTGGATGACTATTTTATGAAAGTTGTTCTCCTCTGTTTCATCTCTCTATTTCTTCTTTTTCTCATCCTTTCATCTTTTTCTTTCTTTCATTCTTGCCTTCATATTTTCCATTCAATAATTCTTTTTGTATTGAGCTATTGTACACATAAAATAGTAAGGCTAACATATATGTATAAAGTTGTATAACATGTTCATAAAATACACAGTATTGTTCTTACCATCCATTTGAGAAGTGTAATTTTTTCTCATACTTTTGCAAATGGGTATATTTATGCTAATTTCATTCTTTCAACTCCTTAGTGAGGATATTCACTATTCTAAATATTGCAATTAGAATTACTTTGCTCTTAATGACAGTTTCATTGTATGAATATGATGTACATATCCAGTGGTATTTTGCTTACTTTTGTTTTAATTTGTTATCATTCTGTATTATCTTTTAATTTGCTATTTTGCCTAACAATATATTTTATATATTTGATATGGTTTATATGGTTTATGTATGTCTTTCAGGGATTGCATATTCAATTCTATAGTTGGTTTACATTTTCTTGAATGAAGTACCTAAAATTTAGTGTTCTCTTTTACATGAACATCTGATACTGTATTTTTTGATAGTTTGAGAAATGATCCTGTGAGATTTCTTGTAGTTCCCTTTTTCTGGCTCTTGGAAGTTTGTTACCACCCATGGACTATATACAAAAAACCACTTATTTAAGTAAGCAGGAAGTGTTTTATTCAAAAGTTAATTTCAAGAAAGATGCAAGAATTATAAACTACACATCATCATCTTCTCCTAGAGGTCTTTTATATCCTGGTACAGAAGTGGCTCAAATTTACAAAGTAAGAGAAATTCCCACTTAACTGTGGGACCTGACTGTTAACAATTAACATTTGTGTCTGCTGGCTGGGGAGCCTCTTTTGACTTATTAGAAACCTAAGGGATATTTGCATCTCTGTACCTCTGTTATTTTTTTTTTTTTTCTTCTTAAGGGAAGTGAAGAAGGTGGACACTGGTCTACTTTCTGGAAAATACACCCTTTCATTATGTTGCTGTCCTGTAGGTATCAGGTTTTCTTGTAGTATTTTTAGGAATAAGAGTTCTGAGTAACAGAGTATGCATACCTTCAATTTAAAAAGATAATGTCAAATGTTTTTTCAGTGTCATAGCACTGAACGTTCCAAAGTACTTTTATCCTTTTCATCCCTGCTTTCTATAGTTACACCTTCTCTTTCAGTCTGGGTATTACTTCCTTGTGCAGTATCTGTCTTTTTTTGTTTGTTTGTTTGTTTGTTTGTTTTTTTTGTCATTGGGAATTGGTCAACTGAAGATAACCAACTTTTGGTTTTCAGAGGACCAATCTTGCCTTTGGTAATCTTTTCATTTATAGCTTTTAAAATTTCATTTTTCTCTTTTATCTATTTACTTTCATTAATTGTACTTTATTTATAAAACATATATTTACTGTATGCTCATTATGTTAGGTACTAGTGGGAATTAAAAATTTCCTGGTTCCTTCAGATAAAAACTCCTGTCCTTTGAGTATATATACCACATGTTTAGACCTAAAGTCTTTTCTGTGGTTAACAAGGTGTAATTTCTCTTTTATCCCCCAGTGGCCTACATGGCTGCATTAGCATAAAGTCCCATGACTGAGCTCTTGAGGTATGTGGAAAGATTTGGGTGCTGTATGCTCGGTAGAAAGCCAAGGCTTTGGAGAACACTGAAGTGTGTTTGGCTCTTGGAGGGGTACGTTTTTATTCTAAATGGTTAAGGAGTGTCCAACAAAGAAATTAGGTTGCTTTTGCTTTGAAGACAGTAAGAGATAGCTTATTCTGAAGCCAAGCATGAATAGGAACATGAGGCTTTTGGAGGACACTCTAGATCCAAGTCACCACAGTCTGGGAACATGAATTTAGGTTTCTCTAAATAGCATGTCCCAATATGTAGCAGTTGTATGCGTTCATCATAGTTATAGAACAAAAGACAGTTATAAATCAGAGCACTCTTTAAAAATGTTGGTGGAAGCATCAGATAACCAGGTCACACTGACATGAGGGAATCTCTGCCCTAGGCCCCAGATGTTATCTAAGCATGTGCTTAGCTCTGGAGTTGAATGAAAGCTTTGCAGATCTGCTTTCACATTTTAAAAGAGTCACTGAGTAATTACAGGAATGTTGCATATCAAAGGACTTATCATAGGATGAGGACAATCGATATCAGCCATGAAAAAAGGCCAAGAAAGCTCATGATAGTCTGGCTGTGGAAAGCATCACAGCCTCTCCACAGGTTCTCCAGAATCCGGTTAGCTAATCACAGTAGCCTCATTGTGCATGAGGCTATTTTCAGGGAACTTCAGTTCTCACTTGCTCCCTGTTGGTAAAGAATTACATCGTGTGTATGGGGGGAGGGGTGCAAATACTTATTTCCCATATCGCTAGGGAGGCCCATCTGATGAAGATGAGGCTGATCAGTAGGCAGGAAGGAGGTCTTCAGGAGAGAGAAAGGAATGGCTGGCAAAGCCACCTAGGAAGAAGCTGCTGGCTTGCATCAAATCTATTTGCCATCATAATCTGAGTCCTATTATTTTGTTATCTTCTATATCTAGCATAACATTTACATGGGACATATAATAGGGCTATCATACCTAAAATAGAAATAATCAAGAAGAGAGTCTGGCCTAATGATGTGTAGGTAGCAGTTGAGGGAAATAGACCTTGTACTCGGTCGAAAAAAAAATTTTTAGATGCGTCATCATACTTACTACCCAGACTGATTGCTTCCCCCCTTTGCAATCACTTGTATTTGATGAACTATCTGATATGTGAGTATCTGTGGTATGATGTTATTTTTATTTTTAGCTCTTTTGCTTAGTTTAATCTTATGACTATAACTTCATCTGAGGTGGCTAGCTTTAATTTTGGGAAAAATTGATCTTTAAAGTCTAAAAAAAGTTTTATTTACCGGATTTTCTAGGTGCTGTAATAGATTCCATCTTTCCTAAACAAGTGGACAGTTCTAGAGAGAAATCAAAGAGAAGTATAATATACAAAAGTGGAGACAAAGAAGTGTTGGCTGTAACCAAATCTTACTGTAAATTTTAGTAGAGAGAAACATGGGACTCCAGTGGGAGTCATTTATTGTGTATGTGTACATATATATATATATGTACACATACACATGCATACATACAGTATATATAAACATATACATGCATGCGTTCCTTTTGTTTTTTATTTTAACTATTACAGAAAGCCTCAAAGGCTTGTTTTTTAATTTATTGTTATTTATTTAATTTTTTAGTATTTATCATTTTATTACTCCAACCTTTACTTGAAGTACAAAAAACCATCAGTGTGTGTGGTTCCCAGGCATAGCTTTCTTTCCCACGATTTTTATTGACATATATGCAATACATAATGTTTACAATGAAATTGAGTATTTTGTGGGCATTTGTGTCACATCAACTTTATAATCCTTCCCATTTTTGGCCATGGCACAGGGCTTGTTTAATTAAGGAACATGGGCTCCTAAAATGTAGGGTCTTAGTTACAACTTTTCTAATCTTGTAATTGGGGAATTTCCTTTTTATTTTTTTAATCGTTAGAATTACCTCTGGCCTTTACACTAAGAAGTGTGTTGGCTATTAAAAAAATCTATCCTGTCTGTCTGTCTGTCTACCTAACTAGGGGCTGGAGAAGTGGCTCAGCAGTTAAAGGGCTTGTCTAGCAAGTGCTAAGTCAAGTGCTAAGTACCCAAGTTCGATTCCCCAGCACCACATGAGCTGTGCGTGGTCGCACATGCTTGTAGTTCCAGCACTCTGGAGGCTGAAGCAGGAGGATTGCCATGAGTCCAAGGCAACCCTAGGCTACATAGTTAGCTCAGGACCAGCCTATGATTCCATTTGTGAATTTGGGAATAGTTCTAGTAGTTTATCTAATTTTTTAAAAAATTATTTTTGTAATGCATTCTGTGAATTTAACCTGTGCTACTTTTTTTTCTTAGTAAGATCCCCTTTAACTCTAGATTTGGCCAAATTTTGATCAGTTTACCATGAATGCTGTTGTCATTGGAGATTGATAGCTTTTTACAATTTCGATAAAAAGAACCTAAAACATTTGGGTATCCATATATAAGTTGATAAGGTAAGAGTTACTCTGAGGGTTATGATTTATCATCTCTAATATCAATGTCAGTACACTAAAATACAGTGAAAAGAGACTTTTTAAAATAAAAGTGGGTTTCCTTAGATAGATTTAAATTAGGATTTTAATATTTTAAAAGCTGCAGTTACTGTTGTATTTTTTAAAATCCGAATTATACTAAATAATGATTGAGCTCTTTTCCTGGAAGTAACACAAACATGATTAATGTAAAGTTATAACCTTATTAAGGTCTTTAAGATTAACATTGTGTGTTTGTCATCTGAAAAAATACACTAAGGTAAGTTTTAAATTACTTTAGAAATTTTTTTTTGGTAGGGAGCAGGATCTTACTCTGCAGTCCAGGCTGATCCTCAACTCCTTGTGTAGCCCAGGTTGGCTTTGAATTCCCAGCAATCCTCATGCCTCAGGATCTGAGTCCTGGGATTGTGGGTGTGTGCTATCACACCTGGCGTATGTGTTGCAAGGGAATTGAATCCAGGGCCTTGATTTTGCTAGGCCAGTGCCTTAACTGCTTTGCCGTTCCACCAGCCCCAGAGAAAATTCTACAGATTTTCAAGTTGTTTTCTTACTTTACTTACTTCCTTATTAATGACGTAGCTGGAGGTGAACATCATTTAACCTTTTTGAAATCTGTGTGGGTATGTCCTCAGGAAGACTCAGTACACACTTGATTGTTGAATACACACTGGTCACAGTTGCACCTGAGAAGTGTGAACAGTAAGAATTTAACTCTTTTATCACTGTATCTTGTCTGTGGGAACCCAGCAAAGTCAAATTATAGCAACAGGGTGAGGTCATTATGTCCATCGCTGCTTCAAGCTGAACAGAGGTGTAGTAAGAGCACCTTGAGCTTGCTGATCTGGCAGAAGTTGTGGCGATTATTAAATTTGAGTGTAAATCTGAAGGTGGCTTGCGGAAGGGTGAAAGGGCAAGTATTTCTCTGAACAATCCTGGAAATTCTTTTCAGGTGGTCATATAGTTCAGGAGTTTTTGGATTCTGAAACAATCCCAAAAAGACAATTGAGTTGACATTAATTAAAATAAAATGTGATTACTACTTGAGAAGAATCCTCTTTGTTTTGAACAATTAAAATTTGGATTTTATCTGGCAAACCTGTTAGGCCATACTCACACAGATTTAGGGCCAAGTATAATGTTGGCAGATTCTTTGTGATCTTTGTCAGGCACTTATACATAAGAACCTCAGCAAGAGAGGCATAAAGAAACATTAAGGGGTCTGAATGTTCAGGTTACCTGAAGGCCATTGATTAAGTTTAATTTCCTTTAGTTGATACTTAGTATTTTTAGACCTTGGGTTAGGTCTTCGTTGGGCGCTGAAGAAAACACAGCAAAAAATTAAGGAAAAACTGTACAAAACAAAAACAGGTTATAACACTTTTGAACTATATCTAAGATTGATTTTATCATAGGCTATTTATGTAGTAGTTATGACTGATCACATTAGAACTAGTGGATCGTGTGTGTGTGTGTGTGTGTGTGTGTGTGTGTGTGTGTGTGTGTATTTAGGACAAATATCCAACCCTTTTTTGATAATTTGAGTGGAGCTACTTATGGATAGTGTTTTCGGCATTATGCTACAATTAGGAGCAGAAAAAACAGAACCAAAAATCTGCCATTATATTCAACATAAGAGTCCAAAGTATGAACACATTATATACTTAGCATTATATTCCTTAGATGTTATAGTTTGATTAAGTTAGCCTTTTATTAAGGCAGAACTTAGAATCTTCATCGAGTCTTATGTAGATTGATGACATTGATAGGAATGAAGTAGCTTAGCTCTTAGACATTTAGGCAAAGTGTTTCCCACCATAATATATAATGTAATGTGATACAATATGTTACTTATGTAACATTTTACTTATTTAGATTAAAACCAGTAGGTCTTGTATTAAATTTAGTTGTTCCAATATAAAGAGCAGAGATACCAAAGGTTTTGATCACTTACATGTTTAAAGTTTGGATGTAGTGTATCTTGTGTTAAAAAGAGCACTTGTTGGTTACTTTGCATTTATTAAAGTTACCTAATTTTAGCTCTCTAAACTTCACATTAGATAAAGCTTAGAATCACAGTGTAGTTTGTCCTCAGCTGTTCCCTATACATGTATATATGATGTATTATATTGTAAGATAACTTTAGTGAGCAGCTAATCCTTTAAACAGTTCCTTGAGATCTTGTTTTAGACTGCAGAGAAAATGACTGAGGATCAAATTGAGGATTATAGCCTTTAGTTACATTCTAGCAGTAAAATTTTTCCCCAAAACTGAGCTTGTAATTTACAAAACCAAAAAAGCACTGCACAAGTCATATAATCACTTTTTCTCTTCACCTTTTATAGACACTGCAGAAGTCCTTTTTAATCCAGAATATTTCTTTTATTCTTCTTTAACCCAAAGTGTCCTCATACCTGTACCCTTTCTGTTTGTATCTCCTCTTCTGCTTAGTGACTTTTTGTTTTGCTCCCTTTAAGAAATACTTAACGTGAGCTTGTAGTACATAAATCATGCAGGTGCTGAAGCAGATCACCCACTTAAGATTAACAATTGTACCTTCATTACATATTTAGAGTTTTGTACGAGCTGAAAGCATTTTAATATGGGAAGTGAGAATTAATGTCTATTTACCAGTAAGGACATGTGTTTTCCCTTGACCTGTCAAATATCTTTACAATACTAATTCAATTTTTATGGTATTAATACCTATTTTCTTGTTAGGTATTTAAAACATAAAACACAAAATTTTTCATCTAGAGTAAAATTATTTTTAAAATTAGTTTTACCTTGAATGTTAAACAAATTATTGAAAGGTTTTATAGCAAGCCAACTTTTAAATAAATTAATTTTCATAAAACTTAACATTTTTTTGGTTACAAAGTCTGCCAGCATAAGGTAGAAGGAGCTAACCCAATTACAGTTATCATTTTAGCTTTTAATAAGCTTAAGAAAGCAAATTTCAATCTTCATGTATCTTAATATTTTTGAAAAATGTACTTTAGTCCCAGTTTTTGAGCCTCTGGAATTTATGAAGGTTGAGACTTAGCACCTGGTACCTCAAATATCATTGCACAGTTATCTAAAAGTACTAATTTTATATTTAGATTGTTTTAATTAGATTAATTAGCAATATTATAAGATAGCTTTACCTTTTGATTTACCAACCAACTTGCATATTTATAACGCTAAGGTTTTTACTGTAAGTGTATAAACACCTTGGGCCTAACAGTGTTTAATCTAAAAGACATACAAACAAGACAGACATGACTTGTAACATAGACTTTTATCCTTTTACTTAATCAATTAATGATTTCTCTTAAAATTAATTTGATTAAAATTCATTTGGTACCATTTAGGCACTTTGTTGATACAACTCAAATCACATAGACACATATATTCAGACAAGAACAGATTTATGACCTTTGTCACTTAATGAATATCTGTTTTTTTATATATTTAAAACCCAATAAAATCTAGTGAAGATTACACAAAAAGTATTCATGAAATGCAGGATTTCTCTTTTTTAAAGTTAGTTTTACTGTGAGCATTATTGAGAACATACCAATAACGTGAGCTTTGTCGTAAGTTGAACGCCAGTACCTTACCTTAAGTTTGAAGTAAAGAAAATACATTTTTTAGCAAAAGCTCTTTAGTGTTTTAATCCAATTGTAAATAATCTTAATGTTTTAATTAATATAAATAATACTGTTGTAATCTTTGTGAATACCCAAAGCATTTAAGTGCAGCCAACTTTTTAAAATTATTATTATTGAAATACAGTCTCAGAGCTTGCCAAGGTTTCCTGTAAAGGCAGTTTTCTTTTTTTTTTCTTTTTTTTTCTTTTTTTTTTTTTTTTGGTTTTAGCTGCCCCCCTAGTGCTGGAATCACAGGTGTGCACTACTACACCCAACTAATTTCAGGTGGTTCTCAGAATCAACACAAGGCCTTGTGCTTGCTAGACAAACTTTCTAGTAGCTGAGCTAGCCCCTAGGCAAACATTTTAAGCACTGAGTTGTATTCTATCCCATTGATAATTTTATTTTTACCTTTAGAACCATAATTCATGTGTGACTTTGGCTTAATAACAATTTTTAGATCATACTGTGCATTTGTATACATATATGTGTATATCTGTGTATATATGTATACATTTCATAGAAAAATTAAAATCAATTTAATTTTTTGCAGATGTAGTTTTTTTGAAGGACCTTCCTTTAGTGGTTGCTTGTGCCCAAGGCTAATTATTCAAACACAGGTCACTAGACAGACAAGTAGATAACTAGAGAATAGTTTTTAGATATGTTAATAAAATTATAATAATTTTCTGATTAAGTTTTGTTTTAAATTTCAGTTAAATATGCTGTTATTGTCTTTTGTCTAGTGCTTTTAGGCTTTGTGCACAAAAAGGATCACCAGTTTTGTAACAAAGATTTCCCACTAAGAAAACTGTAAAGCTAAAGTAGATTATCTTCTTTTTGTGAAATACTTTCAAGTTGAATTTCTGTAATTTTCAAATATAAAGTTGGCTGGAGTGTTAGATGGTGGTTTGTCTCCACACATTTCCTTGTTCCTAGAATGTCTATTTTCCATTTTTCTAAGAACTGTAAACTGATCTATGCTACTGAGGGGTAGATGTTTTGGCTCAGTGCTATGTGCTGTTTTTGGACATAGCTGTCTTATTTATTACTGCAGAATCAGTTCCTTCCACATGTGTCTTGGCTTTGCACTGCATGTTTTTCAGAAATATGAAGTGGCCGAAGGCACTGGGTGATCAGTCTTTTCTATGTGTCTTCCCGGTATGTTCCCTCGAACCCAATAATGGGGTATGTTATTGGAATTTCCTATGGGGCTGTTGCATGTTATGGGGTATATACCCCTGACACCTCTGCCCTTATGAGCTATGGAGAATCATGTCCCTTCTCTTCACTGCCTTCTCAGACACTTGGAAATTTCCTAAGCTCTGAGTAGTTGCACTGTGCAACATTAGCACAGGGAAACAGACTCACTCGCTGAAGCAATGTTCGGAGACAAAGGCCAGTTATCAGTTATCAAAGCAGCGTTTCGAAATAAGCCTAAAACAAAGCTAATAGTTGTAAGAGAATGCCTTTAGAGATTTTACAGTAAAAACAAAACAGACTAAAAATCAGGACAAAGTCAAACAAAATAAAACTGTATAATCAGAAAATTGGAAAACCAAACAGACTGGTCAGATAAAATGCTCTCGAAGTAAACAACAAAAGCAGATTCTTTAAACCAAACTTGGAAGGCAAAACAAACAGAGTATCCCAAATGGATCAGATCCTACAGAAAACCAGCTTAGAGTAAACTTGAATTCTCAATCTAATACAAAAAAAGGTCCTTGGCCCCGAAGGAAAAGTTGCTAGATCCACCTTGAGGCCAAAACCAAGGGCAGAACATGAAGAGCTTCCTAAATTCTGGTGCCAGGTGCTTCTTGGGATGGCTCATACAGTAAATGGTGGTTAGCTTTATTGGGGGCCTCACGGTGGATGCCAAAGTATCATTTTTGCCTTAAAGAAAATAAAGAGATATTCTGAAGCCAAATATGAGAGAACAAGGCCTAGAAACATGAATTTAGGTTTCTCCAAATAGCACACTCCAATAAGCAGCAGTGTTTATAGTCACAAAACAAAAGGAAGTCATAAATCAGATAACTTTTTGAAAACATTGGTGGAACCATCTTGTAGGCAGGTAACTGTGAAGTGGAGAAATATGCTATAGGCCTTAGGTATTATGAATGTTACTATTTCTCAGGTTGGTGGAAAGCTAGGTGGTCTGCTTTTACATTTTAAAAGGGTTACTTAGTAATTATAGAGATACTATACATTATTTATCACAGGATGTTAAATCAGATATAAAGGAGGACAATAGATGGGGCCATGAGAAAGAGCCAAGGTAGCCCATAATAGTCTGGCTATGCAAAGCATCCCTGCCTCTCCACTATTTTCCAGAACCTAATTAGCTAATTACAATAGCCTCCTTGTGAGTGAGGATATTTTCAGGGAACCTGAGTTCTGAGGCAAGAATCTAAGATCCTTTACACCCTGTACCAGAGAAGCAAAAGATGTTTTTTCTTTTCAGGTGGACAGGGAAATGGCTATGTATCTCTCATGTATAAATGGAAACATCTGTTTTCTTTGAATCACCTATAGAATGTTCCAGTCTTATACTGATCGTGTGGGGATATTTATTATTAGGTAGTTAATGAGAAATCAGTTTCTGATCCGTAATAGCTTGGTGAATATTCAAAATGAAAGTAATAAAAATGAATGTTCAAAACGCAGTAGCACTGAAGAGCCATTACCGATGCCAAATCATAACATAATGAGATGTGTACTATTTTATAACCAGATGAGAAACTACAACAATGGCCAAGTTAAATAATTCATCTCAAGTTACCTCAGTAGTAAATGTTGCCAAGAAAATTCAAAGGTAGGCAGTCTTGCTCTCTTTGTATAGGTGGTATACACTGGCAAATGAATGTCTTTGCTTTTCCTTTTTTGGCATTGAGATGACTTCCTGATTCTATGGGTTGATGTTTCTTATGACTGAAATTTTTTAGGCAATAGGTCTTCCATCACTGTTTCTATTGTACTACTCTTAGAATTCTGGTTAGGTGTTAGATATATGTCAGCTTTCTCATATTTCTCTCTTTATTTTTCAATTTTTAATACTTTCGGTGCTATACCTTTGGGTGTTTCTTCATTTTTTTTAACCTCACAAATTCAGTGTTTTCTTGTATCTAATCTGCTCTTTAACCTACAAAGCATATTTTTATTTATTATATGCTACTGAAAATCTGTCTTTTTTCTAACTCACTTGCATTTGATATCTTTGTTCTTACTCATGTTTCAATTTTCTCTTTTTATATTATATACATGATTGTAATTTATAATTTTTTTCTTAGTGTGACTCATTCATGATATTTGTTCCGGAGTATTATGATTCTTTTTTTACATGTTGTGAACTCATTTTGTTAAAATTACATTTGTGAGAACTTGTAGTCATATGATCAGGATGTATTCTTACAGAGATGACTCGGGTATGCTTTGTGTCTTCCGTGATGTTCTCTATTAACGAGCCAAGTCAGGAATATTTGTTCATATGACTTACCAAACAAGGGCTCTTGAGAGAAGTACAAACAAAACAAAAGAGAGGTAGACATAAAAACTAGAGGATGTTTTATTCTGGTCCTATGGGGAAGCTTTAAGACTAATTGCTTCACATTGATGGTCCCACCTGGAGTCCAGGTGCATAGCTGTTTTACCCTTGTATTTATTAGTCATTTGTGATTGATTTGTTCCCAATGGTGTGGAGTTGGCTTTCTAGGGAAGAGGCTAGTCTTTAACAGAGAGTAAATCTTCAGAGAAGGAAATGACCCTGAACTGCCCTTAGCTAACATTCACAGCAGGTGGAGAAAGATGCCCAATAGTGAAAGGATCTTGCCAGTGTACCGGCAGCTTACCCTGCTGCCGACAGGTCTTCATAGAAGTCTTCAGGTCTGCTTGCTTCTCACTTAAGGTCACTGAATACAGCTGAAGTTTACCCAACATTCTGGCTGATTACATTTTTAGTTTGTTTGTTTAAACCCCATAGTTAGCATTTTTGTTAGAATAATACAATAGTTCTGGTAAACTTGAAGCACTGTGCACAAATACAGCCCAATCTTCACGTTTACTTCCCTTGTCCCTTTGCCACTGTCCCACTTCCCTCCCTTTCTACAAATTGATTAGAAAACTGAAGATTAGTGACGGTTCACACTTATGTGGTTGGTACCAAGGCAAATACCGTTGCTCATTATCTGCCTCTCCGTGTCATTCTAGACTTTCTCCTTCAGCTTGATCGTCTTCCTATTCCTGTAAGTTGCTTGGGATGCTTACCTGCTGTTTGGTGGAGAGACTGGCCCCTGGAGTTCCATATTCCTAATGCGGTGATGGTGGTCATACCTCCTGACAGTTATAAATGGCTCTGGGAACACCACATGATGCTCCAGTGGATCATCTGAGTGCCTAACATGTTCCTACTTGCCTCTCAGGCATGTCAGCTGACCCCTTCTTCTGGATCTCTTACCCTATGGGTTATTTTATCTCTGCTTCATAGGTAGGAGGAGCCTAGATTGATCTGACATCAGCAGAAGGTTCTTTCTCTAGAGATATGCTTTCTGTTTTCCCTGATAAATGGCATTACCTTTCTAGAAACAAGTACTCTTTGTCTCAGAGAGTCTATTGGTCATATTTTAGGATTTTTTTTGATTATTTCTAGTGGAAAAGTTGTTTGCTTACTCAATAGTTTTTGAATGTCTACAATCAGGGGTGAGAATACAGCTTAACATAAAAGAGACAAAAGCTATTATTCTTCATGGTGCTTTTAGCTGAGAAGTGGGAAAACAAATAATAAAAGGAAATAAAACGGTAGGTTTTATAGTATAAATGCTCTGGAAAAGCTACAAAGGAAGAAAGCAGTACAGGAAGTGTTGAGGAGAGATTATAAGGCCTTTGGATAACAACCAAAGTTTCCAGCCATGGGAATAGAGAGGGAAAGGATGTTCCAGGCAGAACAGCAATAAGTACGAATGCTTTCAAACATGCTGAGACAATAATAAATATCAAGGAAGGTGATGGGTTCGTTATAGAGCAGGTCAATACAAAAGGTGTGGAGTGGACGAGTAAATGACACTGCCAACACATCATGACGATGATACCCTGTTCTCAGAAGCACCCAAATGAAGAACTGTGTCACTTCCTTTTTCTACCAGGGTGTTTAAACATTGTAGAACTCCAGACCATTTGGATTTGAAAAATCAGATATCTAAAAATCAGAAATTGTTGTCATCTCCTTAATAAAATCTTCTGTGCTTTGGGAACTAACAGTCCCTCACTCACAGACAAGGAAGTTTACTGCTCACACTGCCACAGAAATATTCTGCCCGAATTCTTAAAATTATATTGAGCTGGGCTTTTCAGGGGGGGATTAACTCAGAACATTGTGACAGCCAGTCCGAAAATATAAACAGTATTTCCCCCTTGGAAGCAATTATATTAGGTACAGCTTCAGATATTGGGGATCAGAGAGAAAACATTTTAGTTTAGAACATCAAGTTCTCCACAGAAAAATGTAGTCAATAATCTTAAAGGCTAATATGTTTTCTTTCCTTTCCTTTACTTGTCTACTATATCCAAACTAAATCTTAAGTGAGTGAGTCATCACTGGGCATTTGGGTTGAAAGAAAAGCTGTATTTGATGGAAGGCCCATGCACGTGAGAATTATACAGATGAAACCCTTAAAATGCTAATTTGATTAGCTGAAGTTGAGTGCATGTTATCGTTAGTATAGTACAATGTAAATACAAGATCAACTAGTACTTTTTTATTGAAATTCTGCTGTACTCTTTGAAAGTTGTATTTTGAACAATATTGAGTGTGGAGAAGGAAGCAATTACTTAAATTCATACAAATAAATTATGCAATAGTCAAAAAATTCAAATGGATCTTCACTACATTGAGGGGTACATGATTCAGAAATTTAAAA
Source organism: Ctenodactylus gundi (assembly GCA_004027205.1). NCBI lineage: Eukaryota > Metazoa > Chordata > Mammalia > Rodentia > Ctenodactylidae > Ctenodactylus > Ctenodactylus gundi. Next base: position 217,609 of record PVKB01001427.1, read on the forward strand.
ATTGTATTATGTATGCAATTTAAGGTTTCTTCCTGCATAGTTATTATATGTCCCCTCTCCCCCCACACACACTTTGTATTGTTGTTGTTCATTCATGAATTCCAAATTCTGTAACACTTTAGAGACATGGGATTTGGGAAATCAGTGAACATCTTTGCCTGCCACTATTTCAGAGGCTCACCTCTTTCCTAGCTGACCATTACCCTTCTTTCTACCGTCACTCATGTTGGGGCTTTTTTATGCTGTTATTGTGTGGACTTCATAAGAGGGCAACCCATTTATAGTCCATCTGTTGTATTTGGTCCATTTCACTAAGCATTATTGATCCAAGATGGTCACATTTTTGTTCAAATACTTCATATCTGTCTTTCTTTAAGGCTGCATAGTATTCCATTGTGTGTAAGTAGCACATGTTCTTTAACTATTCCTCTGTGGATGGGCATGGAGGTTGTTTCCAGAATTTGCCTGTTACGAATTGTGCTGCTGTAAACACGGTTATATGTGTGCCTTTTTGGTATGTTGACTTTATTTCTTTTGAGAACACGCTCAGTAGGGCAGTAGCTGGATCAAATGGAATTTCTATTCTCAGCTTTCTCGTGAATTTGCCAGGCTTTCAAAACATCATACACTTTTCATTGATTGTAATTCTTCTTCCTACAGAAATTGCTTCCGTGTCTTCCTGTTGCTAAAGTACAGAGTATCGTTTTGTTTGATTCTAAATTTTGTCAAGCTGCTACATGGCTTTTGAAAAATGTAGTGCGCTTATTACCTTCAACATTCCTCTTGAGAGTCACCAGTGTTGTGATGTAGGATCCCATTGTATGCACAAATGAAGATGTATCTATCTATACTGTGTGGTCTTTCCAGTTGATGATTATGGTGTGGATATCACAGGACACATTCAAAATTCCTCTATAATATTATTCTATAGTTTCATCGGCCATATTCAACTTTATTTTTATTTTTTTACTTAGCAGCAGACTTAGCAGCAAATGATGAGTATTTGCATAAATATCTGAGAAATATTCATCAACGTATATTTTAATTGTGGCATGGGAAACCATTATATAAACATTATGTAAATGAACTCCAAATTTTTAAAAACATAGTAACTTGCATGTAATGATTTGTCTTCACATTTAATATTAATTTAGAAGTTAGCATAAATAAAAATTTGGGGATACAAAATTAAATGGTTCTATTCAATCCATGAAGGAAAGGAGAAATCACAAGAGTGATTTAAAGTGGGGGTGTGATGACAAGGTGTTTTGTGGGCTCTGGGCAGAGACAGAGAAGAATGCTAATATTATCTGGACATGTGTACTCTGAAAATATTGTCTGATTTAAAAACAATTCTTTGTTAAAGAATGCCCATATATAGTTACTTTTATGTAATTCTTATTTTGAATACTAATGTAGATAGTACATAATACACTAATACATTTTATGTATATAGTACATATTACAAAATTTGCTTGTCCCACATTAATGCTTTACACTATGCTTATAAGCAAGTGCATTTGAACTAATTCATTAAGACTGCAAATCTTAACCCACTCAAGTTAAATTTTAAATTATTTTTATTTTCTATTACTCATCAATTTTTTTGCCCATTCAACGTTTAGCTACTGATACGTTTAAGAGCCTTATGTAACTATTAAACATTGGTCATAGTTTTTATATATTTTCAGTTCTTATACTTTATGGAATTTAATGTTATTTTAAATGATATTTATAGATTGTAGATAAAAATACCACAAAATATCAGGGAAATTGGAAATTAAATAAAAATACAAAAAATCTTTACAATGCTTTTCATCCTACTGTACAGAAACCATTAACTCTAAAACGTTATTCATGTAATATTAAAAATATAGCTAACCTACAAATTTGTGTCCTTCTTTTTCACTTTATCATGTGTTATTTTCCATGTGAATATTCCATGATGTTTTCTGTGAATATATTTATGCAGCCAGCATATTATTGAGTAAAATAAATAAATAAATAAATAAATAAGGTTTTTACTCTACAGAAATGCTGCTGAATGGGTAGACAGTATTTGAGAATAAAAAAAGTCACAAACAAAATATAAGTATTTTCCCCCTTATGTTTATTTACTTACTCTAGATCTGTGTGAGGGAATTACTAGGCCAAAAGATTTAAACAATAAATATTATGATAATTTTCAACGATAATTTTTAATTTAAAAACAATCTTGTGTTGATTTTTGAACATTTAAAAAGCATAAAGGAACCTCTGATAAAAATAATACTTGACATATAAAGTATCTGTTTTGCCAGTTTCTTCCTGCTTTAGTTTTTAATTACTTTAAATAATAAATAAGCTTTTTATTGGTTTATTTACCATTAATATTTCTTATTAATTACCTTCTCATTTTTCAAAATTGTTTACTTGGCAACATTTTTTGTCATAGTCTTATTAGAGTACTTCATAAATGACTAACACTTTGTGTTATGTTGTTAGTTAAATTACATAATCAATTTATTAGCATACAGTATAGAGCCACAGTTTGAGAGTATCAGACAGTATGCTTGTCTTTTTACTATCAGTAGATAAACTTTTGGGATGGGGAGTACAGAGAAGAGGTTATACAAATACTTTTAAACCAATTTCTTTATCCTTAAATTTAGAAGAATGCTGATGTATATTAAGAAGTGATCTCATTTAATTACTGAGCAAATCTTTTTAAGCTTAGGTTCCAGAATGCCTTGCTTTTATTTTGTTTGTGACTGTTTTTATTCCCAAATATTGCCTACACAAGTCAGGAGCATTTCCATAAAGTCAAATCTTTTTAAGTTATTTATTTATTTTAAAATCCAGCTGGAGATTAAACCTAGGGTGTTGTACCATCTAAGTACCACTGAACAGCAATTCCAGATTGTAATTTTTTTTTGATAGTTCTGTCTACTGTCTCATCCAAAAGAGTACATGGTCCCGAGAAAAACGATACACAAATAGGTTTGTATGTACACATACATATCTGTATGTATAACTTCAAGATTATTTTGACTAAAGTCATAAAATGGGAAGAGAAATTAGTTAAATAGTGTTATGTTGACCTTGCTAGATGAACACACATGGTACACAAGGACCATCCAGAATCTGTCTCCGGAGTGACAATTTTTTGCTTCCTTTCCGTTCTTTTATTCTGTGTTACAGTTTTGCTTTAGCTCTCTTGAGTATTTGTTATAAAAGACTTCTGTAAAAGTCTAAGTGAGCCCACGTGTAAAACATAGGCCTGCCACAGGCAGTGCACAGAACAGGGCAGTTCTCTACTTCAGGCACGAGATGCCCAGCAGGAACGTGACTGTGAGCCGCAGTGTGCTCCATGTTGTACATTTCTACGTTCACTCAAACACAATATCCTCTTATTGCCAAGGCAAGTTAAATAAAGGTGGGAATCTGACTCAGGTTCACACAGGTGTCTGTATCAAGTTAAGTAATAAAGATGGTAGGAATTTTAGTGAAAACTGTGTGGAATGGGTCTGCACCTTGAGCCACAGTGCTTTAGTCTGGACTGGTTTTCCTCTGTGTCTGGTGTACATGCTTCATCCTGAGATCTGTCTTCACTTTTACATGTAATTGCACATTTTATGTCTTATATCTCTCTCTTTTTGTTTACTCGTTCATCTTGGTGAATTCTGGGCTCTTCCCGCTTTTTGAGAAATAAATGGGTGATTGATTTTTAAACCATTTTGTAACACATCTGTGTTGTACCTTTTTGTTTTAAGCTTGCTTGGTTGGGTATGAAAGTCCACATAGGCAATCATTTTTTTTCTGGAGGATTTTGAAGGTCTCTCTGTCTCTGTCTGTCTATCTGCCATATTGTTGTTGTAAGATTTGAAGCTGTTGTTACTTCTAATCTGTATTCTTTGATTATAGCTTTTTCTTTTCTTTGCTGCTCTTCTCTGCTCTGCAATTTTAAATGAAAATGCCAGTTGGTAAATGCCCATTATATGAACTGTTGAGAACCACTTTAATTTTGTATTTTCTCTCATCTAAACTCATACAATGAAATTATGCAGTTGTAAGAACACTTGTAGTGTTATTTAATTGAGGATTTCCTTTGTGGTTCTGGATCTCTTTTTATTTGGTTTTCTAGCCTCCTGTACTTGTAACCAAATTTCCTTACATTTCCTTTCCACTCTACTTTTTAGAGATGATCTCATTCCCTAATCTGTTTAATTTTATTTTTTAATATTTTTAATTTCTAAATGCTCTTTCTGTCTTTTAAATTTTCTCTAATTCTTCATTATTTTTCTTCTAATGCAGTCTCTCTTCCTCCAAGATTTTGTCTTGACTTTTCTGTTTCCCACTTCTACCCATCATGCTGTATGTTTTCCTAGGGTAGCTGATTGTACCATTCTGTCATCTCGGAGCATGTCTGTGCAGCTAGTAGATCTTGATTTTCACTATAGGTTAATGTCAGAAGGTTTTGTTGGAGAACCACTCCTGGTGTTAGTGTGTTAAAGGTTACAGGTTTTGAGCTGGCCGTGTTCATTACATAAGAACCCTTTTCTTCTTGCCTAAAGATGTTAGGAAGCTGAGAAGCAAAAGCAGTTAACATGGGGGAGAAGTATTTACCCTTTGTCATTCTGTAAGTTTACTCATTCACCTTGTTTTGGGTTTGATGCCTGCACCTTTTACTCTGTCATGTCTCCTGAGTTCAGAAATAGACTTCTTTTTCTGAAAACAAAACAGAGCCAACAAAGAAGAAGCTGTCCAAGTTTCTACCAAGTTAGCGGGCGGGCAGGCGGCTGTCCTGTGAGGTGCAATGAGGGAGAAACGCTAGCAGTATGGTTACTTCTCAGGCAGTTTTCTCTGAGTTCCAAGTCATGGTTCTGGAACTGGAGTCGGGGCTTCAGTCTCTCATTCTTTTGACATGTCAGTGCTGCCAGTTTAGAGATTCTATTTTCTTGAGCCTTTTAAGTAGGTTTTATGTGGACTCAGGCACTCACTA
>PVKB01001427.1:222689-419979 GCA_004027205.1 Ctenodactylus gundi
CCCCCCCCCCGTTTGACTTTGTCTTTCCTATTAAGTTCCCTAAGAGTTTTGCTCTGGGACTCTCATATTAGAGAGACCATTCGATGTTTCACCTTCTGCTTCTGACTTACTTCACTAAGCATGATGTTCTCTAGTTTCTTCCATTTGCCTGCAAAAGCCTCCACGCTTTTGGACTTTATAGATGCATAGTATTCCATTGTGTATAAATGCCACATTTTGTGTATCCACTGGTCCTTTGATGAGTATTTTGGTGACTTCCATATTTTAGCTATTGTTAGTTGTGCTGCTGTGAACATGGGTATACACGTATCTCTGTTATGTGTTGTTTTGGTCTCTTTTGGATTTATTCTAAAAAGTTAAATATTATGTTAAGTGAATTTATTTTTACCAAAAAATAAAAAAAACAAAACTGTTTATGATATAGATGATATGTTATAAAAATTAGATGTATGAAACTGGGTGTTGTGGTACATACCCCTAATCCCAGCACTGTGAGAGAGTAACGTATTAAGATGCAAATTGAAGGCCCTCTGTGTGAAATAAATTTTAAAAATTAGAAAGGACCTGGAGTGTAGCTCAGTGCAAAGGCTCTGAGTTCAATTACAAACACGCAAATGGTATCTTCATAAACAAAAGAAAAAATTGAAAGGGATATGCCTGGATGCTGGGAGTGATTATTCTTGGTGTGGTAAGGTTATGTGCATTTTTCTTCATATTTTATGTATATTTCCACTACAAATGTGTACTATTGTGTAAATGAGAAAAAATACAATACTCAGAGAAGCCGCAGTAAAGAGCTGTTTCGGAAGGGCTTCTTTGATTCTATTTGAAGCTTAATACAACATTGTCAAGTGGGCTGTTAGATGAAGTCAAATTAAAAGTGAAAACTTGTAACCTTGAGGTAGTTTTGTTACTTTCGGTGTTTAAAAATCCCATTTCTGTTGTAAACCAAACAATATATATAATAATATATTGTATGACATGGTGCATTCTATTACTTTGAAATTTTATCCCAAGTTTGTTTTTTAAGACCTAAAATAGCTCGTTGTGCAACCAGATATCTTCTCTATGCATACTAATGTAGATCAAATGATGAACATGAGAGCTAGAGATTACAAAGATGAAGAGTAGATAAGAAATTTCGTACTATGTGTCTCTTCTCCGGTTCTTTTTTTCACATAACCGTCCATGCCGTCAGGATTAGTCTGCTGTCTTCTTAGATTTACTGTAGCACACGTTCTTGTCACATTTTGTCTACTAATAATGTTTTATTTGCTTGAATTTCTCCAATTATTTGTATTCAGTATTTTCCCTTAAATTATGATATTTTTGATTACTTTAGTTTTGTTGCGTGCCTTCAGATCATGGAATTTTAATATGTAGTATTTAGATATAACCTAAATGTTTTAAGATTTTGTTGTCATTGTTTCTTGCTACAATACACTTTTTAAATCAAAACTGTAATGATGTTCTGAAGTTTAATATTTTCTTTTAAATTTTATCAAGCTCATGCTTTTTCTTCTATTTTTATGATTTATTTGCACTTCTTTTTAGAGCTCCATTTTTTTTTTTAAAGACAAAGTTTTCCTATGTAGCTGAGGCTGTCTTCAAATTTGTGAACCTCCTGTGGGCTGGAATTCCAGGAGTCCACCACCAAGCCTGGTTGAAATTTTGCTTCATACTGTACTGTTGTAACTCATCTTTGATTTTGAACTATGTGGAAGTACAAAACATAACTTTGTTAATTTTGGTTTTGTTCCTTACAGTGTTTTTTTTAAACCTTTTTCTCAGCTTTGTGAAAATACAGTTGATAGATTAAAATTACACTCAACAACACTTGTCTAGCATGCAGAAGGCACTGAGTTTGATTCCCCAGCACCATGTTAGCTTGGTATGGTGGTGCACGTTTGTAAGCTCAGCACTTAGGAGCACTTAGGAAGATTGCCGTGAATCCAAGGCTACCCGGGGCTGCATAGTGGATTTAGGATCAGCCTGGACTGCAGAGCAAGACCCTGTCTCAAAAAATTGCATTTCTTTAATGTGTACAATATAATGTTTTGGTATATGTGGTTATAATAAAATGACTGCCATCATTGAGCTAATTAGCAGTTTCCTTATATAGTTACCATTCTGAAAGGGGAAAACACTAGAGATATCTTTGAGAAAATTTTGAGTATACAATACATAGTTATTAACTGTAGTCATGATGTTGTACATTGTATTTCTAATACATATTCATCTTCTAGTTGAAGGTTTCTACCCCTTAGACAAAGTTATTTTCTCCTTCCCACACTCTTGTGGCCTAATTTTACATGATGCTGCATTGGTCAGCTTTTTTGTCACTGAGTCTCAGTGACCAACATCCGTACTTATAGGAGAACAGATTTAAGTTAGCCCATAATGTCAGAGGATTCAATCCATGTCTTTGGCTTCAGTGGAAGAGCAGACTAGCTGATGGGTGTGGCGGAGCACAGCTGCTCACTTTATGACAGTCAGGAACCCCATCAGCGGTCCACACCAGACAAGAAGAGGCCAGGGACCAGCTAGTTTGTAGGAGGGGTCACGTCCTCGTGATCCACTCTCACACACCAGCTGCGTGCTGTAGTTAGTTCCAGGAGGGAACCACTTCCTTGCTTGATTTGGTTCTTAGTGTTTGCGTGAGAGGTTTTGGCCTCGACTTGGAGCCTGCAATTTGGGTCTTGGTAAGGCTTCCTTTCTAGATACCCGGAACATTCTCATTATTTTCCAGATTCTACTGCTGATGAAGTGAAGAATGTGATTATAGCCTGATTCTCTGTTTGACAACTGCTTTTAAATTGTGAAGGCTCCGGAACATTCTTATACCTATCCCATCCCACAGCTCACTCTTGCTTTGCCCTTAGTGCCAATGTCATTCTTGCCATCTCGCTGGCCATCTCTACCTACATCCAATCAAGTAACTAAAATATAATTGCTTTTGATCCTGCTTCTATTTCAGATCTGAACATTGTTGTTCATCTCTCTGGCCTTTATCTTCTCTAAATGATTGAAACTCTTCTCATCCAAAATTTTTTGACTCCAATTCATTTACCACTTAGCTACTAAAATGAGTCCTGAAGAGTAAATGTTTGGTAATTTTGTTTCTCTATGTAGAACCCTTAAGATACAGTTCAGAACCTGTGACATGGTTGGCAAAGTTCTAAAGTCTTGTTTCTTCTTCATACTTAGGATAAAATAAAAGCTTTCTTACTTAAAATGATGTAGATGTAATTCCTTTTGCAGTTTTCAGTAAAATACTGTGCTCCTTCAAACTGTATTTTTCTCTTCATAGTTTATTTATTGCTTCATTTGCCTAGCTCGCCTGAGGCCTTTTCTGAAAACCTCTCTTTTCCTTCTAGCATAGTATCCTTTGCATATGGCCACATCATGGCCAGCACCGTCACATCTCTTACCACAATTGTGACTGCTTGGATGTGCAGTTACTCGTTCATGGTTATCTGTTTCCCTCAGCTCTGAGCTGTGTGAAGCCAGGTCCGTGTCTTTCAGGTTTGGAATCACCTCTTCTCAACAGTATGTAGCATAAATAAAATTATGCTATAGAATTTTTAAATGTAACTGCAAACCTGAATTTTACATTTTAAAATATTGAGTAGAAATTACAAAAATCAATGGTGAGTATAGCAGATGTCTTTGTATTTTTTGCTCATTTTAGAGTTGGTAGGTCCAGGGTTCTAGCTTTAACTACATTGATGGCTTTTAAAAAATACTTGGTTCAAGGGGCCTGGTGGCACGGTCCGGTCATCTCTGCAAACGGGGATCCTGAGGCAGAAGGGTTGGAAGTTAGCACCCAGCTGGGCAAATTAGTGACTTAGTGAGACCCTGCTTTCCCCCTACCACCCCAACCCCCATCCCAAACAAAGAGGAAAGAAAAAATAGTGGGCTGGGATTGGGGCTCAGTGAGAAGTTGCTGGGATCGAGTCCCAATTCCTGATACATAAATTAGGATGTAGGAGTGTATTTTCTCTACTCTTCCCCTGTTTTACAGATTCAAGTTTCTCTTCAGTTTAGAATATGATTGTAAGCAGAGAATTAAGTGGATTTCTGATATATAGAGTCAACGTGGCACTTAGGAGGCTGAGGCAGGAAGATTGCTGTTGCTGAGTCTGAGGCCAGACTGGGCTACATAGTTCATTCCTGAGCAGCCTGGACTACAAAGTGAGATTCTATCTCCAATAATAATAATAATAATAATAATGTAATAATTCTCACTTCTAGCATGCCTTTCCATGTATATATTTTCTGTTTGTGTCATTAATGGAAGAATATTGTTTCATTGTGATTCCTTTTCAATGCTTCTTGACACTAGGTTAACTCGAGTGTTAAAAAGATAGTTATATGAAACTTTCTTGGGACGAATGAATCTTACAATTCTAAAAAGCAGAACAAGAATTTTTGTGGATAGTACATTGTGAATTTATAGTCACTGAACGAAATCAAAGTAGTGTGTAGTCGAATGCTTAAAAATGACATGGATATCTTAAAGCATTGGTCAATCTTGACGATTGGCAGTTCATTAATTGAGAAATCGTGTATTTTCAAATACATAAAAGACATTGTTGTGAGGCTGCCAAAAACATCCCATGACTTACTGTAAATAGTTTACATAATGCATTATCAGCTAACAAGAATTCCAGAAAGATATCTTCAGTTACTTCATTTAGAGTAGAATTTTTCAATACTTGCTTCCTTACTCTTTCTTTTTAGAATTTTTGTCCTCTAACTGGCTTTTCTCTCCCCTTCTCTTGACATTTTCTTACCACAGAAGTAATATCTGTTCATGTGTTGTGGGTTTATTTGTGATTTTTAGGTAGAATAACCCTTCATCTCCCTTAAACCAATTTTCACCCCACTGAAGGAATGGTGTAACCTCTGTCAAAAGGCAGTAACCTAGTGCTGGCCAGTTCTTATAAGGATGATATGTGTTTCAAGGTACAGCACTGTTATTTTCCCATCACTAATAATGTTGCTTATAAGAGTCTTAATTCTGTATGGCTATAACAAGCCTTAAGGATGTAGAGAAACTAGTATAACTTATTACCAATAGATAAATAATTTTCATCTGAGGAAATTCACATGGCAAACTATTTCAGGGGAAGAGTTTCACTTGTAATATATTTCATCTGTGTATTGTTTGTGTTTGTTGTGTTAGAAGAGAAAAAGATTATTTTCAACCAAATAATTAAATGTTTAGTCACACCAGACTTCTCTATTTGATTCCAAGAGCTTCTTTCATAACAAGTCACCATAGCACACTGGCTCCCAAAATTTTGCAATACCTGGCCACTAAAAATGTTTTTAATATGTTCTGTTGTGTCTACTTTTTCATAGTGAATGTATTGAGTGTTGACTGCCAATGTATTGAGTGTCTAAGTGATAGGAAGCCATCTACTTATTAATGTAAGTCTAGTCATGATTTTGGGTGCTTTTAAAATTAATAAGCAAAACACAAGGCTGGATATTAAATCAAGCAAAATGACTACTTAGCTAATCTCTTAAGATGAACATGTCTACTTCCCTAAATAGATTGTTTTTATGTTTACAATGAGTATAGGAAAGACTATACTTGTAGGATAAACAGAGATGAAAGACTAATTTGATATAGTGCTTAAGATACTTATATGGCTTTAGAAAAATAAGAATGATAGATGCATATTTTTCTGCATTGGTATAGAGATTAAAAATGACCACCTCTAAGTGAAAATTCTTTGGAAATGCTACAAAATGTAAGTTATTATTATTTTATACACACATTTTAAACAATTGATTATACTTTTTAAAATATTGGCAGTTTGAAAAATACTTCTTGTAAATAAATTTGAAGCATGGCTCCTATTGGAAACATTTTCTTGCCTTTGAAATTTAATACATAAAATAATCAACTTCTTAGTTCTTTGCCTGTACATGAAATTCATCTACCTTTGAAAATTTGTATCTGTGGGGGTATTATGCCGAAACTGAGTGGCATCCCTCAGTAGGAAAAAATCAAGCTGTTTTATAATGCATTTTCAAGTTATAACTAGCTCATAGAAAGGTTAATGTGGAGAAATCGGTGGAAAATATTTCCATATTTCAAATAAAACTTGTTAGGTGTTATGAAAGAAATGAAACTTAACCATAAATAAAAATGACAGTGCATAAGTATAGTACCCTCCAAGGAAACATATTGGCATGCCTTTTAATAAGTTACAAAGTTATTAACGCAATACACATTATTTTCTGATTCATGACTTTTAATAGAAGATAAGTGGTAATTTCTCTAAAATTTGTATCACATATTTTAAGGAGTGTTTGTTTTAATGAAGGTGATTTACTTTTGTACGTAAATTATATTGATATGTAAATAATTATATCTTAACATGATTCTCTTACATTATTATATACAGTGGAGTTCTCAATGTACTTTATGTATATTAAATATTAGAAACAACAAGCTTTTACAAGTAACACAAAATTTTTACTGTTTTCTTTCTATCCAGACTTTTTCCTCCAGTAGGTTATTCATCGTTGGTTCAAGAAATTCAAGTTTAGGGTTGGGAGCATAACTCGGTAGTTAAATCACTTACTTAAAAACACAAGGCCCCGAGTTCCATTCTCAAGCACCACATAAGCAGGCATGGCATTGCACTCCTGTAAGCCGAGCACTTGGAGATTGAAGCAGGAGAGTTGCTGTGTGCCCCAGGCCAGCTAGGGCTTCATTGTGAACCCAGGACCAGGCTGGACTACAGAGGGCTACCCTGTTTCAAAAACAACAACAAAACTAAAACAAAAAGAGGAAAAGAAATATAGATTGAGCATCTATAATATGGCAGATATTATTTATGGCCCAAAGAGACTTATCAGAATGAATATGGCACTCTCAGGAAATGTGTCAATAAAGGAAAAACACACTGTTACAACACGAACACAATGAGGATTTAATAAAACTTTACCTATGCTATGCTAGGAAAGATAGGAATAAAAGCACTTGCATGTTTTGAATAATGCTAATAACAAAAGAAATGATACAGCTAGTTTTTATTTTGATAAAAAGTGTAACATTTCTAGAAAGTGCATAAACATGTGCCTGCCTGAGAGGGTCAGTGGAGGTAAGACATGGCTGGTGTGTAATTGATGAGTGAGGGACTTGTGTGGGAGGCGAGCGTAGGTGGTTGGAAGGCAGCTACAAGAAGAATGAGAAATCTGCGTGGGAAGGAAGGAGGAAAGGGTGATGCAAGCTATGATCACACAATAGCTTGTTTGATAAAATACTCCTGGGAGATAAACTTGAGCCTTCACTTTTCTAAAGCAACAGCTTGGCTTTTTAAATTGTAGAGCTTTCACTGTGCAAAATTCACAGTTGTTGAAATCTCTTTGTGTATTTGTAGAGGAAATGAAATACTTCTATACTAAAATGTGAATGTCATTTTCAGAGCATTCTTAGGCAGGCAGTTGTTTTGGGTTGAAATTATAGTTCTTATTTAATTGCAAATCAAGTTTTCATTTTAAGTAAGATATTTGTAAACTAAGTAAAAACAGTAGCTCTAGTCAAGTCTACCCTTACTGTATAAAATAATATAAAAATAATATTTTTGGGTAAAATATTTTATTCGTATACAGGTTCTCACAAAAATTGTAATCACATAATAAATTGTCTCACTAGTGAAAACGCAATATTTACATATCATATTTGTTTTTTTTTTTCTCCTCCTCCTCTCAGCCTACATATTATATTTGGAGAAGTATTAGGATGATTATGATGTGTCTGTCACAGATGTTTTTATACTTTAATCTTTTAAAGAATTCTGTTGGAAAGGAAGATGTATGTATGTCAGCTGCCCAAAGTCACAGATTCCATATCCATGGAATAAACCAACAGCTGATCAAAAATACCAGTTTTTTTCATTACTCTCTAAACAATATAGTTTGACAACCATTTATGCAACATGTTGTGTTAGGGATAACAAATAACCTAGAGATGATTCAAAGTGCACAAGATGGGGGATGTACATCAGGTTGTGCAAATACTACGGGATTTTATTTAAGCTCCATGAGGCATCTTTAGACTTTGGTATCCACAGGTATGGGAGGAACTCAGAACCAGTCATTCATGAAAATGAAATGATGACTATGATTGTTGTCTCAGAGGAAAATTGAACCCAAATCTTAATAACAAAACAGAATGCCTAGTAATATTGCCCATTTAGCTACTTCAGTAGTTCTGTTGAGTTAATGAGTATAGGAAAAACAGAACCTAAACCTCTGCGTCTGCTGTGTCACACATACAAGGACAACATCTAAGGAGACGCTCTAAGATACTGCTCTTGATCTCTCTTGAACATGCCACTTTTCAAGATTTGCCTTTTTTTTTTTGCTTTTCATCCAGAGTTTTATATTTCAGAAAGGGACTGGACTCCCAGTCTGGGCTCTAAGTAGAGGATTCTTATTTCAAAACAGATTGATAGGATCTTAATTGCCATCACACAAAGCAGAAATAAAAAGCTTATTTTTAATCTCTGTGGTTAAATGTAACCATTCCCTTGTGGTGTTAGTGAGGGAACTATGCTTTTATAAAATGGGATTAAGCAACCTGTTTTTGTTATATGAAAAGGAACATCCTTGGTGTCGATGTATGGACTTGTGGGTTGCATGTTTTCTATTCTGGTAGAGCCTTATTTTGTACATCATTTATATAGGTGCTAGTGACAAATCTCAAAAAAAAACTGATACCAAATTCCTATACAGCAAGTTTTTGCACAAAATATCCTGTTTTTAGTCAAAGGATCACATAACTCCGATGTTCAAGAGTGCAGTATGATGTAGTGTTAAAAGATCTTCTAAGGTTTGGAACATTGGGAACCAGATTTTGGGGTAACTAAGCTCTCTGGTACGTTTGAATGCTTTAAAATAGTTTCTTTAGATGTTTTGTGTCCCAATAAATATATTCTGTATTTTTATCAGTGCTACATCTGCAGTGGAGGTAATTAGGTTCCCTTAATATGAGAGACTTACTTACAAAATCAACTGTCCTAGTCACATATTCTTTGCTGGAAAAAAATATTTGACATCCACAACTTTAGGGGAGAAAGATTTATTTTAGCTCACAGTTTCAGAAGGTGGTGCACAGTCCGTTCATGGGTGGCCAGCAGGGGTAGAAGCACATGGCAGAGGTCTAGTCCAAGAAAAACTTTTCACAACATGTCAGACAGAAAGGCAAGTGTATGAGAAGCAAATCAATGTCTGGAGACCAAGGGAAGGCCAGAGCTTTCCCAGGAATAAGCTGTAACCACATTTCTTCTTCCTTCCTGTATTAAGTTCAAGCTTCCAGTAGGGGCTCCCACTCCCTAAAGAGGTGCCCCTCCCCTACTGGATCACAGGTCAATAACACATACCTGAAAGCTCCGCCCTGCGTGCCCCTCATTCTCTACAAGGTGACTCAATCTTTTTTGGTCAAACTCAAAGCATCTGCCCATTCCAGTTAGGCACCTCCTTCCAATAACACATGGTTCTCACTACACTCAAATACACGAAGCTTTTGGAGGAACACTCCACATCCAAAACATAATGCCAACTCAACTAATTGCCTGGGAAACTTCTCAGAGTTTGTCATTTGAATTTCTTTTCCTTACAAGAATATTTTCACTCCTTCTCTTTACTTTCCCAAGCATCCACAGAAACTATGTCAAGCAGGTTGTTTAATCATGCTTAACTTAGATCCTGTGACTTTGGCTGCTTCTTCTAACTGGTCTTGAATTCAACAGTATGGCAGATATTTTTGAATTTTAGGTGGTTTCTGGATTATATTAAAATAGTATGCATTTAATGTTTTCTGAAACTGCCATATGAAATTGCTTTGTGGAGTCTCTCAAGGCGGGCAATTGTATACCATATAAGGATAAGAAACACTCAAAGATGATATTCTGTGAACTAATAAAGAATTCTCACATGGCTGATAATTGCTCACGAGTCCTGATTCTTAAGTGATTTGTTGCTTCTTTTGTAACAGTGCTGTGATAGTTTATTGAGGCATAGTGACTTCCTATTTTAGCCGAACAAGATGATTTCTGTTTACTTTCGTTTTATTGTAATGGAAATCTTTAAATGTAATAAGCTTTAAAATGTAGTTCCTGAACAAATAATCCATTTTGAAATAATTTGAAATAATGATCCATTTGAAATAATGAAGACTTTAGTCTTAATAACATGAATTCCTGTAACTTAAAGAAAAAACATTTACAAATACATAGAAAATGTGGCTTTCTTGTATACTGTATTAACAACAATGAAACAAACATTTCCTTCTATTTGACAGACAGATGACTACATGGTTGATTCAGTTCTGAATACTCAAATATTGAAATTCTGTTTGACCAGATTTCAATCTTGCTGAACATGTCTGGAAAAAGTTTTCAGACGATTAGAGATCTGAAATTTTTTCAGGTAGAGATGTTTGCCATTCAGTGCCAAAGTCTTACTCTCAAGGAATCTGTTTATTGACTGCCTACTGTCCAGAAACAAGTTAGAGCTCTTCATGGTTCTCATTTGGCTGTTCTAGGGCACAAACCACTAAATAAATAATGTAAAAATAGATTGCACATTTCTTGAGTTGTCATCCTTTAAAGTATCATCTCCCTGAATAATGAACATTTGTGCACATCTTGTTAAAACTTTTCAGAACTACCCTTTGTAAGTCAGGTGTGTATTACTTTCTTAACACTGGACATACTCTCTTCCCATGTTGTCGTATTGACCTAAAGATTAAAGGCTGAAAATCATTAGGAGGTCATACATTCTGTTTTGGGGGGTCTTGTTTTCACCCCTGATAGATGAATAAAGCGCTTCCACATCATGCCTGACCAACCTTTAGCTTTTATGTTGCTATAGCTTGTTATTCACATGTTCACCTCACACTTTTTTTGAAAATGAAATTGTTTGAACTTGTTTGAATGTTCTGTGGCATCTGTTTTATATTTATGTTTGTTTACATGCTTATGTATATATAGACATATCTAATTCCACAATTAGAAATCATAATGGTTGCTTAGCTTCAAATATTTTGTTATAAAAATAGAAAGGCATCCCATGATTATTCCTGCTATGTAGTGAACCTTTAAGTGCGTGCACACCCTGGTCTTCTCTTCTTTTAGACATCTTTACCTCAGACTTAACCTTCATAACCCTTCCAATTCATCATCAAAACAGACTTTTCTCTTTATGATCCTTTGAGGATTTACCTCTACAAATTACTGATCACTGTAAGTATGAGCTGCCCAAAGCAGAATCAAAAGTTAAATATAGTGTTTTGAAACTTTCTATTGCTTTTTTCCTGCGAGTATTTTGTCAACCTCATTTTTCTGGTCTCCCTTAAATGTAATTTTTCCATTATTGTGAGTCCCACTGCTTCTCAAACAGCTCACCAACTTTGTTTCAGGAACAAGAGTGCAGCGCAGTAATTCAGCAAACACGGAAATAATTTCTTTATCTGACTCAGGGGTCCCAGATCTGTAGTTTTAGACAGAAAGAACTATCTGAAATAACCTTTCACGGTTGCCCTCTTTTTTTCTCATGAAGGGTAACTTTTTTTAGTAGGGCAGGTTTGTTCTGAAGTTTGTCTTAGTTCCCTTGCCCAAGGCCTGGTGAGAACATCTGAGCGCCACGGCAGCTGCCACCTGCATTCTCTGTACATGCTGGTCGATCTCAGCACCCGCGCGTGTCTGCTTCCTCATGGCTTCCTTGGACTCTGCGTCTCCACGAGTATACCTGTCCACCACTTTAAAGTTCCTGCATTATCAGTTAGAGCCACTCTCTGCTTCTGAGTCTTACTCATTTCGGTACGAAGTAAAGATTTATCAGAGAGAATTTGATTAGTCTTCAAAATAATTGAGGCTTAATAAGTTTAGATGCAGTTTGGGTAGAATATCTCCAAGAGAAAGAATGTCTGTTTCAATGTTAAAGAGCTTTGATTTTACCCTAGTATTTTAGTCTATGACTGTTGTTTTGAGTTCTTTATTTTTGACTAAGTTAAAATGTCATCAGTTAATTAAGGCTCTTTATGCCTGTGAGATTTTACAAAGGTTATTACTTGAATTTTTCTGACATAGGATGTGTGCTTTAGTTTGATTGCTGCAAGGCATTTCGTGAAGCACATTGGATAGTGACATGAAAAATTTTTAAAAGAGTTCATTACAAAGTAATTAAAAAATGAATAAATTCATGTTCTTAATTTGGCTCTTATTCTTCCTACAGATTTATGCAATCTATTGTTTGGAAATTTAAAATGTCAGACATTTCAGAGAATTTATACCTGACATTTTCAGGAACACTGGAGTTCAGCTTAAAAACAAAAACTCATGACATGCTGCTCTGAAATAGCACTTGTCTTTAGAATGAAGACACTAGTAGCACTTAACGCAGGCCATTTGACCTTTCTAACATAAAGAGGGCATTCCCCAACCTGAGAGAAACACTTTGCTTCAACAAACTAGGCTATATTTTTGTGTCTTTTCCCTTTCTTTCATTTCTGTTTGCACAATAAACCTGTGCTAGTGGCCCAGAAGATTCATGAACTAGTGTTTATTGTATTTATTTTCTGTTCAACTTTTGCATCATGAACAAAACAGAAAATAAAATAGGTAAAACAAAAACAGAAGACCTCCCTTTGAAGATAGAAGGATTAAAAACATCTGAGACTTTTCTTTGAGTCTGAGCTGTTTTGCACTGACCAACTCTTAAGTTGAGTGGCAAGAAGCTGAAATCAAGACTTGACTCATGGTCGCTTTCTTTGACTGCCATCTCTCTCTTCTTCCTTGACCAATTTGGACACTACATTAAGTTAGAGGTTTGGACTTTTAACTTCTTTTTATTTTTTTATTTCTTTGTATCAGCCTTACC
This sequence comes from Ctenodactylus gundi, assembly GCA_004027205.1. NCBI lineage: Eukaryota > Metazoa > Chordata > Mammalia > Rodentia > Ctenodactylidae > Ctenodactylus > Ctenodactylus gundi. The sequence continues at coordinate 235,596 of PVKB01001427.1, forward strand.
CTTAAGAAATTTATTGCTTGGAGATGGGTTCTTCTCAAACACTTTCTTTCGGGAAAAGAAGTCCCATTGTGGCTGTTACTAAAATGGGTAGAAAGATCATGAAAAAGCAAAGCAAAACAAAGCAAAACCATCTGACGTGCCAGGGTCTGACTTCACTGGGACTGTGCACAGTCCAGGATAGAAACTCAAGCACCACATTTAACTATCCAGGTGTCGTGCCTCTCACTAGTATTGCATCTTACTTCTGCAGGAAATAAGGGTAGGAATGGCATTTTGTGGGAAAGAGGACGCCATCAGGCTTTGTGGAAGTAATGTTAAGAGACTTTGTGTCAGTACATGATCTATAGCTGGGATTTAACCATTTTTTATACTTATTGTTGACCCGGCTTTGTTTTGATGTTAGGAACTTGTATAATGACCCACCAGTGCTCCTAATTTTCCCTCCTGACCTTGTTAGCAGTCTTCCAAATGGTCGCTGTGTCACCCTCACATTTCCACTCTCATAGTGTGACATTCTTGGAAGACAACCCAACTTAAAACCAACCAGAAGAGGAACAGATCTTTGTTTTCTTTGCTCCCTTCCTTGAGGGCTGATCACAGTAGTGTAAGCTTTGGTTTACCTGAAGATGATGAATATTTAAAAGGGTGAAAGGCTGTAAGAAAACAAAGAAGTCTAAAAATTCTCCAAAGTAGAAGAGATGTGGAAGACAACAAGCTGTTTTGGGAGTTACCTTAGAAACGCGATGATTCTCTGGCAGCTGGTTTCAGCTTGTCACGCTGTATCGCTGAGATTTTGAGGTTGGCTCCTTTGTCCTGTCATCTCTCAACAAGTCCCTGAGTCTGTGCTACTCTGTAGAGAGAATTGATGCAGCTTCTTATCTCTTCTCTGGTTGGGGTGTACCATGGAAAATTAACATGCGTATAGTTTAACATATAGTTAAAGAAGGTTTGTCAAGGATCAAAGAAGGTAGATATTTAATATATAAGCAGCCTTATAAAAGTATATTTAAGAAAATTCAAAGCATACTTGGTCAGTTCTGTATGTCAGTCAGACTGACTGGTTGTGAAACATGCCAAATGATATTATCACATATTTATCACACTCTGGATATAAATATTCAGGCACAGTGAGATACAGAACCGAGGCACTTCAGCCTCATATATAAAAATAGAACTTGAAGCATATTAAGTCAGGATTAACCTAGAAATGCCACTGCTTCCCACCTCATAATACACAAAGTCACAGTTCTGTGTTTTGTTAACTTGATGACTGCATCACTGGATAGTTTTAACTTCCCTTCTCTACAAATGATAGCCCTTCTGGCACGGCTACTTGACTGGCCCCTGCCTCTGCTGTCTACCACAGACATCCTAAGAACTTGAACCCCATGGGATTTACATAGAGTCTGTTGGTATAAGGCTTCTTCTACCTGAATTTTTGTCTTTCTTTCTTTCTTGCTTGCTTGCTTTCTTTCTTGCTTTCTTTCTTTCTTTCTCTCTATCTCTTTCTTTCTCTCTCTTTTTTTCAGACAGAGTCTCGCTCTGCAGCCTAGGCTAGTGCTAAACTCACTGGTGCAGTGGACATTGGCCTTGGAATCATGGCAGTCCTCCTGGCCTGAGCCTCCCAAGTGCTGGAATTACAGGTGTGTGCCTCCACACTTGGCTTTATGTGGCACTGGAAATAGAACTCTGGGCTTTGCATTGTAAGGCAAGCTCTTTAACCACTGTGCCATTCCTCCAGCCCATCTACCTGAATCTTTACACTGATTCTGTCGGGCTTGGTCCTCATTCTTCTCATGCTGATTCTGATCCATCTCTTAGAGTTTCTTAGGAAACAATGAAGATATCTCCTAGAGTGGACAGCTGTTCTTTCGTTGCTTCTACAGGAAGACATGTCCTTTGTGTCTCCGTATTTGGAGAGTTGCTCGTTGATCTGTCTTGAGTACCTTCTCTCCCAGATGAAAGTTTCTGGAGAGGAAACAATGCTCTGTCTTCAGTGTGCCGTGGGCGTTGGTACATTTGAACACTAAGCACAGCAAGCCTGTGTGAAGCTTTTGCTTTTGGTCCATTCTTACCCTGACTTGTAGGCTTCATATCCTCTAGTTTCTTCTAAGGTACTGTTTCTCAGTCATGGCACTACTGAAGTTTAGGGGCCAGATTATTTCTGGTTGTGGAGGTTTCTTCTGTGCATTGTAAGACATTAGTAGCATTTCCAACTGCAACTCCTTACAGGTCAACCATTCCTTAACCCAACTGTAACAATCAAATATGTATTTAAACATTGCCAATATTCCCTGGGATATTAGAAGTTCTTATTGAAAATTGAAAAGCATTGCTTTTAATTTTTCCTTAGTCTTTACTCAATATTTCAAAAGTATTGAAAATTTATCTTGTAAAACATATTTTCTGGACAGTCAGATGCTTAGCCCTCTGCTGCTGCTTCACTGCCAGTTAGCTTCTGTAGGTCTTGAAATATGACAGATGTTTATGAGTATCAGCTAACAGTACTAACAAGTGCTCAGAAAGTGTTTTTTAAAAATCATGCAATTGTCATTGTTCATTGTTTGCTTGCTTTTCTTTTCGGTTCATTAGGACCAATTTCTCTTTGACTCTATGCCAAATCCTGTCCCTGTCTATGCGGACCCATATAACCTCAGCGCTCTCTGCCTGAGTAGTCTCATCTCAGATGATTTTTCTTTCCAGTCTAGAGGATTCTGACGATGTTCTTGTTCTGCTTTCAACTCTGATACATGTTATCTTCTCTGTCCAGGACATGCTTCTCCTCTTTTTCCTACTCAAGTGAATTAGCTTGCTGTCGGTTGAATATTACAGAGAGTCTTATTTAAGAAGCTGCAAGAAAAGGGGGAATTTATTGAGAGTATACTATAATATTTGTGCATAAGAGAAGTAAGAGCAGGACTGATTCAGGACTTGGTATTTTGCTGTCCCTGTCTCATTTTTATACCACTCTGATGGCAACTTTATTTTTCCTCCTGAAACTTCCTTCCCCTTCATGCAGAGAACAGAGCCCTGCACATTTATTGAGAAGCCTTGTTAAAATGACTACTTTGTCACCAGAGAGGTGTTCGTTCTCTTTCCTTAGACAGTTTCCCAAAATGGCTCAACTTGAATCAAATGCCCATGGCCATGTTTATCTGTTCTAGCTGAGGGTTCAGCTCACTTGCAACAGATGTGGTGACATAGACTTATCTATGAGTCCTGTGATGTCTACTCTGTTGGCTAATTATTTCCCATGGCCATGTTTATCTGTTCTAGCTGAGGGTTCAGCTCACTTGCAACAGATGTGGTGACATAGACTTATCTATGAGTCCTGTGATGTCTACTCTGTTGGCTAATTATTTCCCATCCTTCAGTGCACGTCTCTAATATAATTTCCTCAAAGAACCCTAACCCTAATTCCAAGCTCTTGTAGCACCTTGCACTTATTCATAATACTTATGAAAATTATGATTACTTTTTTATTGGTATATTTGTTTGTGGGCTTCAGGAATGGCGCAGTCATGCTTGTCTTGTTCTTTGTTGTCTTCAGCAATTAGTGCTGTGTCTTGCTACGTGTAGATATCTGATTAGTAATTACAGAAGTAGGCATGGTTTCCTGGACTCAGTTGCAAATTTCAAACATAGTATTTCAGATACATAAGTGGTAAATCCAAGGGGAAATTCAATAATTTAGTTAGTTTTATTTAAAGAAACATTAGTGCCTTTCATATTAAACACCTGGGTATCTTTCCGAAAGAGTTAAAATTACCATGTGACAGCAGAGATGCATACATACTCAATGTTTATAGCAGCACAACTAATAATAGCCAAGTCGTGTAAGATGCCAAATTAGCCATGAATAGATTAAAAATGTGGTATATATACAGAATGCAGTATTATTCTACCATAAAGGCAGGTAGATATGAACCGTTTGTGGCTAAGTGGATACAACTTGAGACCATTACACTTATTGAAGTAAATCATACTCAGAAGATTAAATATCATGTGATCTCTAATATGAGCAACTCAGAGTATAAGTAAATACTAGAGTCAAGTAAGTGAGACGTTAGGAGTTAGGGGGGTTAGGCAGGAGGTGGGAGAGTGGGAAAGAATCGGAGAAAGGAATGTGAAATATATGCATACAAAATTCTCAAGTTTAGTGTAACAGTTGTGTAGTATATATACATACTAATAAAATGGGGAAAACATTTTTAGCTGATAATGGATCAATAAGATAAAACCTTAAAGATCACATACAATTCAACAAGAAAAAAATGCTTTTATAGGTTAGGAGGAAACTGAAAAAAGAGGAATATGCATTCTCAAGCATGAAAATCAATTTTTATTTTGTTTTCTAGAAGTATTAATATAAAAGTAAAGTTTCTTAAGCACTAGTTGATGTATTTATGAACTACTTTTGAGAAATATAAACGTTATTAATGAAGCAGTTTGGTGCTATCTTACAAGGAACTTCTATTTGACTAGTAAAACTTTATTGACTACATGTTACTGGGAGCAAAGATGATCAGTTCATAGCAGGTGTCTTATAGAGGGAAGTGTAAGATTTAAAATTTGCTAAGTATATGTTAATTGACTTAATATTTTATTTCAAGGTTTTTTGTGCATGTTTGAAATACAGAACCATAAGATTCTTTTTAAAAAATTGGTGCGTAATCTGTATAACCTATCTTGGCCATTTTACATTTTTTAAATTTTATTGTTTTTATTCTCCTGTCTTGCTCTTTAGCCCAGGCTTGTCCTGAGCTCAGTATGTAACCAAGTCTACCCTTGAATTCACAGCAATACTCCTGCCTCAGCTCCTGCGTTCTGGGAGTACAGGTGTGCACCACCACACCTAGTTTATGTGGTTCCAGGGAATTGAACTTGGGGCCTTGCATTTGCTAGGAAAGCGTTTCAACTGCTGTGCTATTTCACCAGACCCAAGTCATTTTCAGTTCCTTTACACCTCTCTTTTTCCGTAAGCTACTGATCTTCTTTTCTTTCTCTAAGGGTGTACTTTCTATGATCTTTTCTTCGTGATTTTATATGTGTATTTATTTATAATTAGAGTTTCTTATAAAAGAGAAAACATGTAATCTTTAGCTTTCCAACTCTGGCTTATCTTTCTTAGTGTGATGGTCTCAAATTCTATTTATGTTCTTGAAAACGATGTGGCTTTAGTCCCCTTAGGATTGAATAATGTTCCATTTTGTATATATGCCACATTTTCTTCATCCATTCAGATGTTGATGGGGTCTAGACTGTTTTCAAGGCTTAGTAATTGTGAATCATGCTGTGTAGTTTCATATGTTTTATTCTTTCAGTAATATACCCAGGAGAGGTGTAGAATGGAATGTTTTCGTGTTTTGAAGAATCTCCATACTGTTCATGATAGTTATACCAGGTCCTCCCCCCACCCCCCCCGGCAATATCAGAGGATTCCTTTCAACCACATTGCATGAGACACTTAACTATCACTGGAACAAAAGTATCTACAATATAAAGGAAAAATGGCTCATCCTGACTCATGGTTTTAATTGTTTCAGTCAGTTGTTGGGTGGCCTCAAGGCAGAAATGGTGGAAAGGTGTGGTAGAGGAAAGCTTCTCACTCTGCGGTGATCAGGAAGAAAAGAGAGAAGGGAGGAGCCAGGGATGAGAATATGTTTCCAGGTCATTCCTCTCTCCACTGCCTCCTCTGACCAGGATCCACCCCTAAGAGCACATTCAGCGAGGAAGCCATTGGTATGTTAGTCTATGGGTGAGTGCAGTGCCCCATGATCCAACCACCTTCCAGAAGTCCCACCTTTGATTTTGAGGGAACATTTCATATCTAAATTATAACATGCATTCTTCCTGGCAATTAGTATTTTTTCATGATCTCAATGAAAGCCATTTTGACTGGAGTAGGATGAAATTTTGGAGTTGTTGTGAGTAGCATACCCCTAAAGAATATGGCCCTAATTTTTTCATGCACTTATTGGCTATTTGTACTTTTTTTGAGAATGTCTGTTCACTCCCACCCCACTCCACCCCCCTTCTTTTTTGCTTGAGTTATTTGTCTTTTGGGTGATTTTTAAATTCTCATCTATTCTAGGCACTGGTCCTTTACTGTTAGAGTGGGTAAACGTTTCTTTACATTCTCTAAATCGTTATTTCACTCTACTGATTGTTTCCTTTTGTGCAGAACTTTTAGACTTTTATTCTTGAAGCTGTTTTCCATGCTTCTGGAATTTTCTAGTCAGTAAGTCGTTGCTTCTGCCTATGAATTCAAATGTTTTATGGGTTAGTTCTGTGCCTTCTCTTTATTCTGTTGGCCTATAAGTCCATCTTATGCTAATACCATGTTGTTTGTGTTACTATAGCTCTACAATATAGTGTGAATTCCCATATTGTGGTACCTCAGTGCTCAGGATTGTGTTTGGCTATTCTAGTTCTTTTCTGATTAGTGAAGTTATTATTGGTATTTTAATAAGGATCACATAAAATTGATACATTGTTATTGGTAATTTGACTAGTTTAACAGTACTAATTCTGCTGACCTGTGCACAAGGGGAATATTTCCAAGCTCTATTTTCCTGTTCAGTCTCTTTCTTCGAGCAATTTTTATTGTAAAAGTTTTCTCTTCCTTGATTAGATTCTTAGATATTTAATTTTTGAAGCTATTGTGAATAGAATGATCTTCCTGATTTCTTTTGCAGTGATTCTCTTATTGGTGTACTGGAATGCTACCACTTTTTCTGTTCTGACTTTGAATTTTGCCACTCAACTGACTTTGTTTACCAAATATAAAAGTCTTTGAGTGGAAAGTTTTGGGTCTTCTATGTTAAGAATCATAACATCTGCAAATATGTATAATTTGACTTCTTCATTTTCTACTCATACTCCATTTATTTCTGTTGATTTTTTAGACAAAATTTTGAACACCAGATTGCACAGATATGGTGAGAGTTAACAACTTTGACTTATTCCTGATTTTAATGAAATGATTTGCTTTTTTGTTACCATTTGTTATGATTTCAGTTGTGTGTTTTTCGTATATGGTTTCTATCAGCTTGAAGTAAGATCCTTCTATACCAGTTTCCATCACGATTTATTTTTATCTTGAAGCAACGTTGATTTTTTTTCAAAGGCTTTCCTGGGTCTCTTGAGGTAACCATGTGATTGTTGTCTTTGCTTGCACTTATGTGGTGTGTTGTATTTATTGATTTACACGCTGAATCATTTTTGCATCATCCTTGGAACAAAATTGATTTGGTAATGATCTTGTTATTTTCCTAGAGATTTAGTAGGTTCATTTTGAAGAATCTCTGTGACTTTTACATCTGTATTTATAAAGATAGGAGCCTGCAGACTGTTCAGTTCTGTTTTTGATAGCTGGGTTATGGTGGCTTCATAGAGGTAGTTTAGGAGCCTTACCTACATTTCAGTTACATGGAAAAGTTTGAGAAGTATTGGCCTTAGTTATTCTTCAATAGAAAACTCAGCAGTGGGGCTGGAAGAATGGCACAGAGGTTAAAGTGCTTGCCTTCAAGTGCAAGGCCTTGAGTTTGCTTCCCCAGTACCACAAAAGCCATGGCTGGAGGCACACACCTTTAATCCCAGCACTCAGGAGACTGAGGCAGGAGGGTTGCTGTGAGTTTGAGGCCTCACAGCCTGGGCTCCATAGTGAGTTCAGGATCAGCCTGGGATACAGGGGAAGATCCTGTGTAAAAACAACAACAATAAAAACCTAAACAGTAAATTTATTGTACTCTGGGCTTTGCTTAATTGGAAACGTTATTATTCCTTGATCAGTTCTATTGCTTAGTACTGGTATATTTAGTATTTTAAAATCTTACTTGTCCATTTTTGGTGAGTCGTGTTTGTCCAGAAATTTATTTTTTTCTGAATTTTTGTGGAATGGTTAGACCTTTTCTTTGAGATGAGCCCTCTGACTAGAGTTTTGCTTCATTTTTCCTGCACAAACAGTCATAATATACTTTAATTTCCATTGGGATTCAGTAATCTGAGATATTTGCGGAATAGTTGGAGCCTAGCAACAAGATCTTTCCAGATGCGAAATTATTTTTTACATTTTATTATTCACTTCGAACTTCTCAGATAGGTGTTTTCAGTTGCCTTTGGCAAGTCTTACCTAATCATTTCATACTCAACATCAATTTTGTAATATTCAGTTATGTCATATAATTACAAGTGTGTAAATAAATTTGGGGACACATAGAACAGATTTTTGGTAAGTGCACAATTTAACCAGTAGGAGCTAGTAGCCCACTAATCATGAGTATATGCTATTGTGAGAGTCCGTTAATTCAAGGCTAGGAGTTGAAGGTAGCAGGTAACCCATAGTTTTCTAAGTAGAAGGTAGCTAGGGAAGCTTCAGCTGTATTTACTGTTATTTCAGTGGTTAAGATATAAGTACAATTCAGACTCCTTCAGGGTGGGTTCTATATTTTGTCCGTGGTTATAGATATAAAAACGGGATCTGGGGAAATATAGGTTTTAAATGAATCTTTGTTGAATAAAAGAAGCAGCAAAATATTGTGCTGTTTTATGTAATGATAGTTTAGTTTCAGAAACATCACTTGGGAGAAATCCAGTCCTACATAATAGACATAGGTGTTTCAGTTAAATCTTACTTTTTATTAACATGAATTAACTGCACATGTTAATGAGGTATAGTGTGATATTTTAATATATGTACGCAATTTGCACTGATTGAGAGTAATTAGCGTTTTCCTCTTATTATTTCTTCACATTTGGAGGCTTCATGCACCTCTTTTTAGATCTTCACAGACTGTACAATTTGGTATTGTGACTAAATTCACAGCCTGCGCTGTGGAACAACGAAATGCATTTCTTCCGTCTAATCGTATTTCTGTACCTGTTACCCACCTGTTCCTTGTCGTCTTCTCACTGCCTTTGCTAGCCTTGAGTAATCCCTATTTTACCTTTGGGTAAATAGTTTTTAGTACTAAAAAGATGTACAGTATATATGCCCAGACTGCTTCACTAATTATTATATAGCCAAAGGAAGTGAAGTCTGTATTCTAAGGAGATACCTTTACATGCTGGTTTATTACAGTTTAATTCACAACAGCTACGATACGATAGCAACCTATGGCTTATTGATAGAAGAATTAATAAAGATCAGTGTTTAAAATGTTTACTTAAAGCTTTTTATGGCAGATTAACAATAGCTCTAAGGTTGTTTATTGAAGCATTGTTTGGAATTATTAAAAACTGCATGGTATGAATATAATGCGGTTAATCATGGTTGTGTTCAGTAAAATTTTTGCACTCAGTTAAAAAAAGGGTTTTTCTCAAATATTAAAAATCTCCTTCAAAAAACATGTAACATGCTCAAATTTGATATTAAAATTCAAATTATGATATCTATATATAACATTATCAAAAATACTGACTATAATTATTTGCATCTATGCATATGTTGGAGCCTGAAAACCTTGTTAATATTAGTAGCAATACTCTTAAGTTTTATCTAATATTTACTTTCTTATCTGCTTGTTTTATGTATTATTTTGTGTCAGAAGAGGAAAGAAAGGTTTGAGGTTGCACTAATGTTTTCCTCAGGCATTGAGAAGAAATTAATTAGCATTTAGTTAGAAGAGCAGACAACGGTCAAGTCAGAGCAGAGAAACACCAAGGCAATTTCAGAAGTTTGTAGTCACAGAGGAAGAAAATTAAGAAAATGATAGGAAAAATTAAGAGAATGACAGGAAAATGACAAGAAAAATTAAGAAAATGACAGGAAGATGACGAAGAATTAAGTTTGAAGTGACTTAGAATCATACAGAAGTAAATTACATGACTTGGTATTTCTTACTGTCAATAAGTTTTATGTTATTATCAATTTTACTCAATAGCAAATAATAAGGCAATATGGCTGTCATTTAATCCAGAAATAATAAGAGTTCAGTCAAATTAGAAAATCATCAATTGACAGGACTTAAAGCTGAGTATTTCTTGTAGATTTTTCCCCCTCTTGGTTATGTACAGAGTTTGATGTGTGAAATTGCCGAAGTAAATTGTCTCTTCTGAGTTGATATCATCTCCTGGGAATGTCATGTACTGACCTGCTTGCAAAACATTGTGCAAAGCTCCACACACCAGGTCAGTGTACAGCTATATGGAAACTTACACCTACAGGTGTGCCCTGTCGAAACTGGGACAGAGTAGAAGATCACTGTAAGTCAGGTATGTGTCCACAGTTGGGCCCGGGAGAAGAGCAATGCTAGCAGGGGCACAGGCAAAAATCTCAGCTTCGATTCACTGTGAGGATCAAATGACTTAATTTGTGTAAAAACATTATGATAAATGTATAGGCACATGGAGCAAACAGTTTAATTAGTTGTTACCATCATCCATAGAAACTGCCAAAATATTTTCTTTACTTAATTTTCTGGGAGTCCTTCTCTTTTATTATTTTCTTCCAACTTCACTGGACACCCTTCCTCACTCTCCTTGAAGAATCTTCCTCATCTTTTTAACTCAATTCTCAAGCATCTTTTTTTTTTCTTTAGACTCCCATGATGTGTTCAGTTATCCATGGCTTTACATACTATTTGAAAAGTCTTATAAATGATTTTAATTTAACCTCCAGCCCCAACTTTTATTTTCAGTGTCAAATACCTGACTCAAGTGATATTTCTATTGCTAATACTAATACTCGTTTCAAACCTAGCTGTTTGAAGATTAAATTTTGACTCCTTGTCTCCCAAATTTCTTCTGTTCTCAGCCAGCCTGTGTCCAATTCTCTACTTGCTCAGTAAAACCTCAAAATCATTACTGATGCCTTTCTTTCACGTTCATCAGTCAGTCTATCCTGTTGCTGTATCTTCAAGTCAGATTCTTAATGTCTTACCATCTCTACCACTTTCACCCAGTTTTCTCAGGGAAGTTGCAGAGATCATGGATGTTTACAACAATTGCTTTTTGTGCTTTCTGATTGAGTCTAGGAAATCACAGAGCAGTCTTCTGTTTCACAATGTTGAGTTCAAAGTAGTCATTGAGTCTGTGCTGATTTAACTAAGGTTAACTTGGCTGAAAGAGAGGGAAGTGAAGCTCTGCTCTTGATTGATAAATAGCAACATGAGACTGTAGAACAACAAGTGATAGGGCAGATTTCATTGCTGCCATATTTGAAAATTCACCATGAATCATTTTTGATAAAATTATTTATGCATGTTGATTTATCTCCAAGAAATTTGGTGATAGAAAAGAAGTGGACTGGATTGGAGTTAGAATGGATTAATTCAAACTCTTAATAAAAAAAGGTGAAGAGATTAAGATTTAAGTGAATTCGCCCAAGGCACCCCATTTGGAGGAAAGCCCCATCTTCTAGAAAATAGTACTCTTAAGCTCATGTAATGTGTGCTTTTTATTTTGTTGTAATATCCTAAAATTTCCTAAGTGGGGCGATGCAGAATTTACTATGCTCCAGGCAAAGGAGTGGAAACATGTGGATTCCTGGACCTTTGTGTTTCAATCAAGGAAACCCTGGTTCTGATTGGGTCAGTTTTATTTATTTATTGAGGCTGCTTGTGGGATATTTTTTCTTGAGAAAAGATTTTAATGATAAGAAATTGAGCACAATAAAAATTCTCAGTGTTCCCTTGTATTTCCAGCTTTGTGTTTCCATTATTCTAATTTGCTCTAAGTCCATAAATGACAACTACCACAGTTTCAAAGATTGAAGGGTTAGGCACAAAGAAAAGAGGGTGAAAATGGCTGTTTATTTTATTTTTTAAAAAACTTTACATATACCAAGTGCCTAGCTAGTATTCTGTCCTATGTGAGCCCATAAATTCTTACACTGTGCCAAGTAGATGTTATTATAAATAACTTAGAGGAAACCAAGGCTCAAGTAGTTTACATCACTTCTTGAGGATTGCCCAGCCATTTCAAAATAAGTTGTTGGCCTGTGATCTAACAGAATGAAATTCAAAAACGTTTAAAAGCAAAATGAGGAAAATCTATGGTCTTATTGGAATTGATTGCTATGAATAAAATATTTTTGTAGGTATAAAAATTCTTGTATGTTGGACAGAGTTGGCAGTGAATATATATTTGGTCTGTTGTTACAAAGAGTATTTTGCTGAAGGCAAGGTGAAAACAAAATATTGTAATTTTAGAATTAACATCCAAGTAATGATTATAAATCTAACTTTACACAGTATTTAATTGTTATTTAATTTTGTTGTTAAAATATCAAGTGCTCGAAGTTTACATTTTGGCATTATAGAGCAGAAAATAGTAACTTCTCTGCAGTTTTACCTAGGAGGTTCTTTAACACATACTAAGGCTTTTTTATTAAATAAAATGTTCCCATTATCTACTGAAGTAAGTAGGAGAGCAAGATATTTTGAAGTCAACATTTTTCTCTAAAATTTTCTTTTTGTACTTTCGAGTTTTTGTACTTGTGCAGAAGATGCTTGAAGCAATTAAATGTTAATGCAGTCAATGCTTAAAAACAGAATAGCCCTACAGAGACTAGAATTATGGCAAAATTCTGATTGTTCTATCCCATGTTTTGTTTGTAATTTATTAACATTTTTGGCTTAAAAGATAGAATACTATATTTTATTTGTGAGTTTTACTTTTGGAGATAGCGGTGTCTGTTAATTTGTGCTTTCTGAGGTTTTAGTTACTTGAGGTGAACAGGAAATGAAAAAGTAGAGAAATAGCAAATTCATGAGTTTTCAATTATTCCAAGTAGCGTGATGAAATCCCATGCCATACTGCTCTGTCCTTCTCAGGATGAACATCACCTCTTTGTCCAGTGTTTGCACACCTTGTGCACTACTTGCCAGGTACTCACTTAGTACTTGTTTGTGTCATCAGATCAACTGTTGGCAGTCGTGTAGTGCTGATGTCCAAATACTGAATAATTACCCTATAACATGAGACTAGTGATGCTGACAACCCAGATACATGAAAGAGAATCCATCAAGTGCCTCTTTTAAGTTGAAAGTTGAAAGTTCTTGTCTTAATAAGGAAAGACAAAAATCGTATACTGTGTATGCTGAGGTCTCTGGTAAGATTGATAACTCTCCGTCTGAAGTTGTGAAGAAGTAAAAGAAAGCCATGCTAGTTTTGCTGCTGTGCCTCAGATTGCAGAAGTCCCAGCCGTACTGCCTGGTAAGTGTTAAGATGGAAACGGCATTAAATATGCGAGCTCAAGACATGAATAGAAAACGTGTTCAGGTAATGCCATCCAGGGTTGTGCCAGAAGCACTGGGTCTATATGAAGACTCACCAAGCTACACCCTGAAAGGTATGACAGAGACCATATACTGCCAGTCAGGGGTGGTAGCACAGATTCAAATATCAGTTTAGAGTCAAAAATGTAAAAATGACTGGAGAGGCCCTCTCTGCCGATGAAATTGTGGCCACAGGTATAAATACCCATTGGGTCTGTTGCTTCCCTTACTGCTCCCTCAGATGCAGTGAGGTTTTATTTAGTATCTAGAATTCACCCAATTGCAGTGCCAGGAAGCTCTGGAAAGTATTCTCCTACGAAAAGGGGTGAGCACTGTAGATGTTTCTCCTACAGTTATCTGGCCAGTATGCCCCGCCCCTCTGGCTACTAAGTATATAAGTTGTCCTGTTTAACTTTTTAAATGTTTTGAATCACTTGACATAAAATTAATAGATTTAATTATTAAGTATACATTGTTGTAAGATTTTATGCTCAGGAAAAGCAAATTTGCCTTGTTGGCTGAAATAATTACTCAATATATAATACACGTAAAGAGATTTCCTGCAAAACACCTGCTCACCTATTAAGAATGGGTCCAAATGGCATACTATTCTTCACAGTGGGATTAGGAGTGACGGTATTATATCAATTTTGTGATCTTTGGTTCATATGTAAGTTCGTTGATACCAGAAATAGCATTGAAACAGACTTTTTACTGTTTGATCTCCTGAAAGTTGTGTTCCAAACTCAAAATTAAACTAAATGGCAATAAATACCCAACTGTAGCTCTGCACTAGGTAATGCTCATCTTTTCATGGGAATGTGAGTAGGTGATGAAAGGGAACCAGGTGTGTCCTGAGACTTTCTCAGTTTTAAGTAGAATTTATAACTACCCATAGGTGTCTTAGTAATATGACAAGAAATTTGAATGGTCTTAATTTTAAATTGTAATTGGGGAAAGGAGCAAGAGTAGTATCAATTTATTCAAGAATATATTGTTGCTCAGAGTCAAACTGCCCAAGTGGTGTCATTAGATAGCTATTCAGAAGTTTACATGTTACTCAGTGCTCAGAGAAATCTCTGTTATTTCTCTTTAATTAAGCTTCAGAAATTTAATGCTGACAGCTGTCGTTAATGAAGTTCATGGGATTTGACTGAAATCAATTTTATTTGTTAAATTTATCAAATAAAAGTTTTTAAAAGGTTCTCAGGAGCTGCATACTTAATTCATTCATGAAATTATTGTAAATGATCTGAGAATAGTAAATGCCCTAATACAGTGCAACTTGGTCATAAACAAATTGTCAAAGATAAAATATTGGTCAGAAAATGATTTGGATACTTTAAAAAAATTTTGATAATCTTGGTAAAATAACATTGCGCTTTTGCCTATTTTAGTTATTACAACCGAGACTATTGCTATAGTTACTTGTCAAATTTACGAAATGCTACCATTTTGTTAAGATTTATGTTATTTGCTAGTTATAATAGACTGTATGTTCTAAACACGATTAGTGAAAACTTAACATGGTAGTGCACTTATAAGAATATAGCAGTGTAATTAGTGTAGCAATTGCTGATTAAGAGATTACCTATGGAAAAGAGCTAAATATGAACTTTAGGTATATAATTCTTTTGATTTTTCGGTTCCTAAATTTATAACCAAATGACAACTAATAAAACCAGTCATTTTGGTCATCAGAAAATAATGGACTTTATTTCAATGTGTGTGTGTTGCCAGATAATTGAATGAAAGCAAAATATATTCAGCTAGATCCTTCATCTGACATGTAAAGTCCTTGACATACTGAAATAAATTGATCAAAAACTAGTGAGGGGAAACTGAGACTATGTAGGTTTGACACACAAGTCATTTGAAAAGAATTAATTGACTTTCAGATGTTTCATATAACTGAGACTGAATCTTAATACGAAGTATCAAATGAAAGGAAGGTCAAAAATACGACTTTGGTCACACTTAATAGAACTAATTAATATTTGTCTTAATTGTTGGTTTTATTCTCAAAAGTAAGAAGTGAGTGAAATGGGTTGTCTTTTGAAGTAGAGAAACCTCTGTTACCAGAAGATACCCAAGCTACAATTAAAGCACTATTTGTTGATTAGATAGTAAGGATTTATGCTTTATGTATTTGATTTTTACTTTTTGAAGCTGAGGACCGAACCCCGGGTTTTGCACTTGCAAGACAGGCACTCTACCACTGAGCTAAATCCCCAACCCCAAATGATTTATCTAGTGGTTGAAAAATTCCCAAGGAAAGCTGCATAGAACAATAGTTGTAAAACATGTTAATATATATCATGTTTAAAATAAATTTCTAAAAGACATAGGCGCAGGCAAAGACTTTCTTGACAAGACACCAAGAGCAAAAGAAATTATCCCCATTATTAACCAATGGGATCATGTCAAATTAAAAAGCCTCTGCACAGCAAAAGAAACTATCAACATCGTAAAAAGAGAACCAATGGACTGAGAAAAAATATTCACCACCACCATCTCAGATAAGAAGCTCATAACTAGAATATACAGGGAGCTGAAGAAAAGTAAGCCTACCAAAATAAAGGATCCTGTTGAAAAGTGGGCAAATGAAATGTAGAGGCAGTTCACATGCAAAGAAGTAGAAAAGGCCAATAGATATATGAAAAGATGTTCAGCATCTCTAGCCATAAGAGAGATGCAAATCAAAACAATGCTGAGATACCATCCCACTCCAGAGAGAATGGCCTCTATCAACAAGTCAAATAGCAATGAGTGCTGGCCAGGATGTGGGGAAAAAGGAACTCTCTTACACTGCTGGTGGGAATGTAAATTCATACAACCCCTTTGGAAAGCAGTATGGAGAGCTCTGAAAAGACTGGAAATAAATATCCCCTTCCATCCAGCGACACCCCTCCTGGGAATATATCCAAAAGAGGCCAAAACACACAACATAGGTACATGTATACCCATGTTCATGGCAGCACAACTAACAATAGCTAAAATGTGGAAGTCACCAAAATACCCATCAACAGACCAGTGGATACACAAACTGTGCTATTTGTACACAATGGAATACTATGCATCAATAAAGTCCAACAGCTGGAGGCCTTTGCGGGCAAATGGAAACTTGAGAACATCATGCTTAGTGAAGTAAGTCAGAATCAGAAGGTGAAACATGGAATGGTCTCCCTGATATGAGAGTCCCAGGTCATGACTATTATGGAACTTAAAGCTGAAAAACAAAGTGAAATAGTGGGGTAGGGTGGGGGAGAAGGGAGGGAGGGGAAGGTGGGGGGAGTGACAGAAAGAGAGTGGGAAAGCCCTTGTGTCCTTGGCAGGATGCATATGTGCACAAAATGCTCAACTCCATTGTAAACCTTAAATTTTGCATGTATACATATCAATAAAATGGGAATAAAATAAAATAAAATAAAATTTCTATTGTGTATTGGTAGGAAAAATGTGAAGTTAAACATGTTCTTTGGTTTCAGGACTCTGTTTTTGATATGTGAATAGGCCCTGTGAATCTCCCAGAAAAGACTGGATTATACCTGTTTTATTATATAAATAATTGCTGTCATTTTTCTTATCTTCTAAGGGTACTATCTACCCAATTAAATACATGCCAGGTAACACCAGCCTCTTACCTAAAACCTCATCTAGCTCTGAGGTTATTTGAAGATAAACATCTTCTAAAAGCAAAACAATGAATTTGAATCTGAAGGGAAGATAAAGCAAGCATGGTCTAAGAATAAATAACAGAAAGTTTTCTATTTCCTCAGTAATGTATATGAGTCTTTTGGAATAACAAAGACTTAGGTTCAGAAATGTGACAAGATCCAAAGTAATACTGCCTTTAAACAAGATAGAAGGCCATATCTTTCTCATAAAATTCTGAAATGGTTTTGGAGCTCTGGTGCATGCATTTATGAAGCATGAACAGTTTTCTGTTGCTGGAGCCTCCTAGTATGATGTCTGCATTTCCGTGGTGAAGATGTCCCAGAAGTGGGGAGGAGAGGGCAGGTGACCCCTTGTAGGGATGCAAACTGGAAATGGCAATGGCATCAGACATAAATCACACAGATGCCTGCAGCTGCAGAGAACTGGGCTCTGTATAAGAAGGAGAGCTTGGATGTTAGAGAACAAGTTTCTTTTGTGCAGTTATATTCTAAACTGAAGATTAAGGAACTCTCTTTTCACACAAGAAGGAAACCATGGATATTTGAGAATAACTTCATGATTCTTAGGAAAAATATTTCTTTTAGAAATTAAAACTATTTCTCAACCGATCTTATGTTGTTCGCTTAAGAATAAGATACCATCTCACTCCAGGGAGAATGACCTATATCAACAAGTCAAATAGTAATCAGTGCTGGCGAGGTTGTGAGGAAAAGGAACCCTCCTGCACTGCTGGTGGGAGTGTAAAGTCCTACAACCACTTTGGAAAGCAGTATGGAGACCTCTCAAAAGAATGGGAATAAATATCCCCTTCGATCCAGCGACACCCCTCCTGGGAATATATCCAAAAGAGGCTAAAACAACACACAACAGAGATATATGTATACCCATGTTCATGGCAGCACAGCTAACAATAGCAAAAATACGGAATTCACCAAAATACTCATCAGCAGACAAGTGGATACACAAACTGTGGTATTTATACACAATGGAATACTATACATCTGTAAAGTCCAACAACATGGAGGCTTTTATAGGCAAATGGAAGAAACTTGAGAACATCATGTTTAGTGAAGTAAGTCAGAAGCATAAGGTGAAACATCGAACGGTCTCTCTGATATGAGAAACCCAGATCACAACTATCTCATGGAACTTAAAATGAAAAAGTGAACCAGGTGGGTGGGATGTGAAGGGAGGGGTGGTTAAGGGGAGGGACAAAAGGAGAGTGGGAAAGTCCTTGTCACCTTGACAAGATATGTATGTTCATAAAATGCTCAACTTCAATGTAAACCTTAAATTTTGCGCTTACACATATCAATAAAATTGGGGAAAAAATGTAAGACCCAAGTATATCTTGAAAAGTATAAAGTGATTTAATAGCTCTAAGTGTGTGTGTGTGTGTGTGTGTGTGTGTGTGTGTGTGTGTGTGTGTGTGCGTGTGTGTGATATGAGAGAGAGAGAGAGAGAGAGAGAGAGAGAGGAATATGAATAAATGGAAATGACGGAAGAGATCCACACGAAATCATGCATAATGCATTTGTCTGTGATCCTGCATCCAGGCTGAGTGTAACATGTTTACATTTATGATGAGATGTTCTGGTCAGTGGGGAACTAATATACACTATATCAGAAAGTCATATGGGCTTCCTGATTTGTAACTGCAGAAATGTCCATAGTTTATTCTCTTTATGGTGGCATTAAAACTATATATACATACTACATATATATGTATACTTTTTTTGAGATGGGGTTTTGCCCAGCATCCCAGGCTGGCCTTGGAATCACAGGCAATCCTTCTGCCTCACCCTCCTGAGTGCTATGATTATAGGCATGCTCTACCATGCCTGGCTGATCTGGCTTATGTAGTAATGGGGAATCAATCTTTTAGCACTTGACTTAGCACTTGCTAGGAAAGTGCTTTAATCATTGAGCCATTTTTCCAGCCCCAAGTACCTATTTTTTTGAGTCAACCATGGTGGCATATGCCTCTGGTGGGCTGACTTAGTGGTATTCTAACTTCTAATAAATTAAAAAAAAATTGGATTGTAGCTCTGTCTGAAGTTTCTTGGTTCACTTCTGAGTGCTGCTTCTCCTCACCCTGCAAAAAACCCCAAAACAAAAAACAAAACTTATATTTTTGCATTACATACATTGTAAACTTAAAATTATTTCCTAATTATTTTATCTCAAAGTTTTTAGTCATTCTTTGTATCTCAGTTGTCACATTTATTTTAAAGATGTATCAATCATTTTGCCAGCTATTCAATGTCACTTTTGTCTCTTGATGCACATTTTCAAATTTATACATATATTGATCAACCAATAAGAAATTATGAATGCTTCTCTGTGCAGAACTGTGTTCAGGGCTATGGATGACGTGAGGAAAGACAATACTTGATTACTTCCAGGCTGTGTGATGCATATATGTATTCTGAAAATATAAACCACAAGAAATAAGGAATTTTTCTATGCAAATTATGGGACTAGTGGTCATGGTGTTATATACTTGTTAGGACTTAACACTCACCATCAAGAAATAATTTGATTTTCATCGCTAAAGACATAGGTGTTATAATGCTGTGTGGAGCTGACATTGCTTCAGCTGAGGGTGCTTGCTCTCTGAAGAAATGGGAAACGTCAGAAAATTGCCCCAAGGGGGGGGGGGAATATATATATATATATATATATATATATATATATATATATATATATATATGAATTTAGATTTTTCAAGACTTTCATCAATTCTTTCCCCAGCTATGCATATATTCAGTTTTTATAGATCTGTTGGATTGCTTCTGCTGTGTTTAAAATACATATGGAAGGCCTTTTTTCTTCCTGTTACTTTTCTCTGAAAGAACAGGAAATTCCTATCTTTTAAAAAAATCTGTCCTGAAAATAATAAAATCATTTTAAATTATGCTTAATATATTTGTATGAAGATTTTTTCATAAAACATTTTTTTTTCATGTTCTGAAAACACTCAGGCTGGAGCCTCGTTTTGATTTGTAGCAGGACAGCGCCGTAGGGCATTAAGAATTCTGTAATTGCAAGCTTCTTCATTGCTAGAACAAAATACCTACATACCCGTCATAAAAGAGGAAAGGTTTATTGATGGTGGTGGGTTTAGAGGTTTCAGTTCACAGTCCGTTGAAGAAGGCAGTGAAGACATCACAGTGGAAGAAAACCACCCACCTTCAGGCAGGCAAAAGTGGGGAACAGGGACAGAGTGGCTGAGAGGAGAGGACAAGGTCGTGCCCTCGTGACGCACCTGACACACTCAGAGTGATGTACTAACGCCTTTTTTGCCACCCCAAATTGACAGTCAAGATCAGCCATCACAAACACCCATCTCCTGATAATTCTCCTCATTATGTCACTCAAGTTTCTTTTTAAAAAACATGAATAAGCTACAGATTCAGTAACTTGTTAAAAACCATACAATTTGGGGGTTTGTGCCTGTAGATACCATGTTTGACCACTTTTTTCTCCTCTCTTACTCTTGCCCTCCCCGTCCTCCATGATGTTCTCTGTGTTTCCTTCCCTTCCTAGCAGTCCCTTGCTTCTCCGCCTCCCTTTCTCTGTGATGTTAGGATCTTTTTATGCATGCATGTATTTATAGCAATCTCATGTGAGAGATGCCAATTGATACCCACTCTTTTGTGTCTGGTTCATTTCACTAAGCATTATTGACTCAGGGTGACCTCGTTTTCTTTCTGTTTCTATCTTTCTTTTCATGGCTGCATAGTATTCTGTTGTGTAAAAATACCACATTTTCTTTAACCATTTCTCTTAGTTACTTTCTCATTGTTGGGATAGAGTACTAGACCTTCACAACTTTAGGGAGGAAAGACTTATTTTAGCTCACAGTTTCAGGAGATTACAGTTATGGAAATGGTTATGCAAATAGTTGACCAGGGCCAGAAATAGACCCAGAGACAGAGACCCTTGTGGCATGGCAAAACAGCCAAGGCTGGCGTGAAGGGCAGAACCAGCACACACCATCGAGGTCAAGCCCCAAACATCTGCTCCTTCCATCCAGACTCTATGTCTCAACCATCCCATAGACAATGAGGCATTTGGGGGACACTCCAGATCTGAGCCACAGCACCGTTTCTCTGTTGATAGTTGTTTCCTGGATTTGCAGTTATGAATTGTGCTGCTATAAATATGAATATGCATATGTCTTTATGACAGGAAGACTAGTTCTTTTGGGAAAATGCTCAGTCAAACTGTAGCTAGGTTAAATGGATTTTTTATTTTAGCTTTCTAAGGAATCTTCTCACTACTTTGCATAATGGTTGAACCAGATTGCAGTCCCACCAACAGTGTAGAAGCGTTCCTTTGTTCCCATGACGTTGTTAATAGTATCTGTTTTTTGACATCAGTGTTAAAAGCACAGCAGAGAGAACAATCAACAGGGTTAAGAGACAGTCCACAGAATGGGAGAAAATTTGATCAGCTACCCCTCGGACAGAGAATTAATATGTAGAATACATAAAGAACTCAAAAAATGCACTCTAAAGTAAATGATCCCAATTGAGAATGAGGAACTGAGATAAAAGAAATTTCTCAAAAGAGAAATTGCAAAGGCCAACAGGCACATGAAAATGTTCAACATCTTTGGCCATCAGAGAGCTGCAAATCAGAACAGGCTTCGTCTCACTCCGGTGAGAATGGCCGACATGAGGAACTTGTTCAGGATTCTTAACTGCTTTGCCTCCTTGAGAACGTAATACACAGGAAGCCTCTATCTTCATGTTCTGGCTACGAATTTACATTTTTTGCCTATTGTAAACGCACTGCTCTCTGGCTCTGAAATGCTGCAGGCTTCTTTATTACCAAACACCCATCTCTTTCTCCTGTCAAATCAGTCTCATGAGCCCTTTATAACCAACATACTCTGAACCCCGCTGTTTGCCCCACACAAGCCGGTGCTGCCTGTTGCTTCCCTTCTCTGTTAATGACGTGTCCATTCCCTGTCATCTAGGCGTGAAAACAGTTATTTCCATTCTTCCTCATCTGCCTCACACTGTTTTCCTGCTTATTCTAGAGTCCACATCCACAGTGGCTTTCTCTTTTATCTGGATCCTTCATTCCATACCAGCCTGGCTTGGGCTCTCATTATTTTTTGTAATGAGTACTGTGTCTAGTGATCTTTCTTTTTCTAATAAACTGCGATGCTTTTCAAGCCAAAATCCCTTGGTCTTTGGAACATGCCTCTTATTCTTACCTGTGAATGCCCTCATTCATCGTTTGCACCTGTAGAATGTGTTTTTCTGTACATTAAGGTATTGAAATATTAGTGATCTATGAGGGTCCAATTTTATTCCCAAGGTCATTTATCTTAAACCTTTTAAAAAAGATGTCACAGGTGTGTTCGTACAGCTGTACTTTGATACACTGCATTTATATTCCTGGGTTCTGAAACTGTGATCCTTTCAGGCATGCTGTATCATAAACAATTTAAAAAAATTTTTTGCATTGACAATACACTCTCAAAACTTTATAGAACAAAGTTGCATTTTCTCTCAGGGCAGTATCCATGTCTTATTTATATTTGTATTGGCCAGAACACTTTTCACCATTTCTACAAACTGAAGTGCCGTAAATAATTGATGAATGAATGAATTGAAGACATCACTATCCATACTAGTTGAGATTGATCCTTGATGCAGAGAAGTGACGAAACAGCTAGTCAATGGCTTTAAGAATAAATTCCTTATTCATCTCCTAAGATGTACTTTATTTCAGTTTTTCTGAGAAAAAATTGTTTTGACAGTTTTGGAAATAAAACAGTTTTACAGCTATCATGTTTTGATAAAATGGGTCAGTATGGTTTTTGCTATCCAAGTGTGTGGTACTGATAAATCTCCTACACAAAATGTAGGCATGAGAAAATCAAGATTACCTTCATAGTCGTATTATTGATCTGTTAATAAAATATGAAATCATCACAAGTAATCTTAAGACCATATGCATTTTTATGTCATGGTTTTGAGGAGCCAGGAGTTCATGCCTGGCAGAGCTGGCTTCAGTGGCTAGATAAGTTCAAGGTCTCATTAAGCTGTATTCCTGGTGTTAATTGGCTGGATCTGTGGTCTCACTCAGAGACATAATTTGGGAGAACTTGTCTTGAAGCGCACTCAGTTTATTGGTAGAGCTTCTTGCAGTGTTGAAGTAAAGCTGCCAGTGGTAGGAATGATGCCGCCTTATAGGTTATCAGATGTTCCCTGTAATTTACATTTGTGTGTACTATGTCAATTTACTTCTTCAAAGCAGGTAAGGAGAAGACTGTTGAGCTGCGTGTGGTGGCACACTCTTCCTGTTGTCTGTTGGGATGCTGAGGTAGGAGTTATTATCATCATGATCTTGAAGCCAACATTTGGGCTACATAGTGAGATGTAGACTAGACTGCAGAATGAGATGCTAGACAGACAGACAGAGAGAGAGAGAGAGAGAGAGAGAGAGAGAGAGAGAGAGAGAGACTTGAACTAGTTTGCTACTAAGACATTATCATATAAGACAGCATAATCACAAAGAGACATCCCATCACTTTTGCTGTCTTCTTGTTAGCAGCAAACCCCATGTCCCTCACATTCTAAAGGTGAGGATTCTATGGGGTTGGGAATGCTAGGGAATGAGTATCTTGGGAGCCAGTCTTAAGTCTATGTGATTTCTATATGTACACATGAGACCTATTTCAGGTTCTTCTCGAAGAATCAGTCTTTGAGCCTTCTTCAGTTCCTCCAAAGTTTCAAGCCTGAATTCCTGATGGCATATAAATACTGAAAGACCTGATAGGTTTGTGGGAGGAAAGAAGACTATGTTTTTAGCTAGTTGTTTCAGGGGCCAGTTCACTGCAGAATTCATAGAAGATTTTTTTTTTTTTTTTGAGACAGCATCTCGCTCTGTAGCCCAGACTGGTCCTGGACTCCCTATATAGCCCAGGCTGGCCTTGGACTGATGGCAATCCTTCTGTCTCAGTCTCCCAAGTGCTGGAATTACAGGCATGTGCCACCATGACCAGCTTATGTGGTGCTGGGGAGTCAAACTCGAGTCCTTAGCGCTTGATATAGATAGCCCTTGCTCGGCAACCGCTTTAACCATTCCTCCAGCCCTTCGTAGTAAGATTCCTGGAGAGGATTTACATCAATGCAGAATATTTTGGGGATGCAGAATCTGGGAGGCTGTGGGGTATAAATTCACTTGCAAACAAAAATCCTTATAGATTGAGTGATTTGCAGAATTGAGACTGCCTTTGTGGTCTTTGTGGAGACTTTGAGATCTTAGACAACACAGTTAATTGGTACTGAGATTCATTCATTTAAATATAGTTACTGACCTTGATCCAAAGAAAAACAGATTTTGGAATATTCATATAAAAACCTTAAAGTTGGTACAACAAAGTGAAAAATACACAGATAATATGCTTACTTTGGTACTTGGGAAATAAAATTAATCTACGACACACTGATATGAGGTCTCTTATACATATGTTATCATTTGATACTTATAGAATAAGAAAAATAACTGATTTTTTCTAAAAGTTACATAAAACTCTACAGAGAAGGAATGTGGAATAAATGAGCAGTCAAAACACCTGGTCATGAAGATGTGATACACTTTGAAGATGAACCTTGGCTCTTGTTCTCACTTCCTGTTTTCCTAATCCTATTTTCGGAGATTGTATTGGAATGTCCATCAAAAATTACTCTGTCATTTATTTCTAGGCAGTATGCTGCCTTTTGGATTATAAGAGCAAGACTTACTCTTACTTAAAAGTATTTCATAGTCTGGTAGGGAAGGAAGTTGTATAAGCACATCATAGGAAAATATGCTGAGTGTGTGATGTTGTGGACCAGCTCTTGAACAAGTGCATTGGAAATGGTTCGTGCATCTAAGAAGAGAGAGAGAGACCTTCAGAGGAAGTAACCCTCAACCTCAGGAAGATGTGTAGGGGAGGAATATCTTTCTCAACTGTACCTTGTATGTATTTTCAATTCAATTATATTTTTATTTTGACTTAGTATGTTTAGGTATCTTGAAGTATTATTATGTTAGAGTTGAGGACAAAGGTTAGAGCAGGTTCTTCATTTCTTTTACTACTTGATACTGCTCTCAACTTAATTCAAGACCTCATTGCAAGTGGGCACATGCATTGGTGTCAGACAGGTAATTAAAAAAAAGTATGATGCTAGAGTTACAAGATTTGTGGAATAAAAGAAGCATTTCTTAATTTTTTTGATACATGAAGTCACGCTATAGTCCAGCCAGAACTCACTCTGTAGCCCAGGCTAGCCTTGGGCTCATGGCAAAATTTTGAATTCATATTTGTTCATCATTGTTAAGGAAAAATGAACATTTTGCCTATTATAGCCATGGATTGAAGTAGTACATAGTTAATTTTATCTGTGAGAAAAATCTTTCAAAGAAACAAAAAATATCATTTATAGAGAGATTTTCCACAAAACCTATCTTAAATTTTTTGAGTTTGTTGCCTTAATAATGGTTTTCTGTCTTAGCTTTTATTTAAAATAATTTCTCTAATTATTACATTTGTATAGTGGTTAGCTGTAAGATGGGCTAACAATTTCAGATTACTTCATAGTTTGATTGTGAATATCTAAGGTGATGAGACCTAGGAAAGTGCTCTATTAACTGAAAGCTCTACAGAAATGAATAGCATTTAAAATTTGTTAAATTGTGTTCAGCATCTTCGTTTCTTAAGTATTTGGGACAGGTTTGCTAGACATGGTAGAAAACAATTTAAATAATCTTTCTATGAGTTTGAATATCACGAAGTCATTTCACACATAGTTATAATTAATGTCTTGGAGACGTGTGGTGGAATTTTAAACATAGTGGATATTGGCATTATTTTTTGCAAATTTATGTTAGTATCAATCATGTCCAAGTGACACAGAGGCAGTGTGTTAGAACAGCTTTGAAGCAACACTTCTGTCTCAGGGTCTCTGTCTCTACTCCGTCACTCTCTCCTATCCTTCTCCCATGTTCTTCCGTTTACTCCTTGCAGTTCACTTTATTATTAAACGTTGAAACTTGGTATTCCACTTCAAGGTGAAAACCCCAACTGGGGTTCTGCATGAGACCTTTTAAGTAACTGTAAGTGTGCTTTGACTTCCTTTCAAGGTCTAAAGTACTGCCTAGATTATCTATTAAAAAGAACGAATGAAATAAACGATATGCAATGCAATAAATGACAGGTGACATGCAATAAATATGGACAGTTTCCAAAGCATTGATAAATATGACCGACATGTCAACATTAGTTTGAAGATACAGGCATCTTACTTTCTTGCTACAGGAAGTAAGTTAGGAGACACGTTTATTTTACACAGAGCAATTAACTCAAATTGTAATGAGATGCCTCGAGTTCTGTAATTAATTCTGTGTGTGTATGTGCATTTGTGTGAAGATCTATCCTTGAAATATCCCTATAGGTAGTAAGTTTTTGGAATGAAAAGGACTGCATGTGAGAATGAAAACTGAAAGTCTGTATGTTCTTTTTGTCCCCCTATTTTATTGATATGTATACGTGCAAAATTTAAGGTTTACAATGGAGTTGAGCCTTTTGTGCACATATGTATCTTGTCAAGGTGACAAGGGCTTTCCCACTCTCCTTTTGTCCCTCCCCCGACCCTCCCCTTCCTCGCTCGCTCCTCCCCTACCCGGTCCCCCGTTTCACTTTGTTTTTCCTTTTAAGTTCCGAAGGAGTTGTGCTCTGGGACTCTCATATCAGAGAGACCATTCCATGTTTCACCTTATGCTTCTGACTCACTTCACTAAGCATGATGTTCTCAAGTTTCTTCCATTTGCCTGTAAAAGTCTGTATGTTCTTATAACTAGCTTTCTTGATAACCAATTACAGAAAGTGCAGACCAGACAGTGTTCCCAAAGTTTACATATAGATACACCCACTGATTGTATACTGCTTTGAAAACAAAGACCAAGAACCTCCATATGTAACTGTATGTTTTTGTAAGAAAAAAGTCATAAAATGTCAGTTCTAGATCTATAAGTCACTTAATCCTACTCCGATTTTGTGCGTGATACCCTAACTCAGGTAGGTTTCTGCATGTTCCTTGTTGGCGAGAAAGAAAAGTTTGGGCTTGAAGTTTTCTTTTTCCCATTAGAGTTCTCTTCACTTTAATTTTCTCATTCACTTATTCACCAAAAATTATAATACTTAGGTATTACTTTATTTGATAGGGCTGACAAATTAGTTGGTGTCATGAAGCTTGATTTTTCTTTTGAGTTTTTCTTTTTTCTTTAATTTTTCCATTTTTCTTCTTTGTCCCCCTCTTTCCTTCCTTCCCCTTCTTTTGCCCCCATTTTATTGATATGTATAAGCACAAAATTTAAGGTTGACAATAAAGTTGAGCATTTTGTGCACATATGTATCTTGTCAAGGTGACAAGGACTTTCCCACTCTCCTTCTGTCCCTCCCCCTACCCACCTGTCTCTCACTCCCTCCCCACCCTACCCCACTGGCCCACTTTGTTTTTCGTTTTAAGTTCCATGAGATAGTTGTGATCTGGGACTCTCATATCAGAGAGACCATTCGATGTTTCACCTTCTGTTTCTGTCTCACTTCTCTAAGCATGATGTTCTTAAGTTTCTTCCATTTTCCTGCAAAAGCCTCCACACTGTTGGACTTTATAGATGCATAGTATTCCATTGTGTATAAATACCACAGTTTGTGTACCCACTGGTCTGTTGCTGGGTATTTTGGTGACTTCCAGATTTTAGCTATTGTTAGTTGTGCTGCTATGAACATGGGTATACATATATGTCTGTTATGTGTTGTTTTGACCTCTTTTGGATATATTCCCAGGAGGGGTGTCATTGGATTGAAGGGGATATTTATTCCCATTCTTTTGAGAGGTCTCCATACTGCTTTCCAGAGTGGTTGTACGACTTTACATTCCCACCAGCAGTGCAGGAGGGCTCCTTTCTCCCATAGACTCGCCTTCAGTGATGACTATTTGGCTTGTTGATGTAGGCCATTCTCTCTGGAGTGAGATGGTATCTTAGTGTTGTTTTGGTTTGCATTTCTCTTATGGCTAGGGATGTTGAGCATCCCTTCCCTTTCTTTTTTCTTCTTCCTCCTCTTCCTCTTGTATTCTATATCTTGACAGGCATGATTTTGATATTTAAAATTTCTAAAAATAGGCTGGTGAGTGGTTTGGTAGCAGACACTATTACTGCTTACTAGAACTGAGGAAAAGCCATTAAGGGAATGGATTTATATATTATTGTTAATGTAAACATGTATCTCATATTTTTGAATATGCTGAGACAGATTTAGCATGGAACACAGTATAATATTATTTATTATTAACATTCAGCAACTGCACCTGTACAACTATTTTTATAAGCTTTTTATGTTAACATAAATGGACTAGATGTCCCACCACAGGTTACCTTGATCCACTGTTGATGGGACAGATGCCATTTTGAGTAGTTACCGACTTTTGGGGCAGAAGAAACTAGGCAGATACAATTTTCTTTTTCAATTCAACAGTGACTATTAAAACTTGTAAAAACTCATTTTATGTCCTCTGACAAGAGTCAAATGGGTCTTAAGAAGATCAGTTAAACTTCTGATAAAATCTCTTAACTTCAAATTAAACTTTAATGAAGGTTTATTGTTACTCCACAAATTTGCCCATGGATTTTGAGGAGAAAAATATGCTATGATTTTTGAACTTGAAACTTTTTCTGGAAGAGTTTCTTTGCATCTCCAGATGTTAGTAAATTTATGAAATTTAATAAAATTGCAAGGGAATGAGCACTGAAAAATGCCTTCCGGGACATTTGTCAGATTCTCTGTGCCAATTCATGAAATGGAAACCAGACGCTGTTCTAAGTTGCCGTCATTATGTAACAGATAGTAAACATGTGTTTTCGACAAGTGAATAGTTAGCAAATTAGGCATCTGGATGAAGTGGAGGTTTGGATTCTTAATTGCATAATTTACCCCTGAACATCTGCCAGAGGAAAAGAGCAAAAAATACCATAGCATCTGAAGACAGATATTAGCCGATAAACTGAGAATGACAGTGTAATATCTAGTAAGTTTTTGAGTCCAGATACTATTTCTGTAATCATCCATAGATATTTAGATGTGTTCAGAGGTATTCTAAGGATATGGAAATCAGCTGCTTATGAAAAAAGAGATTAAGTTTGCTTGACCTCACGTTTTACTTTACAAGCATGAGAGATCCAGTGAATACTCTGGATTTGGTTACTCCACAAACAGAATTAGAAAGTTCTCTGAAACAATATTTTTTGACTTATTAAAAATCTTCTAATACATGTGAATGTATTAGGTTTTGGAAACCTGGACATTTGTAAATTTATCATTTTCATCATTGTTCTTCTGTGTAAACCAAAACTATTATTTCTTAATGTTCTTTACAGCATACTTCTTTCTATTGCTTATTTTTCACCAGGATAAGTAAATACAAATGTTCTCGGTGGATCAGAGACTTTGGGTACTTTTACAATAAAATACATGGAGACTGTAATTTACCAGGCCTATGAGCTGTGTGAGTGCGAGGCTAGGAAGACTTGATCCAGCTTAGAGATGATGTGCAGCGATGGAGGAAGCAAGGAGCCTCTGAAAACGCAGGTTCCAACAAGTCGTACTCTGAGTCTGTGCCTTTTCCTGGAGAAAAGCAAATCTGATGGCATTCTTGGGGGAGAACTGAATGAGGTATTCCTCATGGGCTATTTCAGTAAAACATATTTGAAACTCAGTAGTATAGAGTCCTTTGCTACTCAGCTGTTCTCACTGCGTAACTGCTTTGACAACTACATGGGATATGAGAGCTGGAACAGGACTTATTGATGACTTAGCACATCCCCTGTTGTGTGTTTCTTGGGTCCTGTGAGCTGCAGGTGTCTAAGAGAAGATATCACAGAGGGGCAGTGACACACCAGTGGAGAGTTCGGTGTTCCACTCCAGCCTGTGTCAGAGTGCTGCTCCATTGGAGGCCTAGTTCTGCACAGGGTTCGACAACAGCATGTCAAGAAAGAAGCTCGTTATTTAACAAAAGTTTGAAGTAACATCTCAGTTTTACTGATGAGAAGACTTAGGCCCAGACAAGTTCTGTTGCTACTTTGGCTTATTTAGTTATGTAACCCAGGTGAGCTAATACCGGCAGAGAAATGAGGAATTTATATGGAGTGAGCTTTGATTGAATCTATTTGATAGAGGAAAAGACAGATGTGGCAATATAAACATACCAAATGAGCCAACGATTTAATAAGTATGATGAATGAAGATAAACTAAGTCGGGGCTCAGAGGAATGAAGTGAGTCCCAGTGGAAGATGTGGATTCCATTTATATGAAGATGGCTGGTCTCTGCTGCTGAAGTATTGGGAAGAGTAATGAGGCTGATGTTGGGCACTTGGGAGAGTATGAGTTGGCAGTTAGGTAGGCAGCCTGAGGTGTTACTGACGATCATGGAAGCCAGGAGTGAAGGTACTCAAAAGACTTCCTACAACTGACACTGCAATTTAAAGTTTCTGAGATTGAAGTGTGATGCATTTGGAAGGAAAAAATGTCTAGGGGGAGATAGAGGTTGCTTATGATGACTGCGAAACTGTGTCAATATTGAGGTGGCTGATTCATCTTTACTTTGGTCATTTTTATATATAACTGTTATTGCTTTTTGCTAAAACTTAACCACTGTAACCTTTTTACGACCACTGGTTGCTGCACTAATCTGCATCAGAACTGGAAAGAGTTATGGCCTCATTGTGCAGACGCAGGGCGTTCCTAGTCACCACTTAATGCAGAAGACATCTTCAAAGCATGTACTTGAAGATGGCCTATGAAGTAGGAAAAATAAAAAAAAAGCTTTCTCTTAGGGGAAGATTCCCAGTAAGACAAAAGCATATGAGTTCCTCGTGGCACCTTCTTTATTTTGTCTTTATAGAATATTTAGGCCTTTCAGCTTCTTTAAAATTATCTCAACAATAATTAGGTTATGTTATCCTAATATGTAATATTTACACTATAATATATTATTGTTATTTGTTGATAGGATAAACTGTCACAAGTCGGTGTGATAGGATGATATGGTTATTTGCATTTACAGATTGGGAAATTACAGCTCATAATGAGTTACTTGTCAAGGTCCTCAATACTATTAAGTTTGGGGTCAGGTTTAACAATCTTGTCTTCTAACGAAAGTTCGCTTTTCATTCATGGAATCAGGATGTCTTCCTGTAGCAAGTGATGTGGTTGTAGCATCATGCTCCTTGGTATATTGCCATCTCAGTCACTGTGTTTATCGATGATCTCTTCAAATAGAGCTACTGGAGATAGCAATGCAATCCTTGTTTCCTTTGGCCTCACAAACCTAGTATACAGCAAATACTCATTATTGGCTCATATTTTTAAAGACACACAAATTACAATATATATCACAGTAATAGCTATCTCAGTGCCAGATCCTGCACATACCAAAAAAAAATAGGCAGTGTCTTTGTCCTCCAAGTATTCAGTCAAATAGGAGAAGAAGGGCAATGAATCTCTAAACAGGTATGGCTGTCTCCTTGTCATTTGAGTCTCGGCTTTAAGGCCTCACCAGTAAAGGCTTCTGTGTCTCCCCATCTAAGGATGCTACCTTCCCATTAAACTCATAATAAGTCTTGTCAGTTTCTGAGAAAGATCTCTTCAAACTAGTCAGTAAAATAGGCCTGAGGCAAACATTATCTTTCAATTTTTTTTCAAGATAATTCTTATCTCTTCCTGTTATTTTTTTTTGTACATTTTCTTGGTTTATATCTGTCTCCTTTCACTAGGATAAAAGATCCATGAGAAGAGTGACAGCATTTGCCTTGCTCACTACTGTACTCCCTGCTTTTAGAATAGCAGGCACAGAGACTGGAGGAGTGGCTCAGCGGTTAAAGCATTTGCTAGGCAAGTGCTAAGTACCTGAGTTCGATTCTGCAGCACTACATAAGCTGGGTGAGGTGGTGCACACCTGTAATCCCAGTATTTGGGAGGCTGAGACAGGAGGATTGCCTTGAGTCCAAGGCCAGCCTGGGGTCCATAGTTCAGGACCAGACCGGGCTACAAAGCCAGACCGTGTCCCAAAAAAATGGAAAAACAAAAGAAGAGCAGGCACACAAAAATATTTACTCACAGAAGGAATAATGTTACTTAGATTCATAGCTTTAACCACCATCTAAATACTAATTACTCCTAAATTATCTATAAAATTTATACCTTCAACTTTTACTTCTATAGTCAGTCCCATGTTTTGGCTCCTCGTAAATGACTATAAGCACTTAAAACTGTAATGCTAATAAAAGAGAACTTTTCCCTTCCCTTTCTCCTCTCTTGTAACCT
The DNA here is from genome assembly GCA_004027205.1 of Ctenodactylus gundi. Taxonomy (NCBI): domain Eukaryota; kingdom Metazoa; phylum Chordata; class Mammalia; order Rodentia; family Ctenodactylidae; genus Ctenodactylus; species Ctenodactylus gundi. Next base: position 267,883 of record PVKB01001427.1, read on the forward strand.
AGTTCTCTACAATCATTTTGATTTAACAGATTATCTGTCAACCCGATCAAGTCCAAATGCATGGATCCAATATAATGTCTATTCTTTTATATATGCCTGGAAAGTATCTATTAGACATTTGTCCAGTTCTCTGCTATTATTGTCACCAGCACACAACCTTATAAAACTATCTTTCACATAAATTACTTAGTGCCAAAGTCTTTAAAATTTTTGGGCTGTTATAGTAAGTTACAACAAACATGGAGAAAAACACAATTTTAAGTATTGTATACTTCTGAGAACCAGAGTCCCCCAAGAGGATTACTGAACTAAGATCAAAGTGGCCCCAAGTCATTTTTTTCCTGTGTTGAGGCTCTAGGAGGGGGTCTGGTTCTTGGGCTCTTTCAGCTTTTGTATTGCTGGATTACTTGGAACCTACTAGTACCCCTTGGTTGCAGCTTCATCTTTCACATAAAAACCTAGCAGTGTAGCATGGTTCAGTTTTTTTCTGTGCTTCTACTGCTGCATTTTACGTTCTGACGTGGTCATTTGTCTCCTCACGTATAAAAAGCCTTGTGATTATATTGATCCCACTGAAATAACCCAGGATGATTGTCTCATCCAAGATCAGTAATTTGATCGTATTTTCCAAAGTTCCTTTTGGCACGTAAGGTCACACTCTCCCAGTCAGTGGAGGTTAGAAGGTGGACTATTTTGTGGGGAACGGGTGTTGGTCTGTCAGCCATACCTTCTGGACGTGAATCTCACATCTAATACTACCTCTTTCTAAGCCTTTCTTTCTCAGATAATTGATATGTACTTTAAAAATCTGGGAAAGATTTGGCCATCCCCTTTGTAGTAATTCTTTGATTCTTAATGAATTTAGAATAAATCCGAACAGCTTATGTTGTTTCACAAGGTCTTGCATTGTGTGATTCATGTGGCCACTGTAACATCTTTCCTAATTCTTGGCCTTGTGCCCTAGAAGGATCTGTTTGCTTTGTACATCAGTACCTTTCCTCACCTCCAGGCTTAGCATGTTTGGATCATTCTGTCACAAACGTTCTACCTCCGATACTTCACCTGGCAGCCTCTAGTCCTATATCCCTTGGTCAAGACCTTCCGTTTTCAATCATATTACTTACTTTTCCTCAGCAAAGTAGTCACAACGTGTAACTGCACTTCCTATTTTTTATGTATTAGCTGTTGTTTGTTCTAGAATGCGAGCGTTTGGGGGAAGGTTGCCTGTGTGTGATTTGTTAATGCACCTCAGTACTTACCCCAAGGCCGCAAGAAGAAGGTATATTTTTAACTTAGGGAATAAAAGTTAAGGATGTAAATAATCAAAATACTAGTTAAAATTATAAGATATTATTAACTTTAGTCTTATTGTTGGAAAAAAACCTTTCCCTAAGTGAAAAAATCCTGGTATATTTATCTGAAATTGGTATATTTATCTGAATAATGACAAGTTTTTATGATGAAAATGACAAAATTTAATTTGTGGGCAAATACCAAAGTAGGACATGGTTTGCAATGTATATGATGTCCACACTATGGAGAATCATCTTAGAAAAATAGAAATAGAAATAATTTTATAAACAGTAAGTAAATTGCCAGGAATTTTATCAAATGGATTTTTAAAATTCAGAAAAACAGGCAAAACTTGATGTGTTGATAATCAAGGAAGTGCAAAATAAAACAAAGAGATTATTATATTGCACATAAAATTGGGCTGTTAATTGTAGTTAATTGTAGTAAGAATGATTACAACCTAATTTTCTAATAACTTAGTGTGAAATTCATTATGATCTAGCCATTTTTCAGAATACTATGCAGATGTGATAATGATGAAGTATAAATAGTAGGTCACACAGCAATAGGTATTGTTTGAGAAGCACTGTTATTCTCTCTCTCTCTTTTTCCTTGTCTCCCTTTCTCCCTCTCTGTCTCTGTCTCTCTCTTTCTCTCCAGTACTAGGAATTGAACCCAGAGACTTCAGACTGAGCTACCTTCTCAGCTGTTTTCTAAAAATTTTGTAAGGCAAGGTCTCAAAAGTTGCTGTTTTTCAGACTGGAATAGAACTTGTGATCCTCCTCCCTGGACTCCTAACCCTGACCCAAGTGATTAAGTATAAGTAGAAACATCTGTATTTAAAAACATAGGAGAACTTATCTAAAATTATGTATATGGTAAAGTGCTGTATGGTAGGTTCCATTCATTACACTACAAGGAAAAAAGTCGAAGTAATAGTTTAGCATCATTTAAATTAATTTTCCTCTCGTGAGAAAAAGAGTAAAGCTAATTTCAGGTAGCTGAAAATCAGTTTGATACTCTGAAAATCAAAGAGGCAAAATGTTGAGTGGGACTTTATTTTATGGTACTCATTCATTTATTTAGTGTCCCACAATGTTGAAGAATGAAGTCATGGACAAAGAGACGAGGCACAGAGTAATCAGTCTTTATTTGAAAACAAGGGGTAGAGGAGTAAAATCTGTCTGGAAGGTGGTCCCCAGTGTGTTGCCCTAGGCAAGACTTACTTCAAATAAAAAGAAGGTATGGTGTGCATTTCCTGGTATTTAGCAAAACTTTAAATTATATAAGACTGGGAACAGAAAACTTTTTTTTTTTAATACCAGGAATATCTTTGTTCAGATGGTGAATATCAAGGGAGAGAAATGTGGTTCCCAAGAGGACTGTAACTCATTCCCATGATTTCCTTATAGACACGGAGGACTGGTCCTTTATGTCTGCAGAAAACATCTTGTGATTAGGAATATCATAGAGATTGCCCCCAGAGATTGTTGGCCTATTTGTGCTATCAAGCTTAAGTGTATCAGTAAGCTTTCTGTTGCTCTGACAAGTTACCTGAGAATCACCACTTAAAGAAGGAGAGATTTCTTTGGGCTCTTGGTTTTGGAAATTTCAGTTAATGGTTGCCTGACTCCAAGACATAAGCATCACTGCAGAAGAGTGCAGCAGAGGAACGCCACTCAGCTTATGATGACCAGGAAGCAAAGGGAGGGAAAGAGTCAGAATGGGAAGGACCTGGGACCGTATATTGTCCCCAAGGTTGCACTTTCATGATCCACTCCCTTCAAGTCGTCCCCACCTCTGCTTCCACCACCTCCCAGTAAGCCATCGGATTATGGTCTCATTGATGCATTAGTCTGCTGATGGAGTTAGAATCCCTGTGAGCTAACCACTTGAAAGTCATCAGCGGGGAGCCAGACATAACGCGATCAGCCTTTCGGAAGTCACCTTAAGTTACTGTGATACTGAATACCCGTGCTTGGTGAAGTTGACATGTACCTTTTTGGGGAAGAGATGGCTGATGAGGCTAAGTCCTTAGTTGGTAATAGCCCATTGTTGTAGCTTTAGAAGCTTAGTAAGACTTTCTGTACTAAACCATAGGTAAAAGTTCTGTAGAGTAAGAAAGTAAGATATAAAAGTAGGAAGAAATCCATGCAATATTTTTTCATTAAAATGTGAATGCTTTTTTAAATTAAAAAATTCCAAATCAGGGTTCTTTTAGTCACACGAGTGAGTTAGTACTCCGTGTCTGTGCTTTTCTTTCAGTAAAGGGCCACACATAGTAAAATTCTATTGTGACAAATGTCCTGAAGCTTGGTCAGCTGAGCCGTTAACACTTCTGAAAGAAAAATCTCCAGATGAAGGCAGCTCAGTGAAAAAGAAAATAAATAACCTGAAGAATAATAACTTTTATGGGTGCTCCCCCTGTGTGAGACAGTTTTTAAATGATTTACTTTTATTATCCCTATGAATCTTATAAGATAGATGCTATTCTCATGCCATTTTAAAGATAAGAGGTTACTATAATGACCACTATTTTTAAATATGAGAAAACTGAGGTTGGAGTGGTTAAATAACTTGCCCAAGGTCAGCCAAGAAATATTAATGTTTGGATGTAATCCAAGCAGCCTGACTTCAGAGATTGTTCACCCAGTCCTGTACTTTTTGCCTCTTCAGGGTGTGATCTTGCACACGTGGAGTTTCAAGCTGCATGCTTTCATATAGCTGAAAACTTGGGCGTCAACTGTGACTCATCGACTTTATAGAGCCACCACTTCTGGATGTCTTTACGAGATTTCCTTTTCATTTTCTTTTCACTGTTCTTTCACTCCTGTGTTCAGTAAACATTTACCGAGTGTGTATTGCTGTAGGCATTGCATAAGGTTGTATGGCCAGTGTGGCGGCATTGGTCCTATTGTTTCCAGATGTTCTCTCCTGATACATATCTTGCACTACATCTTCCAGACCAAGTCTTTCAATGATGCTTTCATCCTGGAAATCTAAGCTCTTCTGACTAAACTGGAGGGTTCTTAAAAACATTTACCCAGTCTTTTCCTCTCATTTCTGCCTCCATGCCTTCATATTTGGTTTTATTCACCAGCATATCTGAATCCTAATCATATTTTAATGGAGAGTGATTCCCCCTATAAAACAACTACATACAGTTATTTAATTAATAATATACTATTACAAAATAATACGTTAATACAAAGGTATGGAATACAATAGTAGAAGTCAGACATGCTGTTTGTGAAAGCACAACACAGTATGGACTGGGGATTCTTTCATCCCTTCTCTCAGTAACCAAGATCAATAGGCTGCTCTTAATTCTGTCCTTAACCTACGTGCCTGGATTTTATGTTGCATAGCTTATATATGTTTGTGTTCGTGTTGGGTATTTCTGAGTCACATAATAATAATAATGTGTGAAAGTGCTAATTTCATTAACGTGAAACTGTCTGAAGTATAGGGTAAATTAGTGCCATTCCAGTTGTTGAGTCCATAAATAAATCATTGTCATTTTAAAACATATTAAGAGTTGTGATTATTAATATGCTTGTAATTTTTATTTTCCTCCATTTTATTTAGATGTGCAGTACATAATGTTTACATTGAACTTGAGTAGTTTCTGCACATATATATCACATCAAAATTACAGTACCTTTCCCTCCCTTCTTTTGACCCTCCCACACTGTCCTGTTCCCCACGAATTCCCACTGTTCCCCTGTTAGTTCTGTGAAATGACTGTATTCTCGATTTCTCATATTAGAGAAACCATTCAGTATTTAACCTTCTGTATCTGACTCACTACACTGAGCATGATGGTCTCAAGTTGAGTTCATTTACCTACAAAAGCCTCAAAACAATCTGTCTTTATAGATGAGTAGTACTCCATTGTGTATAAATACCACAGTTTGTGTATCTGTTAGTCTGTTGATTGGTATTTTGGTGATTTCCACATTTTAGCTATTGTCAGTTGTACTGCTATGAATATATGTATACATATTCTTTTATATGATGCTTTTAACTCTTTTCTGGGAAAGATTCCCAGAAGAAGATTGAAGGTAATATTTATTTTCAACCTTTTGAGGAATTCTATATTGCCCTCCAAAGTGGTTGCACCCGTTTACAGCCCCCCCCCCCCCCCGCCCCGCCGCCCCAGCAGTGTAAGAAGGTTCCTTTTTCCCCATTGCCTCACCAGTATTGGTTGTTATTTGAATTCTTTGATATACGACGTTCTCCTCAGGGTTAAATTGTCTTAGTGTTGCTTTGATTTGTATTTCTCTAATGGCTAAGGGAGTTGAACATCTCTATATACTTACTGACCATTTGAACTTCTTCATCTGAGAACTGCCTATTAATTTCCTTTGCCCATATTTTAATCAGGACTTTGAATTTCAGGGGTCTGTTATTTTTCAGTTCCTTTTATATTCTAGCTATCTCATATCTGAGGTAAAGGTGGTGAAAATTTCTTTTGCATTCTGTAGGTTCTCCCTTCAGTTTGTTGAAAACGTCCTTCATCATGAAGAATCTTTTTAATTTGACACAATCCCATTTGCTGATTCTAGGGCTATTTCCTTTGCTTTGGGTGTCTTAATGAGAAAGTCCTTGACTACTCCAATACATTTATTTTAGCCTAATTTTTCTTCTAGAAGGTTCACTGTTTCAGTTTTAATATCTAGGTCTTTGATCTACTTTGATTTGATTTTGGTGCATGATGGATGACAGGTGTGTATCTAGCTTCATTCTTCTGCATGTGGATATCGCATTTTCCCAGCACCTTTTGTTGAAGAGGCTATCTTTTTTCATTGTATGTTTTTGACTCCTTTATCAAGATCAAGTAGCTGAGGGTACTTTAGTTTATCTCTGCATCTTCAGTTCTGTTCTCTTGGTCAGCTTGTATGTTTTTGTGGCAGTACATACAGTTTTTATAACTTTCTTTTTAATATAACTTGATATCTAGAATCAAAATGCCACCTGCCTTTGTCTTGTTACTCAGGATTGCTTTGGCTATTCTGAATCTTGGTTTCATATGAATTTCAGGATTGTTTTTTCAACTTAAGTGACAGAAGTTATTGGTATTTTGATGGGAATTACATTGAATCTGTATACCAGTTTGGGCTATTCCAAGAACAGGGAATGTCTTTCCACTTTCTGATTTCTCTTTCTTCATTTTAATATAATTTTCTTTGTAGGGGCCTTTTACTGTCTTGGCTAGGTTTCCTCCTAGGTATTTGATTTTTTGATGGGCTATTGAGAAAGGAATTGTTCTTCTGAGCTCTTCTTTAGTGAGTTCATTGTTAGTCTAGAGGAATGCTATTGATCTTCTGGTATTGATTTTATATCCTGCAAATTGACTGATTTTATTTCTCTCTCTCACTCTCTCTCACTCTATAGTTCAGGTTACTCCTTAATTCACTATGGAGCCCAAGCTGGCCTTGGACTCACCACAATTCTCCTGTCTCAGCCTCCCAAGTGTGGGAATTACAGACATGTGCCACAATGCCTGACTTATGTGGTGCTGGGGAATTGAACTTGAATACTTCGCGCTTGAAGTAGCGCTTGCTAGGCAAGCACTTTAAATGCTGAGCCATTTCTCCAGCCTCATTGTTTATAATTTCTAAGAGTTTCAGGGTGGAGTTTTGGGGTCTTCTATGTAGATTATCATATCATCTGCAAGCAAGGACAGCTTGGCTTCTTCCTTTCCAATATGTATTCACTTTATTTCACTCTCTTATCTTATTGCTCCGGCAAAAGTTTCAAGGAGTATATTGAATAGGAACGGTGAAAGTGGACAGCACTGTCATGTTCCTGATTTAAAGGGAAGTGCTTTCAGTTTCTCCCCCACTTACTATGATATTTGCAGTAGATTTGGAATATATGGCTCCTATCAGCTTGAGGTATGACCTTTCTGTAGCTATTTTACTCAGGATTTTTATCATGAATGGATATTGGACTTTGTTAAAGGCCTTTTCTGTATCAATTGAGATAATCATGTGGTATTTTTCTTGCTTTTGTTGATGTGATGTATTACATTGATTGATTTACATATGTTGAACCAGCCTTGCATTGCAGGAATGAAGCCCACTTGATCATGGTGTATGATTTTTATGATTTCTTGTTATATTTTCTTTTCCAGGATCTTCCTGAGAATTTTTTTAGCAATATTTGTTAAGGAGATTGGTCTATAATTTTCTTTCCTGGTAAAGTCTTTGTCTGGTTTCGGTAGAAGGGTGATGCTAGCCTCCAAAAATAAGCTTAGTAACTTCTCTTTCAACTTCATGGAACATTTTGAGAAGCCTGGGAGTAAGCTATTCTCTTAAGTACTGAAAAAATTCTGCTGTGAATCCATCAGGTTCTGCACTTTTCTCTGTGAGTTGAGACTTTGTTACTGCCTCAGTTTCTGTCTGTGTTATGAATCTACTCAAAGTTTTTAATGTCTTCTTGATTGAATTTTTGTATTTTCTATGTGTCTAGAAAATCATTTATTCTGTTTTGTTCTCAATTTTTTTGGAGTGTAAGTGTTGAAAATAGTTCCATATAAGTCTCTTAATTTCCACAATGTCTGTTGTAATTTCAGCCTTTTTATTTCTGATTGCATTGACATGTTTTGTCTCTCCTTCTTTTGGTTAGTTTAGCTAGAGGTTTATTAATCTTGATTATTTTTTCCAAGAATCAGCTCTTTGATTCATTGAATTTTTAAAATTTTTTTTACATTTCAATTTCATTGATTTTCTTTTCTGATGTTTATAATTTCTTGTCTTCTACTACTTTTCGATTAGATTGCTCCTGTTCTCTTAGCCTTTGAGGTTCATCATTGAATTGTTTATTTAAGATTTCTGTGTTCTTTTGATGTGTGCATTAATAGCTATGAATTTTCCTCTAATGACTGCTTTCATTTTGTCCCATAGATTTTGATATGATCATCATCCTTCATCTTTTGTCTCTAGGAAACTTTTTATTTCTTTCCTGGTTTCCCCTGTGACCAGTTGTTTGTTAAAAATAAGCTATTTAATATCCATGTATTTGTATATTTTCTGTTTCTTTGGCTGTTGATTTCCAAGTTTATTCCAGTATGATCTGAGAGTGAGCAAGGGATTATTTCAATTCCTTTGTACTTATTTAAACATGTCTTATGATCTATAATATGGCCTCTTTTAGAAAATGTTTCATGTGCTGCTGAAAAGAAAGTATTTTCTGCTGATGTTGGGTGGAACACTCTGTAGATATCCATTAAGTCCCAGTTTTCCATAATGTCACTTAAATGAAGTATTTTTGTTGATTTTTTGGTCTGATATACCTATATATCTATGATAGTGCAATATTATAATCTCCTATAATTGTATTGGGACGTATATGCTCTTTTAATTCCAGTAGTTTTTGTTTTACACAATTGAGTGCTCCAGAATTGAGAGCATAAATGTTGATAACTGTGAATTCTTCCTGTTGTATTGTTCCCTTACTCAGTATTCAGTGTCCATCTTTGTCTTTCCTAATCTGTTTTGGTTTGGAGTCTACATCTCACCTACTCTTGTCAGTGCATGAACCTTTTTTTGTTGCTTCCTTTTATTTGGGTCTTTGGTGCCATGGCTGTTCCTTCTCTGTCTGATTCCTTTAACTTTAGGTATTTTTTGCAGTGCTGATGTAGTGGATGTGAATTTTTTTAGGTTTTCTTTGTCATTGAAAATTTTAACTTCTCCCTCTATTTTAAGAGATAATTTTTCTGGATTTAGCAGTCTGGATGGGCATTTATGATCACTTAGCACTTGGATAAAATTGCTCCATGATCTCTTGACTATTAGAGTTTATGTTTAGAAATTTGCAGTTATCCTGATGGGATTATCTGTGTAAGTCACCCTCTTGTTTTTCTCTTGGTGCTTTTAGTATTCTCTCTTCGTGTTTTGTCTCTGGGATTTTAATTTTGGTATGTTGTGGGGATGTTCTCTTTTGGTCAAAGTTTTGTTTAGAGTTCTGTATGCCTACAGTAGTGCAGTGTTTATTTCTTTCCTTAGAATTGAGAAATTTTCCTCCATAATTTCATTGACTCTGTTCTTTAAATCTTTAGTTCTGTCCTCAGTTTGCTTCTGCACTTCCATAATTTTGAGGTTGTTTCTCTTTGAACCATCAGCTCTTGTGACCTCTTCCTTTTTTTCTTCCTTCCTTCTTTCCTTCCTTCCTTCCTTCCTTCCTTCCTTCCTTCCCTTTCCTTTTTCTACTGTCTTAACAGACCATGTCTTCCAGACTATTAACTTTATGTTTAAGATTTGAAAATCAATCCTGAAAGTGTTTAAGCTGGTTACTGATTTTTTTCCTGTGAGTTTTTCATTTCTTGGAGTTCAGCTTTCATGGTTTCTCTATCTCTGCTTAATTATTCCCTAATGTCTTGAATTGCCTTTATTATCGGTTTATTTTTTTCTTCTTTATATTTCTCTGACTTCTTATTAATGGTTGTTGTTACTTCGAGTGTATGTGCTTTGAGATCTCTCTACATCTCTGTTATGTCCTCTGTGAGCTTCTGGGCCCAGAAGTCAGCCTCATTTTGCCTTTGTTGTCTAATAGTTCTACTATTTTAAGATCCCTTGTATCATTTTCTGACGTGTCAGGCCTTTTGGTAGGTGATTTATTATCTCATTTTCCCCCATTGTTGTATTGCAGTAAGTTGAAGCTCAGGTATTATTGAGATTCTTTTATTAGACTATTTCTGTTTTACTGTTACCTTCACTTCATTCAGGTTTTAGGGTTTATAACTTTATTCAATTTATTTATCTATTAATTTCGAGGGTATTCTCAGTGTCTAGCCTTCTGTCAAAAACTCAGTCTCTTCCTTTCTTTGATTAAGAAGCCACAGAATACAGACCTACATATGGTCTTCATAGATTATTTGCATGTGAAGGTTTTCAGGTGGTGGGTCTTGCAGTCTGATATCTTTTTATTCAGCCACTATTCCTGGGGATTTCCACATTATCTTTGTGTTGTTTCCATCCACTCCCCATGGCCTTTGTACGGGTAGGGGCCCAGGGGAATGTCAGGCCAAGATCTTGCGTTGTGGGCAGTAGCAAGCAGCAGGGCTGGAAGACTCCAGGTCGAGGTCCACATCCACAGTGCATGATGGCAGCAGGGAGGAAGACTCTTGGTGTAGGTCTGTGGGGAGCAGTGGCGGTGGGTGGGAAGATTCTGGGCCGACTGGGTCCATTGTGTGGCCCAGTGGGCCTGTTTGTAGTTTCTAAAGGTAAAGATACGTTGTTAGTATATTGTTTTAGTAAATACAGTTTCCTATTTCTGCAGGGATATATTCATTGTGGAAGTTTAGAAAAGAATTGTCTAGGGAATCTAGAGGAACATATCCTGCATGAAGAAATTAATATGGTCATGATACCATCATGGTCACCTCTAGTATAATATTGAGTGTTAAACAATGTTTGTCACGTAGATACAGAAAATGAATATTTAAAGACAATTACTTGGCAAAAACTCAAAATGTACTTCACATGCATTTTTAAAGCAACATTATTTAAGTTTAATATATAAACTTAATATTCATTGAACTTTGAACTTTTGAATAAAATTATATTATTCCTTATATATATGGAATAATATAATTTTATATATTTTTATACAATGTTATGTATTTTATATATATGCAAAGAAAAGAGAAACTCTTTACCGTGTTTCACAGGTTGCAATTGTAATTGTATCTCAGTTAGATTTTGTTTATTTTATTGAGCGCTATTTATTTTAAATGAAGTTATTAAGTCATGTTTGAAATAAAACTTTGGGCTATGTTTTTTTTAATCACCTGTAAATATTTCATATGTGTACTCCTTTATGGGGAGAGAAAAATAACAAGTTTTTACAGCGAATACTATTAGCATTCATATGGTATTTTCATTATTCTTTTAGACTTTGTTGGTTAGATGGATGTATATCATAAGGCTTTTCCTCTTGTTTTAGAGTATCTCATTTTTATGTATTAATGCTAAAATACTATAAAAATGGTATAGGTAAATTTCAAATGTGATACTATTAGAATTTTGAATTTTTGCTAGCAACAGTCTAACATTTTCCAGCCATGTGATATGTAATGATAGGTATGTTTCTTAGTTATAATTTTCTCACTTGACAAGTGGATCTATAATAATGATATTAACAGATACAGGAGCAAAGAGGTTAATCTCATGTTTAAGTGAGATAATTGGTATAGAGCTCTTAGAAGAATGGGACTTCGAAAAACTTCAAAGGTGTTGAAGTTAATTAATGAAAAACTGATCTCCAGGAATAACAATGCTGTAGACTTCAATAAAAGCTTGTTTTGTGAAAACGTAGGCACGCTCAACAATCTTGGTAAGTGTATTATATCAGTGGCATCCGAGAATCACTGAGACACAAAATGAAGATCCTGACTCTCTTGCTCCACTCTACCTAGTGAACTTCCTGGGTAGCCTTAGCACATATCTATTATGTGTGAGTAAGGTGTGTGTCCTTGTTATACTTTGTCTTATAAAGATCAAGGAGAGAGTGCCAGCTGAGATAATTGAGTGTTCCTGAATCTGGGGTGGTGGGAAGGCAGCATAAATTAGAATGGCCTGGGCTGATATGCTTATGCTTGTAATTGCTTACAGATGTATTTGAAGATAGACATAGTATCTTATATGTTAGCAACATCAGTTGTGAATTGGACACATGTCAGTTATTTGTTAAGTACTCCTAAGTTAAAAAAGAAAAATACGTGGGTCATAATGTGTTTATATTTAAAATATGGGAGGTCATTATAATAGTGACTTGACTGGGACGTCAAACTGAACTGCTAATCCAGGTCTCAAAACAATCTACGTTGTCAGGTGCAGGTGACTAGGAAACTGGAATAAATACATTAGGTTCAATAATATTTTACTCTTTTGTTTTCTTTATGAATAATAATGCTCATATATTACAGATATTAAAATAGTTATATATTAGCTGGGTAAAATGCTTGGCGCATAAGGGGTGATAGATAAATTATCACTGGTATTGATATTGCTTTTATGATTTGACATATTTTTGTTATTTTAAAGGCTTATAATCTCTTGGACTCATTTAAATAGCTATAAAATAATGTATTATGCTCATGATTTAAAAAGGTAATACTGGTGTTAACTTAAATAAATCACTTAAATTACTTGTCTATAATTATGAAAATTGAGCAAAAGTTAGAATTGTGTCTATATTCCATTCAACTCTCAGTCTAGTAATGACTGATGTTGCATGTGTTGAAAGGGAACTGATGTGGATTTGTCTGCAAAATGTACAATTACTAATGTACTCTGTTGCTTTTAATCACTGGAAATTCCTTAATTTTTTTTTTTTTTTTTTTTTTTTTTTTTTTTTTTTTTTTTTTTTTTTTTTTTTTTTTTTTTTTTTTTTTTTTTTTTTTTTTTTTTTTTTTTTTTTTTTTGAGGAACGGCACATCAGTGCTTACAGCTGGTGGACAAAGCTATTTGCAAAACCTGGAAAAAGTCTTATCTTCTGTGAAATCCGACACTGTCTTGTGTTAGTGAGAAGTTACTTCTGTTATATTTCTTGATGTAATTCCACTTTTATATTTTCTGTTCTCCTGAACGATAGAATTGCAATTCCAAGGGCAGTTTTTCTTATAGTCAGAGACATTGAATTAAGAGAATTTTGGGCTTTAGAGCAGCAACAACAGACATGAGTACAGAAAGATACTTCCGGTTACTTAATATAGTTTTTATTTTACTTTTATTTATACTTTAAATATTTGTATAAATATTGGCAGGATATTTATTTCACAGAAATAAGAATATTAAATATTTTAATTAGGGTATTTCTTGTTAGAAAGTTGAATATATTTTCATTGTTCAGATACTACTGTTAAGAACATTGAAGCATTTCAAGTTATACAACTTGCAGTATTCGTGACACTGAAAATATGTAGCTTCGTGAACTTCTACGAAACATTCTTCATAACTGACATGTACTACCATGATCTTTGCTGAGTTTTCAGTCTCACACCAAGAAGATAAGTGGCATCTGATTAACTTTTATCTGTCTTGCCCCATGTTGAGTCTGTTTTGACCCTGTGACTTGTAAGTGTTCTCTTGAAGGTTAGAAAAGAATTCTCTTCTTTAAGGGTCCTTTTTAACCTTTCTGAAGCATCTGACACGTTTGTCCACGTGTCTTTCTCTAAGCTGTCTCCCATTTATTTCTGTCCCTGGCATTCTTTTCTATCTGTAAACATTCTTCCTTTTTTCCTGGTCCTCCTCTGCACTTTCTAGAACTCGTGAGTTTTTATGTTGCTCATTATGTGACTCTTCTCTTACCCTGCCAACTTCCTGAGTATTTTCTGTAAATTTTTAAGTGTTCGGTAACTTTCTGCCCCAGTGTTGGGCTCTCACCAATTCAGTGCCTCTAAGTAAAATCTTCTCTTGTGTTCTTGATTTTACTTACTGAATGAAGCGTTGTCACTTGTAGCTTCTCTCTGTAAGTCACATTAGGCTATCAAATTTATTTCCAAAATACAAGATTTTGAGTATATGGCTTCTTTCTTTGTCACATTTTAAAACTACGTATGGAGTGCAAGCAAGAAATTGCCAACTTTTAAAGTTGTGTTGAAGATTTTAGAAGACATGATAGTTTAGGGGACTAACATTATATCTGGTAATAGAGAAATAATCAATGTATTATTCATGACTGTGTAATTACATTATCTTCTGGTCACTGATTTTATTACTTTGAATACTTTTTGCCTTTAAGCACCATTTAAATCAAATCTATGATCTTTTTAGTTATCATTCACATAATAATGTCTGCTACTTAATTACCATTCCAGATGATAGTATTTTAATGAGATTTACTTGATTTCTTACAGTCTTAAGTGAGACGTAATCGGAAGAATAATACTTCCCTTGACAGAAAGGGAATTGGATTAGTTTGTGTGCACACTGCCACGTGGGTTAACATTTGCACTGCAGGACCCTTAGCTCATCACCTCTAACTTGGAGATGTGAATACATCCCCGGTGTGCATCTGAGAGGGTTGTAGTGTGTTGTGACCTTAGTCTTGCCTCAAGAGTTGCTCCCTTTGTTCCCTTGTAAGGGCTCCATCTTTGCCTCATCTCTCACACAAGCTCCTTTCATTATATTTTTAAAAATATGACCCCACAGTAGGACTAATATCCTCAACGACACATACTAAATATTTGAAAGCACTTATTGTGTGACTCCTTCCTCCAAGTTAAAGTAATACATGGTGAACTATATAAACAATGTGTCAGTTTTATTTGGTATGAAAAGAGAAGCAAACATATGTTGTATGAGTCATAAAGTGACCCCATAGTACTCTTCTCCACCCACTGAGTATTCTCATCTGTTGTATGAGTTTAAAAGGAGCAGTGCTTTCTACTTTTGCAGGTTGACAATAAAGCACATGTGCAAATTCAGTGCAAGTCAGCAGAGGCCCAGTAGCGCTGAGGGTGTAGGAAACGGTATTTTTTATCTGCTCCAGAACTTTGGCTGACAGTTGTTACAGGTTGTTTTCCTACAGGCTGGGTTCACACTAGTGGTCATTGGACAAGTGAAGAAGAAAAATATTGTTACTCTTTTTCCTGGGAGATCATACAATCAATTATCTCATATAACATTTTGTAGAACATTTTAACAATCTCATGTAGTTGAGTAGGTCTTGTCATGATTTTCCCATGTATTTCTGTATGACATTTAGCAAGATAATATGTACACATGAGGGATATTTGCATTTTCATGGTGGTTCGATTTATAATAATTTCCTTCCTGGTTTCATCTTTCCCTCCTTGCACATACATTCTTATCACCCTCTTTTATAAAAATATTATGCCGTAGATTGAACTATAATACATAAAATGGAATTCAACTTCAATATGCAAGGAAATCCTAAAATTTCCTAGATGGGTGATACTTAAAGATATCATACTAAGTGGACAGAGACAAAAAGGCAAATGTTTAATTTTATTTATATAAATTACTTAAAGTAGTGACATTGGTAGAGACAGATTATGGAATGCTAGATGCCAGTGGTTGGGAAAAGAGAGAATGAAAATTATTAGTTAATAGATAAAAAGTTTCAGGTAAGGAAAATGAAAAACTTCTGGAGATGGATAGTAGTGATGATTGCTCAACAACTTGGATATATTTAATGTCACAGAACTGTGAGCTCGCTATTGTTAAATGGTAAATTGTGTGTGCAATTTGACACATGAAATAAAGCCATATTGTCATAGGCAGGGTTCATGTTCCTCAAACTGCAAGTCATTATGCATTAGCTAATAACCAAAACAATTTAGGTTTCAATCAGCATTTTAAAAAGAAACAGAGAATGGAACAGAATGAATGTAAGTGCATTGCGTAGAGTAAGAGTGTATTTGGAATTGCTGTTTGTTGATAATTTAGTCAGCTGCCATTCATATGGTGGTCATGGAGTTGTGCATGGCTGATGTCTTGTTCTGTTTGGTAAGAGTCCTATATTGGTAAACTGAGGCCCATGATGTAAAATATTTTAAAATCCCATCCATATGTGTAGGTGCCAGATATGAATGTGGATACCAGATAATCCTTGAATGTATCTGATTATTGCAGTTGATACCCCCCAAATTAAAATTTCTTGTAGGAGTAAACCCATTTGATAGTAAATCCTTACATAGGCAGCTCCAAAGAGCCATGTGTTCAGCAATAGTCACAGCTTCATTGCACCGTTGACGATAAGGTTTACTCTCGTCTTCCTGTGGTGTCTGAAAAAGTCTTGACTTTTTGGAAGATGATATCCTTTATTAAAAAAAAAAAAAAGCTTGCTCTAGCCAGCCATTACCACAGCATTGGTTGGATAAAATGAATCTCTCAACCCAGGAACCTGAAGTCCGGTGACTGGAAACTCATGCAGTCCTATAGTTTCTCCATGGATGACTCCATTTGTGTTTCTAGGTTTTAGAGATTTTTTTCCCAGACTTTTGTGCCTAGTTGAGTTGAGGCCAATTTGCTGTGTAATTCATCTAAACCTTTTCCTGAGTCAACAGCTATAAATCTGTCCGACTGTCCACTGCAGCTCATGGTCAGTGTCCTGGGACTATTTGGGGCTTAATTTCACTGAGTCATTAGTGTATAGTTCCCTAGAGGATGCTAACATTTTAGTTTCCTGATTTTTTTTTTTCCCCCAAAGGAGCAGAAGTCTTTCCTCACAGATGGCAGCTCCTGGTGGCTGGCAGCTAGTGGATGAATGGATTTAACTTCCTTTGGCACGGTGCAGTGGAGCATACTTAGCAGTGTAGCACACTTTATTAGCCTAGGCTTTAAAGACTACTGGAAATGGTGAGTGTGACTGTGTCAACTCTGCTCACCGTTCTACATGTGGCTGGTCTCAGTAGGTTAATTGTTCAGGGGAATCCACTCTTCCAGTGTAGCCAACCTAACGTTTGTTTAGTAAACACCAAGATTTATTCTTGTGAATTTACAACTGGAACCTGGAGAGAGTTTTGCAACAGTTGTTTAAGAGAGGCATGATAAGTATGCTGTCTTCGCTAGCTCTTCTTGCTTGTTATTATATATGCATTTATATTTATGTTGAACTGTACAGTCACTAAATTCTGGGTTCACAAAGACTACATATAATTTGTAACAATACAGGAGCAAGAGAATGCTGCCCAAAAAATCGTCCAATGCTAAATTTAACATGAGAAAAGCACTGTTTCCTTATCTATCACAGAGTAAAATAGGTGGACTTAAAGCTGCTACACGATAATGACTCTTCAGGTAACAGCACAATTTTAATAATAATTATTAATAACATTCAAAATTCATTTTGTGTTTTTTCTGTTTGAGTAAGAAGTTCCTTCATGGATTGTAATAATAATGCTATTACAATTCACCGTATTTTCCTTCTCTTTGTCCCTTCCCATTTATATTTTTTGATTCTTAGGTGACCAGCAGTCTGCTTTCTCTTACTATATATTCATTTTCATTTCTTTAAAATTTTACATAATCAGAATTCACAATATATTCTATCTTTTAATCTGGCTTCTTTCACCTTGCATAGTTACTTGAGACACATGCATATTCTTGTTTATACCAATAATATAATTCTTTTTGTTGTTTAGTACTAATATATTATTATAATTTTATTGAAACAGAGTTTCTCTCTGTAGTGTAGGCTTGACCTGAACTCACTATTAGACAAGGCTGGCCTCGAACTCACAGTAATCTTTCTGCTTTAGCCTTTGAAATAACACAATTTGTTGACTCATTTGCCATTGCTGAGTTACTTCCAGTGTGGTTAATCTCTCTTCCTCCTGTCCTCTCACCTGTCTGTCTGCTACATACATTTCTTTGTAATTCTTTTTCTAGACATAAGTTTTTATTTATTTTGGAAAAATACTTAGTAAAATGACTGATTGGCTTATATATCGTGTTTTCAGAATTGTCAAATTAATTTCAAATTGACTGTTCCATTTCCTTAAGAAATATTAGGGTTGGAGAAATGGCTCAGAGGTTAAAGTCAAGCACTAAATACCCAAGTTTGATTCCTCAGCTCCACATCACGTAAGCTGGGCCTGGTGGCACAGGCCTGTAGCCCCAGCACTCCGGATGCTGAAACAGGAGGATTGCTGTGAGTCCAAGGCCAGCCTAGGCTCTGTAGTGAGTTCAAGACCAGCCTGGGCCGGAGAACAAGACCCTGTCTCAAAAAAAAAAAAAAAAAAAAAAAAAAAATCCCTGCAATTTTTAGGTGCAGGCCTTGCACATGTCTTCTCAGGTTCATCTCTAATGTATTCCATATTTCATTACTAGGTTAAATGGCATTTTGAAATTTTTGAATTTATCATCATAAATATAGACATGATTTTTTATTGTACATTGATATTATTTCCTGGCAGCATATTATTTCTGGGTGGCTGGTGATTGTGAAAACACATGGCAGAGCCAGAGCTGGAGGAAAGCTTTTCACAGCATTGTGCATGGAAGCCAAGTGTGGGAAGAAGGGCAAAGCTAGCGCACAGTGCTCCAGGTGAAGTCCCAGGCATCGGTGCTTCCAGCCAGCGTCTGTCTCCTAATAGTTCACAGTATGTGTGAGTAATAACATCATCCAAATATATGTGGCTTTTGGGGGACATTCCAGATCCAAGCCATAACTTTCCACCCTCTCCCCCAAAAGACTCATGTATTTCTACTTACACAAAATGCATTCCTTTTGTAAGAGTTGCCAAAGACCTAACAGTTCCAGCAATGCTGAAATAGCCCAAGTATAAGGTCTCCTCTGAGACTCAAGACAAACTCTTAGCTATAAGCTCCTGTGAACATCAAAGAAAAATAAAGCACTTTGAACATATAATGGTACAGGTTAAACATTCCCATTCCAAAATGGAGGAATAGGAGGAGAGAAAGCAATTGTAGCGAAACAAGTTTTGAACCCAGCAGGGCAAGGGTTGAATCCTGTAGCCTTGTGTCGAGCACCTGAAGTAAATAGGTGGTAAGATGTGAGTGCCAAAAAAGATGGGGTGGCTCTGCCCTACAGTGTTGGCTATGAATGTAGCCGCCATCTTCTCTGCTTTGGTTTGGACTGGCTGACAGCCTGCAGCTTTTCTCAGATCACAGGCCATCTTTGTAGCATCTTTCAATTTCTAGGGTCTCCATTGCACCTTAGGCTTCTCCTTTGCAACTTCAAGCATTGTGCTCCCAAGCGCACAGTGCCTGGTTTCCAAGGCCTTCCTCTGAAATCTGGGTGGAAACCTCTGTGAATTCATAACTCTTGCACTCTGCAAGCGTGTAAAGCCAGGACTACAGTCTTGTTGCCAAGGTCTTGCTGCTGGCTTGAGCAGTAGCCTGGCCTTCTTGGACAATCACTGTGGAGGCCTCTGAGTTCTCAGGAAGTTGAGTAACAGCAAACACTTCCGCCTGTAGGATGCCCTTGGGTATGATCCTCAGAGCAAGGTCAAAGCATCTTTTTTATAGTCCTGATTGCAAATACTTGGCTTCTTTTTAGTGCTAATCACTTTAACAGATATGTTCTCTTTTTTCCCATCTCTGCAGGCCCTTTCAGTTTGATAAAACTAATTTTTTTTTTTTACAGTTTCTATGCTTCTGGTTTTCACTTAATCTACTTGTAAATGTTCAAAAGTTGGGCATCTTGTGTTACTGAACTAAAACTCCCAATGTGTTTCTGTTCTCTGACTAAATGAACTTTAAGTGAAAACCTTGAACTAGAGTAAGACTACGTGATTATTTAAAGGATATATTTTTCCACCTTAATAAAGTTGCGCAGGACACACAATTCAACAGATTGTAGTGAAGCTGTTGATTTTTGTTGGAAGTTAAAAATATCAGTGAGTTAAATGTAAAATTATTTAAAATGTAAGTTCATTTAAAAACTATTACTTTACTGGTTTTATAGATTCCCTGACCGCTTTTCTTTTTCTAAAGTAATTAATGAAGTAAGTAACGTCATATCTGGGCTAGAAAGCAAAAAAAAAAAAAAAAATATTTCCTTAGTTTCCTATCTGACATATTTCCTAGTGTCCATTAACTTCAATTCAATAATATTTATTGAATGCTTACTTCAAACCAAATTTGATAATTTCTATTTGGGCATAATATGCCAGTTGTTACAATATAGCTCTATAATTGCCCAAGTACATTGACAGGACAAAAGGAGAAGTTGTCAAATCTTTTAATTTTGTTAGCAGAAATAAACCTGATTCTGTCACATGTAATTAGACCTATGAAGTCAAGTCTTATTCATATGAAATATTTTCAACCCAAGCAGAAAGCTTTATTCAACATTCTGTGTAGAATGAATACTAATTTTTATACTCCTTTCAATATCCCTTTATAGCTTTGATTTCATCTTTCCAATTGATCTTCTGTGGACTCCAGACACCTCACATTTTCTTGCCTGGAGCTGTCCATCAAGTAGTTAATGATCTGTATGCAGTGTTTTATGTCAGTAGTTTTCAAACAACTTACAGACTCTTTGATGTGCCAGTATCTGGAAAACTAAATATATAACATAGCATAAATTCTCCAGGAAGAAACATTTTCTTCAAGCTTTAAGATTAAATTTTGGAGCTTCCTATAAAAAGTGATAAATATCAGGATGAGGAAATAAAAGCTTTTTGGAATGTTCCTAGGGGAAATATCCTTATAGACCTTGCTAAATAGAACACCTATATTTGCCTCCCCTAAGCTGTTAGTATCGCAGTACATATGATGTCACCTTTTGTTAAAAACATCTCCAAACAGCCCTTGAATTAAGGAGGATTTGAAATACAGTGAACTAACCAAAACATGGAGAAGATCTTTGCAAATTTTATTTTTAGTACTTAGAAGTTAGCCTAATACCTTTAAGTTCAGATACTCACATGGAGATATAGACTGTTCTAGCAGCCATTCACCACCATGGTAGTGGACAATTCCTCCTGTCATTGTATTTCACTGTTGTCTACCAGAGATTCCCAGGTCAATAAGTACAAAAAGTTGATAAATAAATCTGAACATTTAGAAGATTTTTGTGTGCTGTTTTATTGAAGATGGATGTCAAATCTCATAATTTTTCACTTTGGCCTTCTTTTATGATTGTACCTAAAAATAAAAAATGCTGTTCTTGATTTTTACATTTTTACAGGTGTGCTGTATTTTTTGTTTGTCTGTGTACTGTCTATCCACTGTGTGCTTGTTATAAAATAATAATGTTTGTAGTGAAGGGAATGGTGTTTTTATAATTTGCCTGAGCAAATTATATAAAGATATAGATAAACACACACACAAACACACAATACTACAAGCTTACAGAAACACACAGGCGCACACAAACCTACACCCATTAATTTGATGCATATTATAAATGGCAAAGTGGAAGACCAGTGCCAGTTTTCAAGTATAGTGGTATCATGAAGTCTTAAGTTTCTTTACCAGAGGTAAGGCATGTTATTTAACGAAGCAAACCTTGAGCTCTTCATTAATCAAACCAAGTGTGGCTGCCTGTGTTTGCAGCTGCATGACAAAAATACCTCAGCCTCCAACTTCTTTTTTATCCAGACTCAGTTGGCGGTAGATGAGGCAGAGCCTATTCAAGGCCCTAAATGCTGTGAAATGTGTCTTTACCTTCCTTTTTCCACTTTTTCCTTCCCCCACATCCATCCTCCTTGTTCTTCCATTCTTCTCACAGCTTCCTGCTCCTCAGTTGAACAGGAAAGGATCTCATAATGGCCCATTTATATCTATTGATTGACTGATTACGCTGCCACGGGAAATGCCTTCATACTGAAGCATTGCCTCATCAGGCTTTCATCTCTGATTTTTCCAAAGCCTTAGTCCTTGTTTAAAAAACTTTGTCTCCTTTGCAAGATGGTGAGGTGCTTTTGTTTGTGGAGGGTGAGGGGGGCAGAGGCTCTTGGAAGTTCTGAAGTCCCAGTTGCCCTACTCAATTAAATTTGATTTAGACCCTATGGCATTTTGCATCGTCCAATCAGATGATCTACAGATGGTGCCTATAAAAGAAACATCACACTGGATACTGGTTAAAGATGGCAAGGTAGATTTTATTCCACATTGTTTTAACAGAGTTGAAGACTGTTTCCACAGGAGAGAGAGACTGAACTAAACTCTGATGAAATGAAAGGCTTGGGGAATTTTAAACACCAGGATCAGTCAGTGGGAAAGTAGTAGAGGCTATTCATGGGAGTTACTGATCAGTGTGATTAGGCTACGGCATTGTGTAATCTGGTAATCGGTGATTGAGTTAGACTTTCACGGAGACTGAAAGAAGCCCTATCCTCCTTGATTAAATTTCTAAATTCCAAAGAGATACTTTAGATTTCTTGAGAAAAGTCATTTATGGCTTGTCAAACTGGCAAGAAATTGAGAGTTTTATATCTTCAAGGGACAAAGAAAAAATTGGCTTTTTTTTTTTTTTGGTAGTACTCACTCTAAACAAAGGGAAGTCCAGGAGTCTAGGGTTTAGGTAGTGCAGAGAAGAAACCTCTCTGATGTTAAGTCCAGGTGAGGAGGTTAGAGCCTTCTTGGTCACATTAGCCTTTTCTCTATACCCCCACTTTAGAGTGCTTCACTCTGCTCAAGAACTTCATGAAGGTTTGTAGTCCTTCCTGCTTTGACTACAGTTGACCTGATGTTCTGGCATTGTTAGTTTCTCCCAATTGACCTTCCTTACTAAGAGTATGCCTCTGGCATTTACCCGCTTCACTCCCCTACTTGCTCTCTCTCCTGACTTTGATCTGCTACTGTCTCTTTCATAATCCCTGTGGCTTGGAGTTGGTTACATCATGTTCTTATATATTTCACGTTGTTTTCCCTTTTGTACAATGATTTTTTCATATTGTGATTTTCCTTATCTGAGGTCCTTAAACATATCTCCAAGCCCATTAGTATTTATAACTCTGGTTAGAAAATTGTGCCTAAAATCAATGTAGCATCGAATTATATTCTCTTCATTAATAGAGATGTTATCAAGTGGAGCAGTAATACTCATAGTCACGAGACAAAGAATATATCCGGTACAAATATACCATGTCATCGTGAGAGGAAGTAGCTACCTGTAAGGTCCCTGGGTGAGTCTCAGACCTGTCCAGCATATTCTGTGCAGGCTTTGGGGAGAAAGAGAACAGCTCTGATTTTTCAAAATGCAAAATCTCCAGTCCACAAAGAAAATCTCCCTAAGATCTCCCTAAGATCTTTCTAAGATCTCTCTAAGATCAATCCTCCGATTGATCTTAGTCTTTCCTAGGATTTTTCCTCATACTCCTCGGAGGAGAGCTCATTGGACATCATTCATAGCATCACATTTTCAAATGACTGGACGATTAGCTTAGAATAAGATCATACGTCCCAAGGGCAGGCATTCACATTGGCTTCAGTTATTATATGTTCCAGTTTGCACCCAAATGGTTCCAGCAAACATCTGTTGTTCCAGAACAATCAGTAGTGTGCATTGTCACTTTCAGATGGGCTGTAATTAAGAAGATAAACTATATGGCTATTTTAGCTTGTCACTCATCCAGTGATTTGATTTCTTCTCAAGGGTCTTCCACTAGTGCATAGTGATAACATACCTCCTCATTCGGTCTAGCTTTCTGATGGGAAATTATTGATCAGAACTCTGCTTTCCATCTCTTTTTCTCTTTTCTTTCACACACACACACACACACACACACACACACACACACATACACACACACAACGTTATCCCACTACCTCCAAGGAGAAAGGTGAAAAAACGGTTTTCAGACTGAGTACCATTTAACCATAACTTAAGCATACAACATAATTTAACTTACGTTGTGTTAGATGCTATAGACTATGCAAATGTTCCTGCTCAGAGCCCACAGCTTTACATTGTGATGCTAATCGAGGGTCATTCTCCAGCAGCTCTCAAGGCCTTGTATTTTCATAAGCCAGGGACATGATGCGTTGAAAACATAGCTTGCTTTCCTTTGCCTCACATTTAACTAATCACATTTTTAAACAAGACATCCTTTCTTACTGATCTGTGTAAGCAAAGAGTAACTGTCAAAATGATGCATATTGCTCTATTGGTCTAGAGCTCCCAGAAGCAGATGGGGCCTGGATGGTAACAGAGAAGCCTTATTCTTCTAGTGATAAGTAGACATTGGTATTTATATTCCCAAAAGATGAAATGGAGGTTTCAGGTAATTATATAATACATGTAAGAG
This sequence comes from Ctenodactylus gundi, assembly GCA_004027205.1. Classification (NCBI taxonomy): domain Eukaryota; kingdom Metazoa; phylum Chordata; class Mammalia; order Rodentia; family Ctenodactylidae; genus Ctenodactylus; species Ctenodactylus gundi. Next base: position 291,875 of record PVKB01001427.1, read on the forward strand.
CACAGCTAATAAACCAGAGGTCAAGGACTTAAACTGAAGTTACTGGAAATTCATAGCCTGTATCCTGACTCAGTCTCTTGCACCGCCTGCCTGCTTTGTCATGATTTGTTCCATGTTTTTCTTCTCCAGAAGGCAGAGAAGTTACCTGGAAGTTGTCTAGCCTGCAACAAGCATTTAATAAGCAGCAAATGAAGGAGTGATTGAAATTATGCGCAGAAGAGAGGAGGAATAAGAATGAGCCCTGGAGCAGAGCTTGTGTAGTGCGAAATCTGAAAGCAAAGCCAAGCTTTTGGGCTGTGTCTGTCAGTATCATTGTTTAGGAGGAATTACTAGATTCCCTTGAGAGTTTTGTGGTGAAGTCTGGTCATCACTGGGCAGCCTGATTCAGTGAAGCAATAGGCTTCAAAAATCAGGTTTGGGGGCTAGAGGAATGGCACAGCTGTTTAAGCACTTGCTAGGCACTGAGTTGATTCCTTAGCACTAGATAAACTGGGCATGATGGCTCACATTGCCTGTAATCCCAGCATTTGGGAGGCAGAGGCAGGAGGATTGCTGTGAGTTTTAGACCAGCCTGCTCTTCAAAGTGAGTTCAAGACCAATCTGGGTTGCAAAGTGAGATTCCACCTGAAAAAACAAAACAAAACAAAAAGGAATGGGGATTGGGGGCAGCACAGTTGACAGTTTGTCTTAGCAGCTTTGTTGTTCCTAAGGCTAGAGAGACAGCACAGAGCAGTGGTCAAAGAAAGAGCTTTGAATTCAGTAAACCCTTAGGGTTAGCACTTATAAAACTCCCCTAGGTACAGAAGTAACTATTTGAAATTTAGGATCTCATCTTATCCCCATAAAATTTTTATGAGGTACATACTGTTATTCCCATTTTATGACTGAGTCACCTGAGGCTTTGGAGCAAAGTAACTTGAGCAAGGTCATGCACAATAGATAAAGCTTCCTCTTATGATTATCTGATTTTAGAGAATGATCTCCCAGTTGTTCCTTTTATTTAGGGAAAATCTATGAAAATTCTGTCATCACCAAGGCAAGAAGTTATTGTGAGCCCCGCCTTTTCTCACATACACTGTGGATATCTACACCTTCTATTTCTCCAAAAGTTTTTAAGAGAAATGTCATTTCTATCAATAAAAACATTAACAGATATTTACTCTGACTAGATATTAGTGTATATATTGTGTGTATGTGTTATTTATATCCTTATAATAATTCTGTGAGGCAGGGATTTTGCTTTTTCCTTTTTATACAAATGAAGCAGTTGAAAGAGAGAAGGGTAAGTAGCTTGGAAAAGGTTATCCAGAAAATATGTTGCAGCGCTGGAACTTGAAACCAAGTAATCTGGTCCTAGAATTTGTGTTCCCAGCTACTGTGCATCTTCATATGTTACCTGCTGAGTCTGTGTAAGGTCACTTCTATGTTGTTTTCCCTACGAGCCTTTGACACTTGTTCCTTATCCTAAAAAAAATGTTCCCTGGGTTTATAATAAAAATAATAATAGCTGTAGGAATAGCACAGTAATTAGAGCACTGGCCTAGCAAGTGCAAGGACCTGAGTTTGATTCCCCAGCACCATAGAAGCCAGGTGTGGTGATGCATGCCAGAAATCTCAGCACTCAAGAGGCTGAGTTGGAGAGATTGCTTGAGTTCAAGGCTAGCCTGGATTACAGAGTGAGACCCTGTCTCAAAAATAATAATAGTAATAACAATAATAATAGTAATAAACACTGAGCTACATGGTAGACTCAGTATTATGAGCTTTATCCAGTTGTATTATTTAATTCTGATGTAACTGTGAAGTCAATTTATTATTTTTTTCACATAAGGAAATGGAAATTTATGTGTAAGAAACTTGATAAAAGTTACACTGCTACTAACAGGTGCATAAATGCTGGCAGTTGTTTGATTTTCTTTTGTAAATTCTAAATGCTTCGCAGCCTCACATCAGGAATTGCTTTAGTCTTTGATCACTCACTGGTTTTGCTGGACGGTGGTCATTTTACTCTGTCCAGGAAGATGTGTTACAGTACTTGCCCACTTTACTTTGAGGAGTAAAAGATAAATTACCCAAAGAGCAAACATACACCAGGAGCCTTGTTGAGAAAAAATTGATGCCGTTGGTCAGTATTAATTTATTACTACATTTCACACGCTGTGTTTTGTTTTTTTCATGTGCATAAATCTACACTTCCAACACCTCATGATGGGGTGAAGATAACAGTGGTAAAGATTAATACTGGAAAATCATATGATGTTTAGGAGATATTGCTTATGCTTCAGAAAGATTTATATTAAAATATAAGTTTGTAGACAGAGTACATATTATAGTTATACACACACACACACACACACACACACACACACACACACACACACATAACTACAACAGAAATGTCTGTCCTCGATTATTGTTTAAGATACACATGTAAAAATTTAGGACTGAAAGAGAGCTTAGAGATCATCTAGTCCACATGTTGGATGCCCATGTGACTTACTTGGCAAGCATTCAGATATCTTTAAAAAATTTATGTTAAGACTCACCTTCCTTGTCAGTTCTTTCCTGATCCTCTTTTCATGCTTTTTTCTGGCAGGAGGGAATTGCTTCCTGCTTCGTGTCTCTTTGTCTTAAAACACTTAATATGTGCTGTTTTTATCACTTTATTTTAGTTTTATTTTAAGACTTCGTATTTTTGAGAGCACTTTAAAGTGCATGGCAAAACTGAGAGGAAGGTGCAGATTTCCTGTTTTCCTTCCACTGTCCACATACACAGCCTCCCCCTTCGTTAAAATTGCTCACCAGAGCAATATACCAGTTACAGTGGATGAGCCTGTATTGACGTATCATCGCCCAAGTCGATAGTGTGCTTCAGAGGTTACTCATTGAGTTGTGTGTTCTTTACATCTGGAGAAATTTTTAATGACCTGTGTCCATTATTGAAGTATGATAGGGACTGTTGCCACTGCACTCCAGATCTTCTGTTCTGTGCCTGTTTATTCTTACTTTCCTTCACTCACTGAAAACCACTGATTTTTTATTGAATCTTCAGGTCTGCCTTATAGCAATGACAAGAAGTGTAACCACATGGTATGCGTCTTTTGCAGATCAGCCTGTTTCACTTAGTAATTTCCCTTTTCCTCATGTTTTGGCACAATAGCACACTCCTTTTTAGTATTGCATGAGGTTTCATTGTGTAGGTATGTCACAGTTAATTTATCCACTCACTTGCCAAAGGTCATCTTGGCTGCTTCCAGGCCTTAGCAGTGATGAGTAAAGCTACTATAAGCAAGCAGGTTTTTGCATGCATAAAAGTGTTTTTCAGTTCCTTCAATTAAACACCAAGCAACAGAATTGTTGGGTCTTCTGGTAAGAATATTTGCAGTTTTATAAGTAACTGCTGGATTATGTTCCAGAGTGGCTGTTGCATCCCCACCGCCAATGACAGAAGCTCCCTTTGCTTCATATCCTGTCAGCATTTTGAGCTATCTGTGTTCCCGACTTTGGCCATTCTGAGAGGTGTGCGGTAGTATCTTTTTCTCATTTGCATTTCTGTGATAACTAATGATATGAAACCTTTTTTTTTTTTCTGTGTGTATTTGCAACCTGTATGTCTCTTGGGAGGTGCCAGATTGTTGGCTTATTTTTTTAATGAGTTGTGAGGATTTTGTTGCCGTTGAGATTTAAGAATTCTTCATATCCTTTGAGTGAGAGTCCTTCATCAGATACCTCTTTTGAAAGCATTTTCACCCAGTCTATGGCTTGTGTTTTCATTCTCTTTACATTGTCTTTCACAGAGCAAATATTTTAATTTTGTCAAATCTAGCTTATTAACTTTCCAGTGAGTTATTTTATGTTTGTGTGCATGGCTCTTTCCATCTAGTACCTTCCAAACTGCTTGAAAGCAGGGAACACTTTTCCTTGGCTTTCTGCTTTCAGGACATAGCACCATGCCTGTTACCAACTGGTATTAGCCAAATCTTCAATGTGCAGATGATACGGCAGCAGTCTTGCAATTAGTGGAGCAAAAGCAAGGATACAGATTTTCTGACTTCCTGACCAGTAACCTCTCCACGACTCTTTTGTTTGTGTGTTTTCCTATTCTAATTCAGAGTTCACATCATAAATGAATTCGAAAATAGTTTTTGAAAAAATATTTTCAAAAACTATCAGTAACAACAGCAAAAGTTTAATTGATATGAAAATGTAAACCCTCACCCAGTGAATGAGCAGCACAAAATATAATTATCCAAAGAGCCACTGCCACTTCTCTTTTGAAAACTGGAAAAAGAAGCGTCATCGAGTCTTTCTTAAGAGTCTGGCTAAGGATTTATGTCCTTTTGATCTAGGGTGACACTCGGAACATGGATGTTCCTTACTGAAGTTGCTGAAGTGTAGAGGAAAGATAACCTAAATGTGCTTCACCTGTCAGTCACTGGGAACAAAGCAGGCCTTCCACGTGGGGGAAGAGATGTTCTTGGATTGTAATTGAGTGGCAACGATTTTGGTCCTTCTTGAATAATACGCATTCTCCCCCCCCCACCCCCCACCCCCGTCTTTCTCTGCCCTCTAGTAACACTCCATATGTAGAAGTAGAAATTAGTGCACTATAAAATACAGAGTTTGAACCTGCCCGATGATATGGAGACAATGGTAGAAGCTTACTTTCTTTCAGGGAATCATCTCTGTCTAAAGGGAAATAACCTTAACATCTCCTCTCCAGATTTGTATGTAACACACTGTGTAATACATTATGGAGCAGAAGAGAAGCTGAGATACTTCTGATTTCATAGTTGAGAAACTGAAGCCTAAAGTAGTAATATCATTTCTTGAAGAATTTCTCCAAACAATTTGGAATAAGAATCAAGATCTATGGTTAAAATCCAGCGCCAGATCACTTCTGTTGAGGATTGCGTTGATTATTTTAAAAGTTTTGTCTGTGAAATACACATCAATTTAACTGATATCATCATCTCTTTACTTTCTGTTTTTACTACATGATATTAAATGTTTCACTAGCATATGCGGCTTTTTCATTTTTTTATCCAGGAAATCAAGCCCAAGGCCTTCACGCTGAGCCCCAGATTGCTTGCTTGCTTGCTTGCTCTTTCTCTCCTTTCTTTCTCCTTCCTTCCTTCCTTCCTTCCTTCCTTCCTTCCTTCCCCTTTCTTTCTCTCTCTCTTTCTTTCTTTCTTTCTTTCTTTCTTTCTTTCTTTCTTTCTAGATATGGTCTCACTAAATCACTAAGCTGCCCAAGTTAGACTCAAACTTGGGATCTTCCTGACTCAGCCTGCCAGAGAGCTTGGATTTCAGGCATGTGTCACTGATTCTGGAAATTGCCTTGTTTTATAGATGCTAGGGATCACAGTTTTTGTCTTTAGGGATCTTGCTAATTGCCAAAGTTGAAGTGGTCAGTTTGTGACAGGGCTGGCTACAGAAGCGAAGGCTCCCGAAGGCTCACTGAGTGCATCTCTCCATGAGAACTTACCTCACCATTACAGCACACACACATATATATTATCAGAATAGCAAGGTCAGATGTCATCTAAGGCTACTTTGGAAAAAATGATTAAATTTCAGGTTTTTCCCCTGACTTTTGAGAATCTGTGTAGTAAATCACTCATTCATTTATTCATCAAACAATGATTTCCTATTAAGAGTCTCCAACTGTAACCTCAAGCTGAAGATTCAGAGATTAAAATCACATGTTTGTTTCTTGATTTTAGGAGGGTGAGAGAGAGATAAGAATCTGGGATGGAGATGTAGCTCAGTAGTAGAGTTCTTGCCTAGTACAGGCTAGACACTGAGCTCTATTCTCAGTAACAAACACATGCTTGCAAGATATCAGAGTAAATATAGAAAACTGTCACAGGTATTACAGAAATAAGTAAGAAAATGTCAGTCATGGAAGAAAGTGGTTCAGTTTTCTAGAGGAGTTAATACCTTCATAAAATAGGCATTTTGTCTTAGTTATGTATTTGTTGCCAGGACAAAATACCTAAGTTCTACAGCTTAAGGGAAGAAAGATTTATTTAGCTCACATATTCAAAAGGTGTCCCACAATGTATTAATGAGGAGCCAGCAACCTGGAAATACATGAAAGAGGCTGAAGAGCTGCTCATGGTGCTGTAGACAGAAAGCCAAGTGAGGCAGGAGCCATGTGAATCAAGGAGTGAGTTGGTATCTGGAGACTTAGGCAAAGGCAAGAGCTTTCCCAGGAAGAGTCTGTAGGAATGTTTCTTCTTCCTTCTGTCACTCAGTTCAAGCTGCCAGTTGGACTCTCCACACTCAGAGTGGGTGTCTTTCCCTCAGTTTTGGCTCATAAGTCATTACACACCTGAAAACTCTGCCTTGAGTCCCCCAGTCTCAACAAGTTGACAACATTCCTCCAGTTTGAGTCTCAAGCATATGCCCCTCGCAGACTGGCGCTACCTCCAAAAGCACATGTTTTCAAATACATGAACCTTTTGGGGGACATTCCAGATCCAAACCTAGCAGATGGGGTTGTAGCTCGGTGGTAGAGCACTTGCCTAGCTATATACAAGACACTGGGGCTTGATCTCCAGCCACACACACACACACACACACACACACACACACACACACACACACTTAGGCACACACATGTGCAAATGTACAGAGTAAATATATAAAACTGTTATAAATGTTACAGAAATAAGTAAGTCAGTCATGAAAGAGAGTGGTTCATTTTCCTGAAGGAGTCAACGCATTCATAGAGTAGGCAGCCCATTGCTTTGAATAATGAAGGGTCCAGTAGGTGTTTCCTGAGGCCAAATGGGGACACAGGAAAAGGGTGAACAAAGATAGAGATGTGAACTTGTGCTTTGTATATGATTCTGAAAATCGTTTATATGTCTTCATGTAGGATGCAACAGTGTACCTAGGAACGTGAAGCTGGAAAAGTCAGGGGTGGGCTGACAGTGGAGTGGTTATAATATGCCAGAATGTGAGCTTACTGTATGAAAAATGAAAAGTCAAAAGTGATTGCATACCATGGACTCACTTTTAGAAAAATTTCTCCTGTAAGGTCCATTTTTTTTAATGAAGAAAAATAAGATAATAAGCTAACAATGTAGGGATCAGTCAGGGGATTATGGATATGCCAGGAAAAGATGCTAAGGGTGCCCAGGCTAAGCCAGTAGTGAAGCAGTAAAGGAGAGACAGAGAATTAGAGAATGTTACAAGAAGAAGAATTAGGAGGTTTGTGACCAAACAGATGTGTGGTAATAACACTGGCATTGAAGTAGAGATCAAAGAGTAGAGATGTAATATTATATCTTCAAGTCCCTGGCTCTGATTTTGAAACAGGATTATGGTTTTAATCATTAATTTCCTTTTTGTAAGATGGCAAGGTTGCACTTTGCTGTTCTTTAAGTTTCTAAAAATGTATGGCTCTAGCTTAGATACTTAGATAAGAAAAATTTTAAAATACATTCACTTAGATCTTCTTAGACTCCGTAATGACTGTCTCTAACACCTTTTAAGTTAAGTGTAAGCAGTTTAATGAGTGTTAATCCCTATTACAACTCTTGGTGGTAGGTGGTATCATAATGCCCATTTTTTAGATGGGAAGCTGGCTGCTGCTTATCATTCAGGACCCAGTGCTGGTGGTAACTCTACCATCTTCTGGGATTCTAAGGCCCCTTCTTTACTTGATCTCTACTTGAAAGGGAAATGCAGAGTGGCTGGAGGTGTGGGAGATTACTAAGGCCTGTGCGAAAGAGGCAGAATTCTCGTCTGCCCATGTCCCATGTGTGTCTGCCACACTTAACTGCAAGGGAAGCAGGAGAGTATGCTCTACTTGTGGTCCCAGGACTTTTGCACATGGGAAGGTTTAGTGCCCAGGAAGACACTCTCTTTTAAAGGTAGAACTTGAACCCAAGACAATCTAATTTCAGAATTCTTAGGTAAACTACAGTGCCATATTGGGTTCTAGGTTTGATGTCTCTCACAGAATTGACAGGAATCACACTGTTGCATATATAAGATAATAAAAAGATGTAGGTTAATGCTATAGCGAACACTATTCTATGCATTCAGATTTGTAGCTTCATAACCTTAAACATAATATATCTAATGTTTAAATTTTATGAACCCACCCTCCCTTCCTCCCTTCCTTCTTCCCTCCCTCCCTCCCTCCCTCCATCTCTCTGTCTGTCTCCCTCCCTCCCTCCTTCCTTCCTTCCTTCATTCCTTCCTTTCTTTTGACAAGGACTCATTCTGTAGCCCAGGCTGGTCGTGAATCCACTGGCATAGTTGAGGCTGTCCTTGGACTCAGGACAATCCCTCTGCCTCAGCTTCCCAAGTACTGGGATTACAGGAGTGTGACACTATGCCCAACTTTATGTGGTGCTGGGGTATCAAACTCAGGGCCTTGTGCTTGCAAGGCAAGCACTTTAACCACTGTACCGTTCCTCTAGCTCTGTTTTTTCATTTCCTATATTTTGTGTAATTCCCCTTCGAAAGTACTTACAAAGCTTTGTACTCCCTCTTAAAAATTCTCATGGGGACATTATTAATTATAAAAGAAAATGTGACTTGTACGGGGCTGACAATTGGAATTTTTTATTCTTTACTTTTCGTGTAATTTAAGATTAAATGGAAAATCCCTTTTTTTAGCACTGGCCAGCAAAATGATAGGTATAATAAATTCTAAAATACTATATGTGACTATTTTCCTTTGGTTGTCATTTCATACAGCCTTAGGGTCATCATTTATAATACCAGTTTTCACTATGAGGTAAAGATAGGGAGGGTGATTGTTGATTTTAGAATTTCCTGAATTCCGCTTTGAAGATGAGAGCCTCATTTTATTAAAAGGAATCATAGAGAATACTTCTGTCTGATGGTAAACCTAATTCAGGGGAATGTTGGCCAGCTCACTCCTGTCTAACCAAACCTGAATACGGGCTAAGCTTAGCCATAGAATCCTTTCCTCAAATCCTACGTTTTCTGAGAAACAAAGAAAGGTAACCACAGAGGGGTGGCCCTCCCCATTGCTTTTTTAACAATCACATTTGCCCACACTACTGCTAGACCCTAACCTGTGTTCCTTGGTTGTGATTCCTTCCTTCTCATCTTTAGTTCCGGTTTACCAAGTTAGTTTCGCGCTTATCCCGCATGTCTGCAGGCTGCTGCCCAGTCCCCAGCCCATGAGCAGGTCCCTACATCCTGCTGCCGCCACTTGACAGCAGCCCGATCTCCCGCTGTGTTGCCCCTCCTGGGCAGGAGCAGCCAGCTCAGCAACCCGGCCACTCAAGCATAATCTGTCTTTTTCTTTTTATAAACGTAAATCTTGTACTGTAAGTCCAAAAGCTCTTCCCTATTCCCTAGAAACTTCCTCCTGCCTGAGTCCCTAGGTTCCCAGCGGAGTCTAGTTTAACAGCCCACAGCATGCCTGAGAAGTGCCTGGCTCCAGGCCAACTCAGATCCTAACCCTTTTCCTCCCTGCCAACCCACAGCGTCCCGCACTGCACACACTCCCAACCCAGGTCCAGCCCCCTCCGCTCACAATACATAGGAATCCCTGCTCCATATCAGTAGGATGCTACAGCCAATTGTGCTGAGCTCTGGCTCATTAAAGCCACCTTTCTGCCTGTACTGGGGTCACATCTCTCTCAGCGAAGACTTACAATTGATAAGTTTAATTTTAATAAAGGAAACTGTCTCAACAGCACGTTTTTTGGTCGAGGGATGAGGATATCATCATGTTACTTAAAAAAAAAAGAGGCCATTGAAATCTTCTCTGTAAAATAGTGGAACAATTTCCTGCTGGCAGTTTGCTTCATTAAAATACACCAAACTGTTAAATCTAATTTTAGGGTTATTATCCCGTGCAGACAATTCCCCCACCCAATATTTTTATTTCAATTTCTTTTCTGTATAAAAGTGGAACAGTTTTAGAATACAAGACTTGTGGAAATGTCATTGTTTCCTCCCTTGGCTGATCATCCTGACTTTGTAAGTTACAAGAACTTTTGAAATTTCACTCAACTATTTAAATGACCATTTCTTTTAATTAGATTACTTCAGCATGAAAGTCTAAAAATATGTCCTATTTTCTCATTCTGTTGAATAAAAGTGAGAAATTAGCTGTCTTACAAAGTTTTTGTTTCAGCACAATTTTTTCCACTCAAAGTGATTTACAGCAACCTAAATCCACTAACTAGCTTGTGTTTCAGATGCTCATTGGTGCATGGAGGTGATGCTTTATTTCTGCTTAAAAGGTGTAATACCCACTCCCAGGGGAGCGAGTCAAGCTAGGGAAAACTATTAAATGGGAGTGTATGGAGACAAACAAAATTTCAGACTCAATGAGACAAATCAGAATACAACTAAGACCTGAAATCTAATGGAGAAGAAACCAAGCAGGAAGGAATTCACAACTTGACGCTAAATTTACTCCCTCTGTAGCTTAAGTGTCAAGTTGAATTTTTAAAAACATGAATCTTAGGCCAGCACAATTAAGTTTATACTGTTTTTGAAATATGAAATTAGAACTTCTATAAATGGTGTTATAGATAACTTTTCTAACACCCATGTCTTCGTAGCTCATATGAGTGGTGTGTCACTTTGATATACATCAAGTAAGTACATTAATAGTCCAAATAAAGATAGTTAACACTTAAATAATGTTACACAATTTTAAAGCAGTTTCACATTTGTTATCACGTTTGATCTTCATAAGGACTCTGGAATCATTTTTGAAATGAGCAAACTAATCTTTTGGGAAGTAAATGAACTTGTTTAAAGGTGTACTCAGGCACTGCATAGGCCGAGCTAGGCGTGGACTCAGGTGTTTTAATTCCAGGCCCTGAGTCTTTTTGAAGTTATCAAGCATTACCTGTAAGAATAATGATACTCTTACTGTATCCCTCTACATTGACTGAAATCATACTCTGCTGCATGTGTGCAGAGCTTGGAACAAATGGCATTCCTTTTGTTTGACTGATGGAACCCAAGGCCATCATGTCCCAGCCATTTGAAAATGTCTTCTTTCCTTCCTTCCTTCCTTCCTTCCTTCCTTCCTTCCTTCCTTCCTTTCTTTATTCCTCCCTCCCTCCCTCCCTTCCTCCCTTCCTGTCTTTCTTTTTCTTTCTTATTCACGTTCTTTATTTTGTGTGTGTGTGTGTGATCCTGTGGCTTTGTGTCCCACAGTGCCGGAATCACAGGCGTGTGCCACCGTACCTGGCTGAAAACGCACTATTTGATAGTGTATTACGATTTCTAGCTTCAAATTCTCTGGATTCTCTTTGCTAGTTTTTCCTCTTACCAGCCTTTTGCCTTGGGTAACTTACTTTACGTTTTGTCAGTTTGGAGATAGTTTTCTTTTCAATATTTGAAATGGTTATACAAGGTATTAATGGTTGGCACACAGTAAATACTAACCATGATTAGCAGTGACTGCTGACTTTAACATGTAGAATGTGGTATGCTTGGTTGTTTTGACAGTAATTATTAACCTAAAGCCAGGAACTGCTATCAAAGTTCATGAACTGTGTATATATTTTTCTGCAGATTTATACGCCATAGTTCATACCTATTTGTTCTTCTTTCTTTCATAATTTGGCCTGTGTTTTGTGAGGTACATATAATTTGGCCAATGTTTGCTATATAACATATAAAATGTTTAAAAATCTGTACATGTATGTATGAACCAAGTGGGGTTTAAATTGGCTTTTTCTTGTGGGGAAAGTTTTCATGTATGTAAAATAAGTAATGGGAAACAAAAAAAAATGGTAAAATTCCTTTTAGGATTCCATGCCAGAATATATTTGCCATAATAACATTAAAGAGTTAGTAATCTTAAGGTGTAATTCAACAGGGAAACCTTAAGGCAGTGTTTTAGGTGCATTATAGAGTTATTGATCCTATTGTTGAAGTGAGACATTAAGGTCAGAACGTTGAAAGGCAACAATCAAAGCTGGATAAGACCCATTATCTCTGCTTGATGAGAATTTAATGAAGCCTCTCTGTCTGTGTTGTCATTTTATAAAGAATGTAGATGTAACTTAACACATTCTCACTCATACAAAACATTCACAGAGAAAAAAATCAGAATGGTGTATGTGTGTGTGTGTGTGTTATTAATAGTGACGTGGAGAAAATTGTTTATTTGTTCTTTTTCATTTAAGTCTTCTCCAGGGGGGTCTTGCATCATTTCAATATGGTGCTAACTGATCTTCTGTGATGTCTATTTTGTTAACTCTGAAAGTCTTAATATTTGATTAGGTTCATTTATTATGAGCACAATCTGAATCTCTATAAAGAATTTTAGCTTGAATTTTCTACCATCTAATTAACCTTTTAAAGAAAAACCACAGGAATCAGTTTTACTTTCTTAAACTGCTTGTTTACCATTTATTAAACACATAACCACATACTGAGTTTATATGAATAAATCCATCTTTGTTTATAAGAATATGGTTATCTTAACAAGAAGTCGAGATACCAAGCAGACAAATTAAAGAAAACTATATATTTTCATATATATATATATATATTCCATGCTACAGTGAACTAATTTCTGTTGAAAGGTTTGTTTCCATCTTTCTAAGTATGTTGCTTTTGTTGGTATATTTATTGGCATATACAAAAATATTAAGCAGTGTGTATTATTTTCTCAGCTCTCAAACTCCTTGACCCCAAGATTATCATTCTACCTACCATCTATCATCTATTATCTACATATCGTCTATTGTTTATTCTACTTTTAGAAGGTTAAATATCCCTCCCCACTACAAAGAGCTTTTTACCTTGAGTTTAGTAAGAAAAACGGGGTGAGAGAGATTCTCATGAATTCCTGCTTCTCACCAGAAACTCAGCTTCCATGTGCAGCAAAGAGAAAGGACAGAGCAAGAAGGTCCTGTGTTGTCAGGCCACCATTCTTTTTTTCCTAATCACATTAATTATTAATCTCCTAACATCTAGCAACATGTTTTCTGAAGGCAGACTTACCATTTTTTTTTACCAGCTCAGCTAAGCCATTGCCCGTTGAGCCTTATGACCAGCTTTTGAGCTTCTTTCTCTTCCAGGAAGAAAGTTGTGTATTTTCTTCACCAGATCTATGATGTATGCAATTTGACCAATAAAATTATCATTTGCAACATACTTCCTTACATCTCATCAAATTAAATTATTACGCAAATATCTTAGCAATATTTTCTGATCCTCATTTTACATAAACTCTGATGATTTCGATTTTGAGATAGTGGACTTCATTGATATTCTCACTAACTGAAGCATGTGAAAAAGTACACCCTACTGAAAATTTTGGGGAGCAAAACCAGGTACTACTGTGTAGTCATGGCAGGCTAAGGAGATAGCGGTAACAAACTGTAACTTTAGAAGGCCATAACACCATTTTTTTTCTCACTTGTGTGCATCATGATTGATGGAGACTGTTCCATGTCTTGTCATTGGGAAATTAGTCCCCACTACTAAAAATATAATTGATTAGTCAGGCTGGTGGGGAGAAACGCAAGTAATTGTACACTGATCTTAAGGTTTCCACACATAACTGATGGCTTTTCCTTCCATTGTGAGTGTCTTATATCACTTTCGCTGTCATTTCATTGGTCAAAGCAATTTCAGTCCCCAAGTGTAAAGTTGAGGGAATGGAGAAGTACAATACTACTTGTATCCAGAGGAGAGAGAGTCAGAGATATTTGTTGAACAGCATTGATGGCTGACACAGCTGCTTTATCCTATTGTTTTGCTTGTTAGACAAATTAGGAATGAATTTTGATGAATGTATTAAGGGGAAAAGTGCTACAGAGTTTTCATTTATCCTTATTTTTCTAACGTCTAATAAATTCTTTCTGTCCTCAGTGTGATACAGTATCATTGGTGTTGAAGACATACCTATTTTCGTAGGGGAGAGGTCACAGAAGATTCTCTGTCTGCCCGTGGCTACTCTAGTACTGTGGGAGAGAACAGAGACCAGCCTAGACCAAGCTCTTCCCCAAGCTGTATCTGATCAATGATCTCTGACCTGTGTCACTCTTTGAAGTCCTGTCTCTCTCTGGTTCTCATTAAAAAAATTATAGGGCCAATCTTATCACCACTCGTATTTGTTTCTTTAAGTTAGTGCAAGAAGTTCCCAAGAGTCTCAAATAATTGATCATCACACTAACGTTCCCCACAGGTCTGAGTCCTCTACACCTCCATCCTGTGTATGAGCCAGCTCCCTGCCACAAAGCTCTACTGCTGCTTCCCTATAAATCCATATTTTTATTTCATAACTATCTGCTTTCTACTCTTTTTCTTTTCAAAAATATCTTCTATTTCAGAGGGGAAAAAAACCAGATGTCTTCTCACCACTGATTTCATTCTGAGCTCCTGCCTGCGTCCTCCACACTCTACCTTGTTAGAATGAGTTTGTCCCCACACTGTCCTAAGTGCCAACACCCCAAAGTCACCTAGATCTCAGTTCATTTTTCCTTCGTAAAAAAAAATCTAATCACCCATTTTCCATTTTGTGTTGTCAGTTTCTCCCTAATAAATCATCCTAGCAAACAAGTTTGCTTTTGTACCATCCTTTTCAAGATTTTTTTCTTCACTACTTGCTACCTTTTGTTACTTTTCCTCCTCTTTTGTTCGCAGAAAAATTTTATTGAAAGAAATTTTCGTTATTATCTGCACAAATTCCCCTTATTCTCTTCTCATTTCAGTTATTCTTTTATTGTATCTCATACTATTAACATGACTTCTGCCAGTGTCAAATGCTACCAATAATAAGAATTGCTAGATTACAGAAGCTACTGTGAGACAGGTCCAGTTCTAAATGATTTATACATATTAATTCATTTAATCTTTAAATAAATTCTATAATGATGTTGCTTATTGTACTCTTCTTTTCAACATTTAAAAAGAAAAAAAAACTATTTTCTAAATGAGTTGGTGACTTGCAAAGAAAAGATTAAATTTAAACACAGTGACGTGGACTTTGGATTCTATGCCTTGCCTACTATGCTGTATTATTTTTTCTTTCATGATGCTGAGGATTGAGCTCAGGGACTTCCCACTAAGCTATATCTCCAGCAAAATTTTTAGTTTTGATTTTGAGAGAGGTTCTTGCTTAGTCACTGGGTACCCAGGCTGAGTTCAAGCGTGTAATTCTGCTGCCTTGGCTTCCAGGAGTGCTGGGATTACAGGTCTGTGCCAAAAGGCCTGTCTGCCTTCATTTTTAATTGACAAATAAATGTTATGTATTTATCTTACACAACACGTTTCAAAATTCACCTACATTTTACAATAGGTACACAGAACTAATTAACACATGAATTATGTCACGTGATTTTGGGGGCAAGAACTTAAAATCTACTGTTAATTATTCTCAAGACTATAATCCATAGTTAACAGTAACCACCATATTATGAAAATCTATCTTTTGAAGTTACTTCTTATAGCATACAATTTTTATCATTTGAAAAGCATCACCTGCCTCACACCTCCAGGACTGGGTAACTACCAGTGTCCTCTCTTCCTGGGAATTCAGCTCTTGCAGTTTCTACATCTCAGTGAGAACAAACTCATTCTTTTTTCTGTTCCTAACTTACTCTTTTACCATAATGTCTTGAAGTTTCTTTATCTTCCCAAATGGCAGAAATTTTTCTTCATGGCCTAACATTACTCCATTGGCTATATGTAATTTGTTTTCCTTATCTGTTCATCTGCCGGTGGGCACTCAGATTCCGCTTTTAGCTATTAGGAATAAAGATCCAAGAACACCGAGGTGAAGATGTCACTTGCACATATTAATTTCATTCCCTTTGGAGTCACTACTCACACTAATGTCGTAAGAGTTTTAAGTCTGCATTTTATCGTTCAGGTCTTACAATTAAGTCTTAAAATTAGTTTGTGTTGATTTGTTTGTTTGTTTGTTTGTTTGTTTGTTTGTTTGAGGCAGGGTCTCAGTTTGGTAGTCCAGGCTGGCCCTGAACTCACTGTGGAGCCCAGGCTGGCCTCGGACTCATGGCAATCCTCCTGCCTCAGCCTCCTGAGTGCTGGGATTACAGGTGTGCATTACCACGCCTGGTTTATGTGCTATGGGGGAATCCAACCCAGGGCCTTGTACTTGCTAGGCAAGCGTTTTAACTGCTGTGCTTTGTATTTATTTTTAATATGACATAATAAAGGTATCTGATCTTATTCGTCTGAGTGTGAATAGCCACTTATCCCAACACCATTTATTCAGGATACTGTCCTTTGTTCTTGTCACTCAAAATTTATTTGCCTCTTCAAGGTTTCTTAAATAGCCATTTATTTATATTCATATAATTGGCTCTTTCAAAAGCATTTTGCATAGCCCATCCGTCTATCTTTTTGGGTGCACATTTAATTCCTCAGTCTTTATTATTTCCCATTCTTTTCCCTTTTTTACCACAAGCTCCTCTTTATCAGACCTATTATTTCTTTTATTTCATATCTGAATTTCGGACTGCTCTTTTCCTACTTGTGTTCTGTATCGACATGTCCCTACCAATCTTCCTCAGTGAACGGTTTTAGATACCACTTACAGCACTGACCTCCAAATTTTTGGTAGCAAACATTCGTTTAGTAAAAGAAAATTTTTGCATAGTGAGGGACTGTTGGCCTCAGCTTCACCTCACATCATCATGTGGTAGTTTCGTATAAGGAGCATGTAACCTCGATCCCTCACAGATGCACTTTACAGTATGATTTGTGTTCCTGTGAGAACCTAATGTTGCTGATGATCTGACAGAAGGAGGAGCTCAGGGAGTAGTGGAAGGGGATGGGGAACAGTTGTCAATACAGATGAAGGTATTCTGGCCCCTCCTAAGCTCAGCTCTTGCTGTGAAGCCTGGTTCCTAACAAACCCAAGGCTTTGGGACCCCAAGTGAGGTTTAGTGTCTTGGTCAGTATTTGTAGCACAAATATTCCCTAAGATCTATCTCACAAATGTTTATTTGCTTTGCTGATCTATAAGAATCTCATACTTAATGTATCTGTTATGGTTTGGATCTGATATGTCTTCCCAAAGCCTTATGTATCCGAATGTTGTGAAGTACTTACGAAACCATGTGTTGTTAGGAGGTGCAGCCTGGTTGGAAGGGGTAAAACACTGAAGCTTGACCCGGAAGAGGAGGATAACCAGGAAATGACCTGGAAAGATATATGCCAGTTCTTCCTTCCTTTTTTCGCATGACTTCAGTCCGCCATGCCAGAGCAGCCTCTCCTCTGCCATACATTTCCACCATTGCTGGCCACCCATGAATGGCCTCAGACCTTCTGAAACAGTGATCTAAAATGAACCTTCCTTTCTTAAGTTGTGGATGTTAGGTATTCTATCCCAGCAGTGAGTAAGTAACTAAGACAAGGGCCAACACAGAAATATAAATATCCTAACTCCACTTACCTTCTTTCAAACTGTTCTTTCTCCAGGCCTCCTCTATCTGTCTGAGTCATGAATTTCAAATTATTCAGTCCAAGCTTAGGAGTAATTCTTGATTCCTGTTTCTGTCATGGCACACATTCAGTCCACAGCAAGTCAGATCTACTCTACATTGAAATGCTCTAACCTTCTGCCTTTCCCCATCTCTGCTGCGGTTAGTTGAATTTCAATCCCATCTTTATCACCTTCACCCCTGTAACCACTTAATAGTTGGTTTATACTTTCACTTTCTTCCATTCAGTCTCTGAAGAGTTGCTTGAGTAAACTTCCAAATGAGGCATAAGTAAAATAAATCTATTTTTATTGAAAAGCTTTTCCTTCTAAGGCCTCTGCATGACCTGCCTGCGTTTCTGACGCAGTTGTTGAACCTACTTCAGCCACCCTGGCCATTTTGCCATTTGGAGACTGTGTCACACTAGTCCTTACTTCAGGCCATGTCTTTTGCTGCTTCTTCTGTATTGAATGATCTTCCTTTTTTCCCTTTGCTTGTCTTAGATCATCATAATGGATGTTTCTTTCTCATCATGCAGCTCTCTATTCAAGTTATCTCTCAGATCATCCCTGAGACTCTCTCTCTCTCTCTCTCTCTCTCTCTCTCTCTACACAGACACACACAGACACACACACACAGACACACACACACACACACACACACACACACACACACACACATTCTCTTCTGGACCAGTTATTCTCAATCACATATTCCGTTTCCTTCAAGGAGCTTAAAGATATAACATTGACTTTCTTATACATTGGCCTAAGTGCGTATAATTTGTTTATTTCCTTTTTGAGGACAGGGAGAAGCTACATCTCTCCTACTCACTGTCACCAACCTTTTGTGTAACATTCACTCATTTAAAGTGTAACTGAGTGAAGTAGAATGTGGAAGACAGCACTACTTACATAACATACTAATAACATTAAATATGCAAGAAATTAAAATTGATGGACTTAAAGTATTTTCTAGAGCACAAAAGTACAGGAAGAGAAGTCTAGTCCTTATGCGTTTAGCTTTTGGGGAGATAGACTTGTTCATAAATGAAAACCACCATCCCCACTTGCATGTATAGTGGCAAAAAAATCTTTGTGGTCTTGGAAGTGGTATCTGCCTCCTGAAGATTTACTTGAGGCTACAGATCAAAGCTGGATGTTACACCTGAGTTTCTTCCCTCACAAGGAAGCATAACAGGGGTCTGATAGGTTTAAACTTTAACAATGGATCTCTTATTTTTCTATTTAAATTTTAGTTCTAATAACTAGTCATAATTTTTAAATTTTTGAAATTGTACTTTTTCAATATTGAGCTGTTTTTAATTTCATTAAATAAAACTATACTTTGTTATTTGCCAGTAGGGTTAACATTTTGAAGAAGAATGTTATATATAACAAGTAATATTTTGGATATATCATATGTAATATTTTGAATGCAGAATAAACTGATATGATGAAGTCATGCTAGAACTCTTATTACATTGTGACAAATAAGACTTGAACAATTCATTCACTTAAAAAGCCAAATAGCTTTCCTTTCATGTTATCAAAATGCTTACGGGATCCTGACAGCTTATGGGACTGGGCGACCAGTGGCTGGCTAACAACCACAGCCCATTCCAGTTGTGGCTTTGGTTGGTACCATTTGATGGCAGCTGGCCTTTTAGGGCAGGTGGAAAGGATGAACTCCTGACCTTGAGACTAGCTGGGCTTCAAGGAAAATAGTGGCAATTCAGAACTCACCCAGTCCTTCCTGGGAAAAGCAGACAGAAGCTGTGGTCCCCAAGCCTTGCCTTCTGTTTGCTGAGGAGGTGCTCTCTGTCCGGTTCTCACACTGTCCCCACAAAGAACACAGCTGTCACCTGCACCCACCTACTTTGAGACGAGAGCGGGCCTCAGCCCCTCTGCAGGTATCTTCTTCAGGGTTCACTTTAATTTCATTAACACATCGAACTACAGGGTGTGAAAAAAATCATGTGCAAACAGCTCTATTTATGATAGCACTACATAATGCCTCTATATTTCAGAATGTCTTAACAGCTCATTCAACTCATTCTAATCTAGTCACTAATTGTTCCTGCTTCACCGAGCATTTACTGACAGAAATGGTCTCACCACATTTAGAAAAGAAATCAAATCTGCATTATGGAGTTAGGATCCCGGTATTTCTAGTTTCATGCATGGCGGACTCCTTATGGAGCCATATTTAATGTACTTCTAATTACAAAGAGAGAGGGACGTGGCCAGAGCTTTCTCACCGTTGCCTTGTTTCTTGCTTTTGTTTGCACAGCTCACCATGTTAAAACGGGAACTTGCGAGGTGGTGGCACTCCACAGATGCTGCAATAAGAACAAGATAGAGGAACGGTCACAGACAGTCAAGTGCTCCTGCTTCCCCGGGCAGGTGGCCGGCACCACGCGTGCCGCGCCGTCGTGTGTGGACGGTGCGGCCTTTTCCTTTGCGCATTTTCACCACATAGCTGGGGACTGCTTGGCCCTGGAACCTCACTACAGCGTCGTCAGCCACACTAAAGTCACATGGCTGAAATGAAGTCATTCTGTGGGGATGTGCACTTTGAAATCTGAAGTCACATAAATATCTGCTATTTTGTTGGGTTACATTACAAGAGACGTTATAATGAGGTTCCATTAAGTCAAAGTGTCTTTATTTTTTTTTTAATAGCATGAAATGCGGATTTCCTGGTGGGAGCTGAAGGGCAGGGTGTTTAGAAACTAATAGGGAAAGGCAACGTGCAAATTGATTAGTTGGTAGGAGTTTCTGAATCTGAGGATGATTCTTAAAAATGAAGAAAAAAATCAACATCAACACCATATATGTAAATGAATGTTTCATTGTGGATAGACCATGTGAAATATTGATTGTGAAGTTGCACGAAAATACTAATTTTTTGGATGAGGTTTTACCTAATTGAAATAGAAAATAAATCTTCATGTATGTTCTTTTGATTGATATCACCATAAGTAAGAATCATTCCTTGTGATAGGATCACTGCTCAAGATTTAAAAAAAGAGAAACAGAAAAATGTGTTTATATCTGATTTTAACTTTTCTGTTAACTTTCCTGATTTTCAGCCTTTGTATGGGAAATATTACATGAATTCTAAAATACTGATTATAAGCTGGTCATTAGTTAATTTTCTTATATATTCATGTAAACCAGCGAAGGCAAAAATTGGTATTTTTTTCAAAATTTTTTCTTTTGAAATCTAAATTTTCACATCCAAACCTTTCAATATTGTGGTTATAGTTGCCATTATTGTATTGTATACTTAGACTTATTAACATTGTAGATGTCATATTAAGAGTCTTTACCACAATAAAATACAATTTTAAGCAAAGAAAAATTCTTGGAGCTAAAAAATCTTTGTTAGGTCAGTGGTTTTTGTTCCTTCTTAATTGTGCACCATACAACTGAAAGTCCCAAGTGAAAACACAGAGCTTGTTTCCTGTCTCCTGTAGCTTCCATAGTGGAACAGAAGTGGTGGTGTCACATGCAGCCATGTTTGGAGGGAGAGGAGTGTAAAGTTCTTCCAGATCGGAAAGGATGGAGCTGTTCTTCTGGAAATAAAGTAAAAACAACTAGGGTAAGTGGACAGCCAGCTGGGAGAGGAGAATATTTTGAATCAGTAGAGAATGGGGCATGTAAGATGACATCTTTAAGCAGTGGTCATATAATGAGAGAATATAGTTTGGCATAGTCATCTTTTACATTTTTTCTTTAATTCATTTTTCGTAGAATATTTTTATTCAGACCAACATTTTATATATTACCATCAGCTGTCACGCTCTGTGGTAGATAAACACTGTTTCTTTATGAGATACTGGAGAAAACTCCAGGATGCATGTTAAATGCTGAGAGGGTAACCTGATCTCTTTTGTTCTTGTGTATGATAATCTAAGTAAATTCTGAAAAAGGAATATTTAATTTACTCAGGACTCACAAACATTTTCCAATTGGGTTTTGTTCTGTGCTAATTATTTTGATTTTCCTGATTTCCTGGATCATTAAATGTTTTTCTAATGGCCAAGGTTTCCAGTCATTGTCACAGGTTACTGAGAGGAGTCCGTGAATCTTAGGTTCAGTACAAAAAGAGTATTCAAGATGGTGATGTATGTCAGATTTGCAATGGCCAGTGTCTGGGATTGGGGTGGAAAATAGCTATAGTATTTGATGTCCTGTCTAGCTGCATAGGTATTCTGGGCTGGAAGAATTTGTTTTCATAGAATTTCTAAGAGAAAGTTTTGCCTTTAAGTTTTTTGCCTTTTTTTTTCTTAAGGAAATTAGGCAAAAGTTGGGATAACTGAATAATAAAACCAAAAAATAGTTTGGAAATGTTTTGTAAGGTGTAACATGAAGCTAGAGACTGGCTAACTTCTTACGTTATTGTTGATACTGCAATTTTTTAAACCTTGTGTGGACACATTGAAAGAATCATTTGATAATCATACCTAGATATATTCCAGTCTGTCACATAATGTCTTCAGTGCATTGACCGATTGATGTAACACAGAAGCGACCAAGTCTCCAAAGCACAGATAAACATAATTTGTCAAATTATTCTTGACCCTAACTTGCTAGTGAAATACTGACATCTCAGAATTTGGCATGATTGGCTAGTTTGGATAATTCTGTGACTTGGTGAACTTACGACAGATAAAATACAAATAATTTGTTAAAAATTTTTAGAAATATAAAATTTCCTTTCAAGATATTTATACCATGAACCTATTTTTTCTTAACACTATTGATTTACAGTCCAAAATATAACTGCAGAGATTTACTAAAACACTGAGACTCAAACTTTTTTTAAAGTGACTTTTCTACAATCAAATTTTTTGTCTTCATTACTTCTGGGCACTATGGGAAGCTACTCAAACATATTTAAGCCATATGCCATATACCAAACAAAATGCTTTGAGAAAATTAGCTTACTTAATCAAACACTTAATGGCCCAGTGAAGAAAATGATGTTTTTTTATCTCTTCTTTACAGAAGAGTAAAAAAAAAAATTCAGAGAAGTTAAATGACTTTTCAAAGTCGTGAAGATAATTAATTGGGAAACTACGGTTATAGCCACAGTTCCTTTCCAAAACCTGCTCTTCCACTGTGCATTATGAGTTCATGCCTTAGTAATAACAATAAAAGTTTCCCATAGTTCTTTTCATATAAAGTAGACCTTTGAAAATATCTATTAGCTTTTAAAAGCATTGAAATGAAAAGGTCAAGACCATCTAATGTAAAATCTCAGGAAAAAAAATTGAAAATCTTATTTAACTCTCTACCATAGTCTTGAATGACCAAAAATTAAAATTGAGTCTTGACTTTACAAAAATTTTTAAATATAATTAAATTAAATGTATGAGGAGTTGAGGACGCATGATTAGAGAAATATCAGATATTTATTTTTGTTGTATATTATTCCTCATATAATGAATAGCATTGCCTGCTTTTTTTCATTTCTATTGCCCATTGTACCCTTGGTAAGTAGGATGCTGGGTAAAAAATTGTAGAAAGAATTTATGCAACCATACAGATATTTAGATTACATTACTTTTAAAATCTATGATTTTGAGAGTATCATTTTTAAAAAGAAGTCATTATAAGAAAAGATAAGATTTGAAAGGAACTTCTTCAGTAAAATCAAAGAATATTATTACTAGCGGAAGGTGTTGGTGCATTTCTAGAATCTCAGCACTCTGGGAGGCTGAGGCAGGAGAATCACAAATTTGAGCTTTGCCTAGTGACTTTGGCAACAACCTGTCTCAAAATAGAAAATAGAACATTTTGGAAATTGTAGCTGAGTGAAAAGGTCCTGTGTTCATTCTCAAATACTGAAAAAATAGTAAAGTATTATCTTCATATTTTCTTCACAAGAAAAAAAATTCTGCTGGCAAAAAGTGGAGAAATGCCACAAGGTTTGACTAAAGATGACTTGAACAAATTTTCCACACGTGTAAAAGAAATTAAAACTTTTTAAGATTAGGAGGTTAGAATTTCTATGTCATCCCCACTAAAATGGTGCATAAAAATGTAGCAAGTAAGAAAAAGTTTTCAAATCTGCCTTAGAACAAAACTATTTTTTTCCCACAAGGAGGGCGTTGGATGGAGGTAATTTCCATCGTGCATGAGTAGCAACACTACTATTGAGAAGGAAACTGAGTTATGGCTGTTATTACCTGCTTAGCCGTGACTGTCCTAGTCAAGAAACTACTAGAACTCTGGTTTGGCAAGTCCCCACTCCAAAAAAGGAAGTATGGATGGGTAGAAAAATAACTCAAGGGCTGCTCTCAGCCAAAAGCTATTTGTGTTTCTCTCTCAAAATATGTTGATCTTACGGGATTATCACTACAAGCAAAATGGCATGAGAAATGATTAAACTTTGTAATAATGTACACCCTTCCTTATAATTGCCCATATCCAATCTGGAGTCCTCCATAAACCTAATGTTAGCAAAAAAGCAGCCAGCCAGACACAGCAATGAGGCTTGCAAGGCCCCAGCAGAAATGGGTGGCACCTGCCAGACTGTGAATCGGGCTGGGTGAATTCCTTTTAGGCTAATTTAGAATCTGCATTGTACTTAGTGCAAATGTGAGTTATATCTTCTGCAGTGACAGATGTACTAGATTCAGAGAATGGAATATATATATTTAAATCTTTTGGGGGGTCTGACCCATTTTCTGTCCTAAAAAGGAGAAAAAGCAAGGAAATGCAAGGAATGGATAGATCTTTTTGTAACATCAATATTTGGTTCTTCAAAACTCACACATTAAATTGGGAGACAAGAGATGGAACATTCCTCTTCAAACACTGTTCTCCCTTTTACTTATTTACTTACATATTTACTTGTTTGTGTATCAAGACAGGGTCTTGCTCCGTAGTCCAGGCTGAGGCTGAATTCACTGTGTAGCCCAGACTGGCCTTGAACACATGGCAATCCTTCTGCCTCGGTCTCCCAATTTGCTAGGCAAGTGCTCTAACCACTGTGCTATTCATCCATCCCTGTTATCCCTACTAGAAGTGGCCAATTTAGGTTCACTTGTGGCATCTGTAATTATCTCCTGCTTTACTTAAAGATTTTTTTTAAGTTTAAAAGGAAAGGAAAAGTCATATAAACCTTTTAATTTCAAACTTAGTTTCAAAGATAAATAACAAAGGACTTCTTAAAAAGAATCATTAATAAATGTTCTTTCCAGTGTGAAAGAGCACATTATTATATGCTAATTATACAACACAAAAGTAGCAGGGGGGAAGGTGCTATAGAGCTTGTAAGACAGGAAAAAAAATCTTTAAACATTGTTGGAATCATTAAAAAAACAGACTATGGTTCATTTCTTTTAATGTTTTGATGTTCTTTCTCTGTGAATGATCTAAGAAAGACACAGCTTGCTCTTAGGATTTCTAGCTCTTGCCTGCTGACGTGGACACCGAGCTTGAGATTTCCGTGATCACTGTAGCTCTCAGAGCTGACTCATACCTAAGGAGAAACGAACTTTGCTTTATATGAGACTTTATGTTGTATTCGCACTGATTATCTCTCTTGATCATGAATGTCAAGACTACTGATTTTCATATGGTTAAGAACTTTTCTGGATACTTTTTAGTTAGTTGAAGTTATTTTATCTTTATTCATGTATTTGAAATACAATAAGTAGATAAGAACTCTGTGGTATTTCTTAATGTCCCTTCAAGTAAAGTAGATTTTAGTAGCATGCAGTGTGACTTCATTGTATAATGCAGTGAAAATCAGCAGATAATAAGAAATGCATACAGCATTCGGAAGTGATAGTACTCATACTCAGAACACTAAAAGCAACTATCCACACATCTACTTGGCTCTTATCAAGTGCACACCACCGCTAAGTGCATTTCAGGGATTGTCTTTTTAAATTTACCTGACCACAGTAGACACTGAGGAGAGCACAGAGATGTAGGACAAAATCTCTGCCTCCAAGGAGCGAGCACTCGAGTGGGGAGAGTGTACAGTTCCATTCTTTTATTCGTCCATCTTCGGCCCACTGACAAGAAACATGGAAATCAGTGTAAATACAAGTGAAGAGTAACACTGCTAAGATAATAAAATAGCATAAGCTTTTAGTTTCATTTCCTCATCTGCAAATATAAAAATAAAAAAGGAGAATGTTAAGAAGATTCAATTTCAAAATCCACTAACTAGCATTTACTCTCTAGTGCCACATGCCAAAGTTATTTCTAAGTTCCTTTCAAGCTAAATTTACATGACACTAATACCTAGCTAATCTCAGAAGACAGATGAATATTAAGTTTTTAATTTCTTTCCTGTAAGGGGGAAAAACATAGCATCTTAGGATGTTTTGCTGATTAAAGCCTTAGGTCAGCCCCTTCCAGATGCTCGTGACGGTTTCGCCAAGACTGAGTAACTCGGCTCTCTTGTTGGATCTGAACTGCATCCTGGGTATTATTTCAAGTTCAAGCGAATGAAGGACACTAGAGGAAAAGGCCATATTCTAGTGTTAAAGTGGCACAACTTTTTGAGTTCTTCACTCCTAGTGTTTTCTTTTGCTTTACAAATTTAAGTACAGACTTAAAATAGTGCAGTTCTTTCTCTTAAGGGTCATGTCGCCGTTCATTTGTCTTCATCTCTCCTTGAGTCAGGCACTAGATTGCACAGAGTACAGTGACCTTTGGGTGTTGGTATGCAGATTATCT
Organism: Ctenodactylus gundi; assembly: GCA_004027205.1. Lineage (NCBI taxonomy): Eukaryota > Metazoa > Chordata > Mammalia > Rodentia > Ctenodactylidae > Ctenodactylus > Ctenodactylus gundi. The sequence goes on from PVKB01001427.1 coordinate 318,012, forward strand.
TTGTGGTGTCCAAAGAGCTACAACCTATCTTGTGATCCAACACACACACACACACACACACACACACACACACACAACCACATAGTAAACTTAAGGTTGTACTTTGATATTTTGATTTTATTTCCTTCTTTATTCCTGCTTCTCAGTATTTGCTCCTTCTGCTTTCCAGGCTACCTTTTTTCTGATGTCAGCATCATAAACTAGTTTTATCACATGCTGATTTTTTTGCAAACTGCACCTTGAAAAATGCTGTAAAAAATAGTAGATTGTTGTATCTACTCCTAAGTAACTGATCATCTGTAACTTGTAGACTTACAAAATACTGAATAGTTTTTAAATAAAATCTTTTTTTACATTTTAATTTTAAATATTTTTTCAGTCTTTTGCCTATGAAAATTTTGTAGACTTTATAAAATACAGATTTGATGAGAAAGAATATATACGCTGAATATTTTCATTCACTCAACAGGTTTTCATTATCTTCCATTTGCAGGTACTGTTATAAGTTATCATACAGACACTGAATAAAACATAGTAAAACAAAACAAAATGAATGAGGATCCCTGCCCTCCTGAGGCCTGTATTCTCCTTTGGTACTGATATATTAGATTTTTCCTTTTTTTGCTGCCATGGCAAATTACCAAATTTAGTGACATAATACAATATTCGTTAATTATCTGTAGGTTAGTCAACTTGGAACAACATAAATCAGCTGGATTTCTGTTTTATAATAGTTTCCTTAAGACTGAAATCAGTGGGAGTGTTTCAGTTTTTTACAAAAGGGCTCTACTTACAAGGTCATTCAAATTACTGACAGGATTAGGTTCCCTGTGAATGGAAGACCTTGGTGTTTGTCATTGAGATTTGTTCTCCTCTTCTACTAAAAGTATGTCTACTTTTCTCCCATTTCTAATATTCAAACCAGCAGTGGCACATGGAGTCCTCCTCAGGTTCTCTCTTCTGCTCTTTCTCTCTGATTGGTTTGTTCTTTTGCCTTTCTTATATACTTTTAAGCTCAGATACATCAGGGTTATCTTTCTCTTTAAGGTCAGATGATTCCCAGCCATAATTCTATCAATATATGGAAAACCAACTCACCAAAGTCTTTAGTGTTTGCTTAAATAGCTAAGAGATGTCATTCTGTGTGTGCTGGGGTGGTACATCTTTAGAATTCTGTCTACCACATGAGAAGCAGCAAAAAAAAAAAAAAAGCAAATAAGTAAAATATGTGATGTGTTAGGTGATAATAGGTTACAGACAAAGTTGGCAGAGATGGGAAATGAGAGTGCTGAGAAAGTTTGCATACTTGATTGAAGCTTTAAAGGGAGGTGAAATTTATTTGTGCTCACAGTGTCAGGGGTTGTAGTCTATGGCCAGCTGACTGCAGGGGCAGACACAGCATGGCCGAAGGCCATGGCAGAGGAAAGCTGCTAACTTCATTGTGGCTGACGTCAGAGAGGCAGGAAAGAACTGGAGAGAAAGGCTCAGGGTGCAGGTGTCCTCTCCGGGTTAACATCCCCAACCCACTGGCCCCACCTCCTGAGGGCTATGAACTCAGTGAGCTAGCCCACAGAGGAGGTTAGTGCCCTCGGACCCAGACATGTGCCCAGGTGTTTCCTAATGCAGTCAGGCTGAGAATGGAGACTACCCAGCACAAAGGGCAGGTGGTGGAGTTCATTCACACTGACTAAATCACTTATTGAGACATAAAAAAAGGGAATTGCCACTGCAAGAGATGGAAGGAGCTGTGGGAAGAGGATGTTTTATATTTTACATAAATATCCTCTAATTCTAGGTCATTTAACTTAGTGGAAAATTAGATGTAATGCCTCAAATTAGATGTTGCTTAAATGAATTAATGAAAACTTTTTGCTGTAGTAATAAATACACTGAAAGTAAAATTCATATTAGATAAGGTTTAAGGTTTTAATTGGTGTGGATATTAGAAACAAAACATTTAAGGAACCATGTAATCATAATCATATTAAGTATTTAGTAAAGAGATACTGAGTAATGAGAATATGAAAGATAATTTTTTCCTCAATTTGATGCTAAGTTCAAGGTGAGTAGGGTAGCAGCAAGGTGTCCAAGAAACAGCATTTGTAAAAAGTAACATTTTAAACCTTGTGTTTTAAACTTACGAGCTGCTTTTTAAATTAATAACAATTTAATAGTGTCAGGCGTGTCTCCCTTGTTATCTTTTTAAAGAGTCACTGAAAATTAATGCAAATACTAAAAAATATATCATCAGGACTATATTTCCAAAGCTTGGTTTCTATTTTTATAATTAAAATGAGGAATGGTGAAGATACGTGTGTTTTGAAGTTCCTGTAAGATTCAGGTGCTTCTACGAGTTTTGACCCAGGGGCCTTTTTGTAGGTGAACAATGCACATACAATATTACAGTTAATTGTGAGTGTTGACACATGGCCATAGAGCCTATTTAGGACACCAAAGAATTTTATTAGCAGCTGTGGGACAGGAGCTGGGAGGTTCATACTGCCAGAGCTGCTGACTCGGGTGGATATGTCATACCCAGCTTTCCATCGGGTGGCACTTGGCAACATTACTCACTGAAATTTTCATTCCATCTTGTAAACCCATGAAAGATAACTTTCAGAACTGCTTTCTAAAGTGGCAAGAATGATGGTAGTTAAGTGTGTTCAAAGCGAATGAGTGTATTTCAAGGGGGATTAATGGCCATGTGTCTTTTTCTGTTATGAAATTGATTTAAACACGTACCATATATTTTGATGGACCATTTTATGTGTCCTAATTGGTTGATACATTGTTAGTACATTGTAATCACTACAGGACAGAATCCATTTGAACAGTGCATTTGGAAAATCATAAATAGTAATATCTACAGTAGAATTAATGTATTTTATTTAAGGGAAGCTTGCTTGTTCATTAACTCATTCTATAAAAATAAATCAAGTGCCTTCTATGTAGTTATGTGCCAGACATTGTGTGAAGCTTAGAATATTCTTATTTTTAAAAATATAGACTCTTTGTTGTTCAAGAGTTCACAGTGAACTGGATAGAAAGTCAGTAAGTCATTGTCATATACAGAGTGGCAGGATAGAGGTTTGTACAAGTGTCATAATGGCCTGATGACAGGTAAATATTACTTGGCCATCTGTAGTGCAAAAATAAGAGATTTTGGAATGCCATTCAGGGGCATTTGACTCAGTAGTTTGTCTTCATAATATTAAGCATGATCAAAGTGTTATGTTTTGTGATTTCAAGATTGACCTTGTTTTCTATTTGTTTTTAGTATTATACTCCCATAGACAAGAAAAACATCCAATAAAACTTCTTCAACTAGACTATCTTCCTGTTATGAACTATTCTTAGGGAAATATCCAACATGAAAACAGATTAAATATTTTATGAGTAGGACTTCTGAACCATCTTTAAATTCTCTGCCAGTTATAGTATCTCTATCTGCTAATACATATAGACCTACATCTATCTGCATTCATATCTCCACGAAAAGAGGAGTGGGAGAGAGGAGAAAGGAGAAACTTTTTTGTATATGAAAATACAAAAATAAGGGTCATGGTTATAGTTCTAATTAAATTGAAAATTTAAGATTTTACCAGCATGTGAGAATGCCATTGCACTTACATACTAATATTTTGAACCTGTAAAACACTTCAGAGAATTTGACACAATGGTATTTTAGTTACAGAATAAGCCATTCAGTTATAAAATGGTCGAACATACAAAGTTCAAGTTTCCAGGTTAAAGAAAAGAAAAATGTATGTAGTTTAGGCTAAGCCAAAAGGTTGCATTTATTATAATGACTAATATTGAAAATATTAGAGGTGTGAATTATGTAGCTCTGGATGGAACTTTGGCTCCTGTGGTTCACTATTACAACATTGTAACGCACTAGGTGGTGGTACTGGTTTCCTATGACTGATGGTAAGATGAACCCACAGTCAGTAAGGGTTGTTTCATTGAGGTTCTACTTAGTAGTAACCCTTTTACCTTTACTGTTGACGCACATGTGTTGCCCTTACCTTGCATCATTTAGTCTTTTCCTAGTCTTGTTAAAGGAAAAATAATGTAGTAGGGGAGGAGAACACAGTGAGAAAGGAGAGAGACGCACTCACAAGGTAATACCGGAAAGTGTAATTTCATTTTTAAAAAGTGCTTGAGAATAATTGAATACAATCTCTTTTTTAAATCTGTGTTAAAATATACTTGAAAGAGCTGTTTGAGTAATAAAAGAAAGTTGATTTACTCACCCTCTTTGTATAATTCATAAACTGAGATGCATTTATGCTGGAAGGAAACATAAAATTGAGTGTTCTCTACTGATACTGTGGCTGACAGAGGAATGTGGATGAGCACCGTGATTAAGAATTTCAACTCCAACTTCAGTTACAACAAATGATCGATTTGTGTTATTACTGATTGTCAAGCCAGACAGTCAGCCATTTTTTGAGATTAAATTTCCAAATAAAATCAACTTGTTGAAATCGCTTCTGAATGTGTTATACAGATGTAACCGTCTGTCTTCGGATCATAGCTCTAAGAATTTCTTAGATGAGTTGTAAAGAAAGTCCTTATGAATAAAATTTACAGTAAGTTCGTAGTGATAACTTTGACAATTCAGTGTGTAATACCAAAGGTAAAGATAAATATTCATAACATGAAAGAGAAGTATTCAGAGAAGTAGACTAGAAAATTTGAGATCATGATTGAACTGTCTTCAGTCATACCAGTAATTTCTCAGAAAGGATTCATCCTTCAGGAGGTTACTGAAATTACTGAGGCAGCAGGACGCTGATAAAGTAATTTAAAATTCTCAGTTTCACCCTGCATGGTTCCTGGAAGTTGCTTTGCACTGTTACCACTTGGTATCCTCCTATTTCCTTCATTCTGTGGTGTCTTGACCTCACCTCCACAAATGCACACTGTATCTCTCTCATAATGACGATTTTCTAGTACCTGTCGCTCTCCTGGAGTCCTCCCGGGTGACATTTGTGAAGAGAAGGCTGGCATTCTGGTGCTGCTAGCCAGTGTTCATTCACAAAGTATTCTCTCCACTAGTATTATGACATCGCCTTCTTTTTCTTTGTTCTCCCATAATTTTGTATATCTTTTTTTCTGAAGTATATGTGTACTTGATTCTTCAAGGCAGCTTCCTTCATTTAATTTAGCACAGAAAATGAGTTCCACCAACCAAAATCATGAAGACAGCCTAATCCTGTTCAAAAAGTCAATGCCAAGTGCTTTTTTATAGGCTTTATAAAATAAGTGGACACACTGAAGAAGTTTGTCTTTTAAACTCGACCAGAAAAGGAAAATGTCAAGGAGTATTACAGCTGTTGTTCAGTTATTAGAAGATCTTAATCACAAAGCTGTTTGGCATAAGAGTTGAACATACAAAAAGAATAATATGATGGTTAATTGTATGTGTCAACTTGTTTGAATAAAAGTGATCAAACATTATTCTAGATGTTTCATTGAGAGAGGTCTTTTTTTGTTTTTGTTTTGAGGAAGGGAATGAATTTTCTATTTCGATTGGTAGACCTTGCATCAATCATATTACCACTTATACTAAGGTTGGGTTTTATCCAGTCAGTTGAAGGTACAAGGGAAAGAAAATATGCCTCCTCAGAGCAAGGGAGAAAAGAAGTAATTCTGTGGTGGGCTTCCTTTGGATGTGAATTGTCATCTTAATCTCCAGCCTACCACCTCCCTTTATCAGATCTGTGGACTTGAATGAGCACAATTTCTTGCACAAGACAGTTCATTAAAATACATCTAGTGGTTGGCCCACATGTATCCCCTTTTGTGATAGGCACAACAATTTATCCTAGAGAGAAATAATAGAGCTAAACGAAGTAGATTTCAGTGGCTGTAATGGCCACAGAATCTAGCTCATTCCTATTACTATGGATAGGAGTGTGTGTGTGGGGGGGTCCTGTTATATTCATCAATGTAAAGGTGATTTTCCCAGGTGTACTCTCCAAGAACATCAACACTAGTGCCTTCTTTATAGCCAGAAGATCTGCTTTTCCAGCCTCATGTCTTGAGGACTTACCGGAGAATCAGAGTGTAAGGGGAACAATATAGTGTATGTGTGTGTGTAACCACTGCATTCGTTGTCTTTGCTTAACTACCGTTTCTAGGTGAAATTCAAAGACAGCCTCCCAAAAAAGTATCTCTTTATGATGAAACTGTTTAACTTCTGGAAAGAGGAATTTAATTCTGTGTCTTGTGTGCTTTCTTTTTATTTTAGTCTTAATTTTTGCAGTTGTTGCCTGAGGCAGTTTTAAAATGAGGTTGGCCAGGATTGGTTAGTGTAGCAGTAAAGGATTGTTTATGGAATGCTGAGCCACCTCTGCCCATTTGGCTATTACTAATACAACAGTAATGTTCTTCCTAAATCACAAAAACTCCAAGAAGAAAGTGTTGCGGAAAGTGTTTATAGATACTCAGCAATTAGTACAGGCCAATAATTCCCATTTATGGAATTACAAATAAAACTTAAGAGATTTTTAAGCCTCAGTACATTTCAACGAAAAATATGTTGTAATATGTGAATTTTGGTCTTTGGAGATTTAAAAAATTTCATTAGACATTATGTATGTAATATACTTTTTTATATTTTTCCCGATTCTAGTATAAAATTTGAAAATGTACAATTGCTCCTATGCTTTCTATAGGAAATGCATGACTCTCTAAAGGATAATAATAACATCAAAAGTAGAAATGTTTTTATGGTTCTTACAGTGTTGCAAAGTTAGATTTTATATTTTTAATTGCAGCAGGATAATGAGAATAAACATAAATTAACTCTCTCAAAAATACTTATTTAAATTATAGTTTGGCTCTGAGTTAGCATTTACTGTATTCTTATGATGATTGTTCTTACTCTGGCCAAAGTGGGATGTGGTAGGGATTAGCAACACTATGTAAGAATACTGAGGACCTCATAATTAGTAGCATGGCTATGAAGTTAGTAAATAGCCAAAGCAGGGAAATCCCATGAGTATATGATATTCTTAATCCCATGCTCTTAAATATTGTTCATTCACCACCACCACCAGTAAATGAACATTTTAGTATGTGGAGAACACATTTAATCTCAGCCAACTTTAAGTTACTCAGTTGTAAAGAATTAAAAAATTGGGAAAACTGAAATTCATATTTATTTCATATTTTTCAGTTTTGGTGTATTTAGGAAACTTTATTATAGTAGAAAATCTCATTCTGACATAATGAAAATAATCAGTAATTTTAAGATAATATGAGATAACACTAAATGCCAGCATCACAAGGGTCTACTTTATGTCTGGTTTTTGTCAGACCCTTGCTTGATTCCCTTGTTATAAAACAAATCTTTTATCTTAAAGGAAAGACAGTGCATCCCCACTTATTTAACTGTGATTCTAGTCAGTCTTTTACATTACAGCCTCTGTATGTCATTTTTATGATGGGGAAATTGAGGAGGTTAGTGCGGTGCTGTTTCTGGGAACTCTTGCTCAGTGCTGACCTTAAACATTTACTAGCAACTTGATGTGATTTAATGGTTTTCAGAAATGTTTTATGCTTCATGGAATGCTCCTTTTTTTAACCTATCAAATGGCTGAAACACTTGCGTTAGACAGTCAGTCATTCATAGCTTGAAGACTTGAAAATTCAGGAGTTATTTACTAAAATTTCAAATTCTCACAATATGGGCTCAGCGAATTGATTGCCAGTAGTTTGACACATTTCCAGGATAAATCCAACAAGAAGTCAGAAAAGCAGGTTTAAGTCAGGACTATTCCAGGTAAACTGAAAAATACAATCATCCTCACTATAACTAGCTATCAGTTAACTTCTCTTTTAAGCAATAGCAAGTTTAGAGTCAATGTAAACATGATTGCAATGCTGGGGTATTATGCAGGTGGGAGAATGCCAAAGATGAATAGTCCTTAGTGTTGCATAATTTTGTGGAAGACTTATCAACACGAAATTTGTCAGTGAAATTGAACCTACATAACTTACCTTCTCTTTTAGTTATATATCACATAAAAACTTTGGAGTATTTCTCTTCCTATTCCTTCAACGAAAGAGTTCTAAAATAGTATTTTTAGTGTATTGGAAGTTTAACAATAAAATAAAGAGATACTTGGTCCAGAAACAAGGGAAAGAAAGGGACCAAGGCACTTTATCCCAGTTCAGGTGTCATTTAACCCATCGAGGCTGTTGTCAGTGTCAGAGAAAATGTCTTAGAGACTAAAACTCCTTTGATATACAGATTCCAGGAGACTGCCATAATAGATTAAGGATGACCAAGAAAGGGCACACTCCTAAATTCCTCATAGTTCTGGTTGGGAACCCAAATGCACTGCACCACAAGCATTCAATGGAACCCAGAAGCAGCAAAGCAAGGGACTAAGTCTGGAGCACCTTAATGCCTGAATTGGATCGAAGTGAGCAGGAATTGCTAGGGTGCACTTGGCAAAAGCATATGCAGTTCCCTTCTGGAGAAAGATTAAGGCAACGTGAGCAACAATAACGTGCAGTCAGGAGCTAACAAGCTGCAGAAAGACTCCACTAAGATAACTGTCACCGGAATTGTGAAAGAACATGCAATTTAGATGGCAATGAAGGAAGTGGCAGACTTAATAAAAATTGTACGAGCAAAGGCAAAAGAGAGTAGAAGCAAGGAACCGACAGCAAGAGGTTAGAAAGCACTCAGGAGATGGTAGATTGCAGTGTAGCGATGCTATCAGATAGAAATGGGCTAAGTGACCCAACTGAGATGCAAGAATTTCAGTCTAAATCAAAAGGTAAACACAGAGTAGATACCATTTAAAGGAGATGTAACTAAACTGAAAGGTAAGAAAAAATGGAAACACAAATCAAAATATTCACTGACATGAACCTAGAGAAAGCTGATATAACGATTTTAATACAGAAATAATTGGTGGCAAAAATTGCTAAAAAGGAACACCCCTTTGTGATAAAAGATAGAATTCCTGGGGAGAAACCCCTTGACAACATGAGTGCTTATGTGACACTCCTGGTATCACTAGAATTAGTGAAATCATACTTGCTAAACTATGGTCACTCACTGTCCTAAGCATCTTACAAATGTGAGTTCATTGTATCTTCACAGCCGCTTCTGAGATAGGCTTAATTGTAATTTTCACGGAGTCAGGTGGAGAGTTAGGGGGATGAGGATTGAACTCAGGGCTTTTGCATTGAGCTACATCCCCAGGCCTCTGTAAAATGAGGAGACTAAAAGCAAAAGATCTTGTCAAAATCGATATAGTGTCTAAGTAGCAGAACTTAGATTAAACCCAGGCAGTCTAGCCATTAAGTTAAGGGAATAAATATTTGAGTTAGAAAAATCTTTATGGACCAAATATGTTTTGTTATTTCCCATCTGCACATTTCACACTAGTTTTCTTTGGACAGGTATGAACTTAAAATATTCCTTTCTTTCTTCCTCAGCTACTAGTTTAGGTTATTCTCCATTTCTTCCTTTCATATCTCTCTAAAGAGATATGAGAAAATATTTTTTTCTCATGACTGTTCTCATATTTCTTTTGAATTTCATTCTTGAATTCTTTTAACCAAAGAACAGTCAAGTTGCTTTGTCATTGCTGTGACTGAGTACTTGATATCCACAACTAAAGGGAGGAAAGATTTATTTTAGCTCACAGTTTCAGAAGGCCATTTGTGGGTGGCTGGCAATGGTGAAAAAACGTGGTAGTGTGGCTGGAGCAAGAGCTATTCATGGCAAGGTAGGCAGGAAGACATGTGAGCCAGGAAGGGTAGAGCAAGCCTATACCCTTCCAAGTCAAGTCCAAGAGTTCCTCCCTATCTGGGTAAAGCACCAGTGATCTGCCCCTCTGGGTCAGGCTTGACTGTTCTACCTCATCTGACCTGGCCACACCTCTTAACAGCACATGGTTTCACAGCTACTTCACAACATTCAAATACAGTAGGATTTTGGAGGGCATTCCAGATCCAGCCCCTGACATTCCATCCTGGGCCTGACTCATGTCCACCCCCTTTATGCAAGATGCATTTAGTCCTTCTCTAAGCATTGTTTACAGTTACAGTACTGCTAAGAAGTCCAAGTCCAGTGTCTCTGAGACACAAGGCAAACTCCTAGCTGTGAGCTCCTGTGAAAATCAAAGAAATTGAACACTTCCAATGTACAGTGGCATGAGGTTAACCCTCCTATTTCAAATCCAGGAGCATGCCCATGATGCCAAGGTCTGACACTGGCCCGCTTAGACAGTTGCTGTGGAGGCTCTGAATTTTTGGGTGGCTGAACTCCTTGGGGGACTCATTTTCCTATGTTGTCCTTCAGGATATCCTGGTGGTCTCTTTTCAAAGCAAAGTCTTTTACCTTTCCACCTTTTGATTGGTAAAGCTCAGGGTCCTGCTGATTGCTGAGACACCCTTAAGGCCTTTTGTAGTAGTCTTGATTCCAAGAACTTTGCTTCTTTTCAGTGCTAATGTCTTTAACAACTATGTGCTCTTTTACCCCTACTTTGTAGTCCCGTTGTTTCTGGCAAAACTGCAAACTCTTCACATGTTTTTTCTCAGCTGTTTTGTGCTATTTTTCAGTGTAGAACTAGATAAAAGCATCGCATAGTATCCATTTGACAGCCTGAATATTGGGCTGCCTTGTAATTTCCTCCACAAGATTATGTAATCCATTACCCTTAATCTCAATTTCAAGCAAAGTCCCAGAACAGGGGCAAAATGCCCACACACGTCTTTCCAGAGGACAGTATGATGATTTCTCTCACTGATTACAGTGGTTTCTAAACCACATGACAGGTAAAGTCACAGCAAATCCCCCACTTCCCTGGTACAGGTTTCTTAGTTACTTATTCATTGCTGGGGCAGACTAACATCCATAACTTAAGGGAGGAAAGATTTATGTTAGCTCACCATTTTAGAGGGTCCGTTTATAGGTGGCTGGCAATGGTGAAAAAAAAAAAATGGCAGAGGCATAACTGGAGAGCTACACACAGCATAGCAGATACGAAGCCAAGTGAGCAAGGAAGGGCAGAACTAGCTTCCACCCTTCCAGGTCAAGCCCCAGTAGCCCTCCGCTTTCATGTCAGGTCTCAGCGGCCTGCTCCTTCCATTCAGGCCTCCACTGTTAAGAGTAAATGACCCCATAGGTACTCTACAGCATTTATACACAGATAGTTTTGGGCAGACAGTCCAGACCCAAACTCTAAGAACAGCTCAATAGATTGTGGGTAGATGTGTGTTTAATATTTCTTCAAAGTCTTTCAAATATACAGGGTAAAGTCTTTCAAATATAGAGGACAGGTTGTAAGCCAAGCTGCACTGTGAAAGTGGAAGGTGGAAAGGCCTTCTGGCTGTAGATTGATTTCTCTGCACTAGGAAATGTCTCAATGTACCTAGATTTTAAATTGGTATGTCTTACACTCAGGACATTTTCCATCAATTGTCTGCAGACGTTTATCAGAGAAATTGTCTGTTGCTTTCTGTCACACAGACACACACATACACACACACTCCCAGTGCTCAGTTATCACCTTCTCTTTTCTTTAAAGGTTGGAAATCATCACTGTATGAACAGAAAAAAAAAAAAAAAAAAAAACTCAGTCACTTTCAAGCTTGTAAAAAGAGATGCCAGTGGTCTGTCATTTACCACGGTCATTTAATGGTCTACCATTTCCGAGAATGAGGCACTTTGAGAGAAGCAAGTCCCAAGCCATGAGTTACTAGTAACATCAGGGTTCTCCCATTCAGTTTAACTCTACAAGAGCAAGAAACTTACAGGCTGTTGCTTACTTTTTATCCTCAGGAGGTAACACAGGAAAATGCTGACATTTGTTGAATAAGCAAAGAGTTAAATGTAACAAATCTGCGACCTTGTCTCCACCGATTTCTCCTTGTTATTTTGTTGCTAGTGTTATCACACTCTTGACATGTCTTGTCTCGGATCATTTGCCAACACTGTTCCATCTGTCTTAAATACTCGTTCCCCACTTATCAGCTTGATTGACTTTCTTACACCTGAAGGCTTTTACTGAAATCTTGCTTTCTCAGAAAATCTTCAGTATCTGTGCCAGTGAATATTATACATTCTTTTCTCAAACATCTCTCTCTCTCGCTCTTTCTTTCTCTTCCGCCCTCCCTCTTCCTCTCCCTTTCTTTCTCTCCTTATTACCATGGCAGGGCTTAAAATAATGTTAAAGTTTTACATATTATGTATGTGGCTTTCCCACCTTTATGAGCAATCAGTTCCACTGGCGCAGTGAATTTTGCCATTTTTCTCTCTTTTTTTTTTTACATCTAGGGCAACATTTACACTTAATATGTGCTTTATACTTATTAGTGAAATGAATGGAAGAAATGAATCACAGTTTCAGGACCTATTTCCCTGGGGTTAGAACCCATAAAAATGAGGACTCTGCTCCCCAGGTAATCATTTCTTCCTTATAGGCAACTTCTGGGACACTTCACTTAATCGAGCTTCAGTTTTCTTTACTGTAAACTGAGGATAACAGTAATTAGTAACCAAGTGTAATAAATTGGGATAATAATGAACAAAAAATGTGGACTACATAATAATTCTGAGGATTTTTATAACAAAAATAATAAATGTGAACTAAGTTGTCCTCTGATGCCAGCAATAAGTATCTGAGAAATGGAAGCAAAGAAACAATGAAAAGATATTCCAAATTTCCTTCAGGAACAGTATCTTTAACATTCTAGTCTACACCAGGAAATACGCAGTACTTTTGTTAAGCACAGATCAGTTTCCCTTTGCATTTTAAAATACTGGTCTTTACTGAAGAGAAAGTCAGGAAAATAATGTCATTTGTAATATCTTAAAAAATTAGATGCCTAGGAATTATCTAACAATGAAGTGAAAGATCTCTATAATGAAAACTATCGTATTCTGAAATAAAATAAGGGAAACTGAAGAGGACATTAGAAAATGGATATGCATCCGTGGTTCCTGGATAGGTAGAGGCACTTATCAAAATGGTCATATTATACTAAAAATTAGATACAGAATCAGTGCAATTCCAATATGAACGACATCTGTATTTTTTGTAAAACTAGAAAAAATACTCTTGAAATTCACATGGAATCACAATAAATACAGAATTACCAAAATGACAAAGAAACGAGGGCAAAGCAGAGGGATTATGATTCTGGATGTGAGATTGTACTACAAAGCTACAGTGATTTTTTTTTTAAAGCATGGTAATTGGAAGTTGAGGAAAAAATATTCCTAGTGTCTGATTTTTGGCAAAGGGGCCAAAAACACTATGGAGAAAAAAACAAGCTCTTTTTCAAGTAATCACTTGCAGAAGAATGAATCTTGACCCACATCTCTGATTCTGAACTAAAATCAAAGTATCAAAGACCTAGAAGTTAAAATACAAACACTGAGTTTGCTGGACAATACAATAGGTAAAACACTTGAAGACAAGCTTTGGGAAAGACTTTATGTTGCACGATAATTACCATCAAGACTTAACAAATGAGATTATATAAAATTAAAAAGCTTCTGCATAGCAAAGGAAACAGCGAACAGAGTGATGGAACGACTTGCATCTAATAGGTGAAGTTTTGGGCAGCTTACCTCGCACAGAGAACTATTATCTAAAATGTATAAAGAATCATCTTAGTTACTTTTCTGTTGCTATGACAAAATACCTAACATGCACAATTTAGAGAAAGAAAAGTTCATTGTCGCGTAGTTTCAGGCGGTCTCAGTCCATGGATAGCTGGCAGTGGGGGATGCACAAGGCAGACACAGAGGTAAAGGCGTCTCTTACTGCATTGCAAACAGGAAGCCAAGTCTAAGAGGAAGGGAGGAAGTAGTATATACCCTTTCAAATCCTGTCCCAGTGATCTGAACCCTTCTGAGTCTAGCCTCAGTGTTCCACCCCTTTCAGGTTTAAACCTGTAACCTACCACAGTCCTATCTTCCATCACACACCTGTTACCCACCACACTCCCATGATCCATCCCTCCAGACCAGGCCCCATCAACACACAGTTCAGTCTGGTCAATAATCCATAACATCCAAATACATGAGACTTTGGGGGACAGTCCAGATACAAACCACAGTAAGAAAAAAACAAAATTTTAAAAAATACAGACCCCTCTCAAGAAAAGATTTAATCAAAACATGGGCAATTGAAATATTCACTTCTCAAAAGAAATATAACTAGACAATTACTACATGAAAAATACATTCAGCATCTTTGGCAATTAGAGAAATGCAAATCAGGACATCCCTGGGATTCCATCTTGTTCCAGTAAGAATGGCTATATTCAAGGACTCAGCGACCAACAGCAAATGCTGGTGAGGCTTGGGAAGCAGGGACAGGAACATGTCTGCATTATTGGTGGGGATGTGAACTTGTACAGCCACTTCAGAATTTAATATGGAGGTTTCTTAAAAATCTAAAAACACAAATTCCATTTTATCCTCTGCTCGGCATCTTCCTCCAGGAGTTAAAGACATTATATTCCACTGATACATACCTACATGTGCATGTTTATGGTACTATAATTTAAGTAAAAAATGTAGGTAAACATAGAGAAATGGGAAGGAAGTCAGAGAATGGGGGAACATGGTTGGGCAGGAAAGGAAGAGGACGTGAAAGTTGAAGATAGAATTTGTATGTATACCAGTGTTTCAACATGAAGGTCATCATCATGTGTCACAAACATATGAATATAGTTAAATAAAAAATAGAATACCAGCTTTTAGATTTGAAAGGCAGACCAGTGAAGGAGAGGGGTCAATATTCTGAGCTATAAATACAGTGGGGTGTGTGTGTGTGTGTGTGTGTGTGTGTGTGTGTGTGTCTGAATGTCCTTGTTATTGGGGAGTAGTGATGAAAAATTCACGTTGGTATTTATTTGCTGTGTTTCTTAGAGAAAAATCTGCTGCTATTTTCAACTGCACACTGTGTCTGATGTTATATGAGAATGTAATTCGTAAGTATGGGGGAACTGCCATCGCGAAATTTTTTATGAGAAAATTTCCTGACAATGTTAAGTAACAATACGGAAATTATCACAGGAGAAGTGTGTTTTTTGAGGACAATTTCTAACAGAAATATTAACTGTAATGAATATGCTAGTATCAACCTTGATATGTCCATTTGGACGTTTTCCATATCCCAAGTGGCTCATCTAGTATCAATTAAAGCATTACAGATTGCTATTATCTCTTACATTATTAGTTCATAAATTAATTTTGTTTTAAAAATTAGACCTTTTTCAAGTGAGAATAGATTTAAGTGTCTGAGGTACAAATGTGAATCTAAATGTCAGGACCTGTGCGTATCTGTGGTTTTAATTTTGGAAAATACAGAGTCGTGGGAGTAATTCTAGAAAAATTTAACTAGAGGAATTGACCTTCTGGGTCATCTAATCACCCCTTGTTATTTACAGAGGATCCAAAGAGTTCTAGTCCCCTTTTTCTAAAATTACTTATTGCTTTCTGCCTTATTTTCTTTCATTCGTATTTATTTACCCACCTGTCCATCGATTCATTGTTTTCATCTTTCAATTAATAAATATTAGGCATCATTTATTTTATGTGCCTGGAATGCTACTTAACACTCTAGAAACAAAATATATATTAACATTCATTTTTATTTTACAATACTCACAGCTTAGTGAGAGGAGCAAAGATGTTCATGTATAATCATAACATGATGATATATGTCTTAAAATAGTCATAAAAACAAAGCCCTAACTGGATGAATAATAAGTGATACATTTTTCCACCTGGCAGTATGGAAGTTTGAATCACAATTGGCGTTGTTTCTGTGAAGGCTTTGAGAGGAATGGGTAACACCAGGTGGGTCACAATCTAAACATGAACTTCAGGAAGATAACTGTGATGGGACAACTCAGATGGGAGAAAAGCTTGGGTTAAAATAGTCATAGTGGGGAAGTCAGCAGAGAAGAGTTTTGCAAAACAACTAGAAACTTGACTCGAGATAAGGCATGAAAAAGTTGTGATGTTTTTAGGAAATATTCAGTGGAAATGGAGTGCTGGGAATCTGTAAGTGGGGTGTATCTCTAGGCCTGTTCCTTGGCTTTTCTAAGGGACCCCGAGCTCTTCTCTCAGCTCTTGAGCTCCATTCTTTGTGCAGCACCACCCAGTGTGTTGCCAGGCGCGGCACTGACGCACTTCCTGACTGCCTTGGGTGTGATGTATTTATAAAGTCAGGTAGACTCTTGAGAGTTTGATACACAACAGTTCCACTATTCCTCAGGTCATCATTTTAATCCTATTTATTTAGTTAGTTAGTTAGGATTTGGTAGGGAGAGTCCAGCGTTGTTAGTGATGGGAAAGGAACCTCTTTTTGTTGCTCAGATTGCTGGGATAAGCCTATGGAATTAAAAATACTTTTAAATTTTAAAAATATCTTTTCTACTAATATTATGACATGATTAATACTTCCCTTGAAGTCAGTTTTAATAGGCCCTTCAACTTTTTTTTAGGTAACGCTTAATTTATTTCTTATTCATACTACCAAAAATCTACTAGTATGTAATTGTGACTAATAGTTTGTCATCTCTATGATTTATTAGTACATATTATTGCCATCTATATTTTCTCAAATATTGAATTATTATTCATATATTTGAAATACAAGTAACACGCTTTGGTATCCCTGGAATACTTTGGGAGAGAGAAAGAAAGAAAACTTATTTCCCGTTTTTATTAGAATATATATGTGACGCACAGTGGTTACACTGAGCTTGAGTATTTTGTGCATGTATATTTTGTGTCATCATTATAATCCTTTCCCCTTCCTCTTTTTGTCCCTCCACACTCTTTCTCATCCCCCCTTGACTGCCAGTATCACATATATTTGTTTTTATAAAATGCCTATACTCTAGATCTCTCGTATTAAAGAAGCCATATGATATTAAGCCTTTTGAGTTTGACTCACTTCGCTGGTTGTCTCAAGTTGCATCCATTTACCTATTTTGAAATTCCGCTTATACCTGTAAAATGTCATAAATTCCAACTAAAAGTCATAATTTCTGTTTTAGTTATTTTTATTTTTTGAAACACATCCCTGACATCCAAAATTTAAAGGAAGAAAGATTTGTTTTAGTTTCGGAAGGTCTCAGCTCATTCAGGGGCAGCTGGCAATGATGGAGACGTGGCAGAGGTGCAGTAGAAGGTAAAGCTGTTTGCTGCATGCATGGCAAGCAAGAAGCTAATTGAGGAGGAAGGGTGGAACTAGTTTATATCCTCCCAAGTCATGTCCCAGTGAAGCACTCCTTCTGGGCCACACTCCAGTGTCGCGCCCTTCCAACCAGTGTCCATCTCAAAGCAGCACATGGTTCCGGAGGTATTGCACAGCAGTCAGATACATGAGGCTTTGGGAGCACATTCAGACCCTAACCTTGACATCTCCAACTTAGATGGCTCGTGGCTTTTAGAACTGATAATGAGTAGAGAACAATAAAATGGCCTGAAAAGTGAATGTTTCTGGACAACTAGACCTAAACACTAGCCAGGTGACTCTATCCCATTTACCTGCCTACAGTATGTATGATTCACTTTTCTACCTCAGCAAATTATAAAGTATTATAAACATGGATATTCAGATAAACCTATCAATAATTAAGGCAGCAGATATTAAACTCTCAAGTTCTACTGAATGGTACTATACAATGTTGTTTTCAAAATTCTTTTATGCTTTCACATTAAAATTATCATTTGTTGACTTCTCTGTAATTTCTTGTTTGATTTTAGTGATTTTTTTTTTGCTTTGTGCAAGATGCTTACCAAGATATTCATGAAAAATGCTTGCTACCCTGTTTCAATTTCTCATAAAAGTTGCTCATTTTAGATCGCATTAGTGGTCATGTGTTTCTCTGAGATTAAAAACTAAGAGTTTATAAAATTTTAAGAAAGATACAGGACTCTCCCTGCTGTGAGATTTTTTTTTGAAGTAAAGGAAGTTACTGCTTTGCTGTCTTTTTATACTTGTGGAAATATTTTCTTTCTTCCAAACTTGTTTCTGTGATCATTGTTGAACAGTGGAGTACCTGGCATATGTTTGTTTCTTAGGCAAAAGTGTAAAACTCTTCAAGTTAGAATGGAGAAGTAGAAAGAAAAAGGCTTCTGCTCTGCCTGATGGACTATCCACGTTGAGATACTAGTTGTGGCAAATCCTAGTGTTGGTCAGATTCTAAGGAAGGAACACAAGTTTCCTTGAGGAGTGAAGATTCAAAACAACTTTAGAAATGAATTCCCATCTCATGGTTTCTTACAGAGCAGCAGGTGTGTAAACCATCTCACCAGGATTAACTATGATCTGTTGTTTCTTGTCATCATTAGCATTCTGGGTGCCCCTGATTTTAAGGTGAGAGGTTGACCTTGGTGTAGCTTTAGAGATCCACAGGCAGAGAACTGTCTCAGTGTGCAATAGGCGACAATGAATTATCTTTCTCAGACAAATGAAGAGAAACATCACTCTTTGTTCTCATATGGGATCTGTATTTTAGAGAATTTGTCCAGAAAAGAGCCAATGTGTTATGATTAGTAAAGTCAGCATTGTCACCTACGATGATGGCTCTAAAGTGTTGCTTTCCCAGTACACAAAATGAATAGTATAAGATGCTTGGATGTGTTCCTGGATCTCTGTAAGTGTTTAAACTATAAAATTATTTCAAAAAATAAACAAGAAAAATACTGAGCCAACTCGATATACTAAGCCAAGATTGAAATCATGTCAAATGGTCCATTCTTTATATATTTTGGAGGTGTTCCATATTGAATGTTAGGTCATACCTGTACCTAAATGATTACAAATAGCTCAATTTAAAAATTCATATATTAATCACGTTTGGAAATTTGAGACTGTTGAGACTAGTGAATTGTGTTATATTATTAGAAAATCCCCTGGAGGGATTATTTTTTAAGCTGGGAAAAAAGAGAAAAGAGGTCAGAGTATCTCATATGTTAAACATCACTGTCTATGTCGCCCTGTCGTTCAGAAAATGGATTTCAGTTTTGCAGTGAATGGAAAGAAAAAAAAATTTTATCAGTATCACCTACCACATGTGATTATCTCTGAACTTAACTGTATTGAAGAAGATGGAATCAGAACGTAGGGAGAGCATGCTGCTTAACACATGTTCTTGGAAATTACTGGTCCTGTGTTGTGTTTACTCAAGTTAAATTAGGTCCTTTTCAAAGCCACAGCAATTTTTTTTTTATTCAAACAGGTGTCCCAAGAAAAAGCAATTGCTAACAGCTATTTGTTTGTGTAGCTCAAGCCAACCAAGAGGTTAACAGAAAAAGCTTTCTTAGCCTTGAAGTTATTAAAAACAATTTCCTTTGCTTTAGTCTCTTTCTTCCCCTAAGACTCCACTTACATCGAACTCATTTTTAAGAACAATTTTTCCAGCTTACTTCTGCTGCGCCTCATTGTTAGTGAAGTTGAAATTCTTGAGAAGTCTATTCTTTGGCCAGATTTAAACTTTTAAATTAAAGCTTTATTTCAGAAAATGAAAAAATTCTCAGTTCAAATTCCGTTACAAATGAGAAGTGAGACTTTAAAAATGAACTTGATATCAAACTTAGCAGATAAAGTGCATTCCAATTGAATTAGATATCAATCTCTAGAGTCTCTAGGATAAATTATGCTGGTATACAGAATTCATATTTTAAATATTTAGTCAGATTTCCTTGAGGTATTATTAAAATACATGTTTTCATGTCATAAGGATTTTTGGTACTTCTAGTATAGTTGTTATTCTGGGTGGCATTATATTTCATTATTATCTTGTTATTTTGGAATTTTTTATAGTTTTCCATCTGGAAAAGGCAAACTGTGTTTGTTGGGAGACTAAGGGAAGAAGGAAAGTCTTTAAAAATTCTATAGGATTCCAAAGAAATTTATTAGATACTCAACAAGAAAGCAGAGACTGTTTTGCTAGAATTTTGTAGAGAGACAACCAGCTGGTTTATTTTTGAGTGGATGAGTGTGTATAAATGACAAAACAAACAGACATTTGCTTCCATGAGGCACACAGGAAAGTTCATGGCAGGCTTACTGTACAGCTTTCAAAGTTCCAAGAAATAGTACAGATCCATCTGTTCAAAAGCTTCATTTCCAGTGGAGATCTTCATGTGCACAGCATGGAAAGCTTAAAGTCATCGACAGATGTTATATTTAAGGTAAGAGCTCACTGGTTCTGCATTTTAATATGACGAATAGGTTGTTTAAAAAATGAATTCTACAGAGTGATTATACCACTATTGAATTTGGTTGGATGGGACATTTGGAAATAGTACTACTTAAAAGAAATCAGCAGTCAAGGGCTAAAAGGGAATTAGAATTTCATTGTGTCTAACTGACTCACTTGGCTCATAAGAACTCTGAAGATTTGGAGGTGCTTAAATGACTTATCTGAAGTGTTAAAACCAGAAGGTAGAGACACTAGTATAAATGTTGAGGTCTCTTGCCTAACATAATAATTGTCTTTTTTTAGTCATACTAGTACTGGGGCTCTCTCTAGAAGTCCAGGAAGATTTTATGCCAAGTCCACAGACTCTTGTTCATTTATTTCTTCCACTCAGGGACTCACACTGAGCTACATTAAATGTGATCCGTTAGCTACAGAAATCCCCTCTGTTGTTTGAAATGTCTATCTTTCCACTGAGCTAAGGCTGTTAAATTTTTGAGAATTTAGAGAGGAGACAATTGAGAGTAGTTCAAGTTCATTTAGTGGAAATGCCGATTCTTGTTGAACAGATGGCATTTAATATCCCAAATGGAAGACGTTCAGACCAATCTAGTAGCACATGTTCTTTGGAGGGAAAATTAAATTGTGGTATGAAAATGTAGTGATATTGAAGGCTACAGAAATGACCACGGTCACCAGATGTCTTAGTCGCTTCCTCATTGTAGGAACGTAATACCTGACACCCAAAATACAAAGGTGTAAAAAAATTGTGTTAGCTTACAGCTCAGAGATCTCAGTCCTTTCATTGCATGGTTGGCTGGTAATGGTGGAAGTGCTTAGCGGGACTCCCAAGTGGAAGACAGCTGCCCATCCATTGTGACTGGAAGCAGAGAGAGATTGAGAAGGAGTTGGGGCAGGCCACACTCTCCATGGTCTCCTTTTAGCTCAACCCCACCTCTTAAAAGTACATTAAATCGCTATCTAATCACCTTCCAGATACAAGAAGCTTTTGGCAGACATTCCAGATCCAAACCATAGCAACAGAAAAGTAAAATCTAGACTTATCTTTTTCCACAGTTAATTCATATGGAGTTACCTTACCACGTCCCACCTGTACCTGAAAGCTATCTGGCCATCTTGCTCAATCATGCATACATACTCCAATGAATAGTTTCCTTGTTTTGCAATATTTCACTATATAAGATGTTTTGAGATAGGACAAGTGTATTCATGTACAGTTACAACTAACTGAGGGGCAGCTTTTCTCTATCTTAAATAGGAAGACCTGCTACTGCCGAGCAGTGTTGTTTTAATTGCACATTTAGTACACAAAGAGTGAAGCAAGAGCTTAATTCATGTGCACGTAAGAGTTATATTAGAAAATGCATTCATGGTGAAGTAGCAATTATATTCCAGAAAAAGAAAGGTTGCTTCAAATCAGTACTTAAGATCATGAAGGTATTCTATTCTTTTTACTCTGACTGAAGAAGTTAAATTTATTGGGATGTTAGTTTGAAATTGTATCTATTTGTGATGTTATTAAGCAGCTATATTATAAAGATTAGACATAGAGTACATTAAAACCTTCTACCTTGTCTCAAAGATACAGCCACATTTACTCCCCTCCTAGTTGTTTAAATAAACAATCTTCGTTAGTCCTACAATGAATGTTCTTCTAATAGCATGGGTACTTTAATGAAATTTTAACTTAAAAAAAATGAAACTGATGGAAATGTTCATAATGCATTGTCTCTTTTATTTTTGTGTATGTATGACTCATTTTATGTTCACAGGAATGTGAATGTTCAGTAGTTCCTCATAACAAGATCTTAATGATCATGTTAGAGAAAAGAATGTGCTATTTTCTAAATTAAGCTGATATAATGTAAAAATCATATTGGTATTGTGGAGATTTGGCAGTGATTTCAAAAAGTTATGCTAATGGCAAACTAAGATTCAGAAGTTGGGGATACGAGATAAAACTCAAAGAGAAAAACTCTCAGAGGAATCCTCAATGAAGAAGGTACCTTGTAGATCTGCGTTTCCATAAATG
The DNA here is from genome assembly GCA_004027205.1 of Ctenodactylus gundi. Taxonomy (NCBI): domain Eukaryota; kingdom Metazoa; phylum Chordata; class Mammalia; order Rodentia; family Ctenodactylidae; genus Ctenodactylus; species Ctenodactylus gundi. The sequence continues at coordinate 340,279 of PVKB01001427.1, forward strand.
TGACAATCAGACCACTTTTACTTTTTAAGCCTAGAGAATGCCCACTGCCAATTAGCTAAATATACATCCGGCATGTGCAGTCTAATGGAAGTCAGCCTGTCAGAAAGACAAAGAGCAGACGATGATCATGTGATCAGAAATAACTGGGGCAGAGTTCTCAGAATGCATACACTCAGATGCCTCGCCATGCATACTTGTATGAGTAGCAGTAGTTACCTCGGACGGTGTTTGTGAGGTGCCTGGCACTGTGCTCAGTGCTTGAACTACATGTGTCTCACACAGCTCTGCAAAATGGACACTAAGAATGTCCCTGCTTTAATACTGTCCTACATTGAGACGTCAGCAGGGCTGACCCTTGACCCCAGGCAGCAGGATGTCAGTGCACAACATTTTGACCGTGTTTTCATCAGTTTCTGAAAAGATATTGTCTCTTCCAAAGCCGATCAAGAGTGTCACAACCTTCATATACGTATTAAGTGATTACCAAGAATACAAGAAGAAATCATTGCAAGATGAGTTACTATAAGAAATGTAAATTTGACTTTAATTAAGTCAATATGTGTAAGTACTCAAGAAATATATCACCTTCTTATAGTAGTCTTAGGTATGACATTTTGTGTCTCTTTTGGTAATTGCCATTGCTACCACCTACCGATAATTAAACGTTGTTTATGGAATCAGGAATTTTCCAGAGATCACTAGGTAAATCACAGCAGCAAAGGTATGAAGGAAGGCAGTGATGTCATCCTTATATTACACAAGGGGAAACAGGCCCAGGAGCTTATTAATTCCTTCAGTCTCATGGTGTTAAAAAGTGCCAAGGGATCTGAATGCCAGCCGTCTGGCTGTAGAGCTCAGACCGCTTGTCATTGCGACTCTGGCCATATGTTGTCCGCCACTGGTAACTTCGTGAGCAGAATTTGAGAAGAGAAGGAATATTGGACTTTATGAACATAATGGTTTTAGGAATTTTGCAGAAACATCTTTTGTGCTTGGTGAAAGAACAGTTCTTGAATTTCCTTCCAGCTTTATAACTTTCCTTAGTTTTAAGACAAGCAAAGGAAATTCCTAAAGTTCAAAATACATAATGAAAATAGTATAAAATAATTTAGTGAATTTAAAGTGTGACTAAGATTATAAATGTCATTTACCTGTTTTTATTTTCTCCGTCTAGATTGGTGAATGACTTAGTTATGATTTTTATCATGTATTTCTAAAAATCTGATGAGGATCCTAGAATAGATTTGTTGAATTAATATAGGCAAATTTTTTTATCTTAAAGAAATGGTACTTTGGGTTTAATGTGAGAGGATTAGACTCTTCATCTGGGTGGCTTGTTACCAGAATAACGTGTGTCTGGAGAAGTTATTATTTTTATTATGTCTGCCTCCTGCTTCTGCTCAGCAGTCCAGTATCTCCAGGTACCACAATGGCCGGTGTCTAGCATGCACAAACATGATTTACACAAAAAAAGTAAGAGCTATGTCAAATATTGCCCTTTGGAAGGCAAATTTACTGAGTCGGGGGTGGGAGCATAGGAAAGTAAAGGCAGAACGGTAACCATTTTGGGGCTATTTCTCTCCCTCATGCAGTATTATGTACCTAGTCCCCAGAATAGGAAGACACTGGGTATTCACGGGAGCAATTGCTCTGGCCCATGCTGTGAAATTGATTTCATTGCAGCTCCCTGCTTTTAGTTACTGAAACTTGCTGGACATCCTCCTTGGTGGGTAAACGTTTTACTGTTTGCCTCTTTTAAGAAACATGGATTAAGTGAAAGTAGAGTGTAAGATTTAAGAATTTAGTTTGGTGTATTAACACCTTGACACGCTACGTAGGTGCACAAAATGCTCAGCTTTCTTGTAAACCCTAAATTTTTGCGCTTCTACATATCAATAAAATGGGGGAAAAAGAAAATTGCCACCTTTAAGTAAAAATACTTTTTTAATAAAGCCAATGCAACTAATTAAGGAACAAACAATTTTTAAAAATGTTCAATCATATAACATTGCTTAAGAGGCTCCTACACACCAGGCTACATGAGGCTGCAGTCAGCAAAGGGGGATGTGACATTTAGCTTGCTTTTCCGTACTAGCAGGCCAAGATTTAATCTTGAATTGCTTGAACTTATTATTTAACAAACCTTTAAGATATTAAAAGTTTGTTTTTTAAATTTTATGTAATAATTTTGTTTTTAAATGATATCTGAATCCACTCTACTGGGTGATTTAAATGGTGGAGATGTACATATATTCAGAATCATATCATATATTTGTTTAAGATATTAGAATATGTTTTATATTTTTAGAAATGTATTTGTTGGATATTTTTGGATTTTTATTTCATTTGTTGCAAACAAGGACGTTGCCAAAGAGGATGCTTACACAGATACACGCGTGTTCATCTTTACATTATGTAGGAGAGGGCAAGCAGTTAGCCTTTATTTGAGTTCCAGTAATAATGTAGCCCTTTCAGTACTGGGTTTCTGTTGGTGTAATCCTTTCCTTCTGTATTTAGTGGCTTTCTTCTTTAAGATGTATGCGTTCAAAGCCTAAAACTTTCATTCCACAATCCTTCAGTGTCGACGAAGCCAAGGGTTTCCTCCCTGATCCTCATAGGCACTTCGCAGTTGTCAAGACCCTCTCGTTTCACATGGGACATAACTGAAGATGACAGAAGTCCCAGCTAACACCCGTCGTGGCTACTGCATTGGCCTGATTCCAGACCTCTGCAGGTCAACTGGTGATTTGTCTTTTGGTCAAAATCAAATAATTTAAAGACTAAAACCTAAAGTAGATTTTCCACTTTCAGCTGACATTAGAAATGATGTGTGTTGCAGGCTTCCTTTCAAAAAAACACACTAGGACTTTGCGGGGATTAATAATCTAAGGGTATTGTGTGCAGTGCGAATGTAAGAAAAAGCTGCCTTAATTTTACTTCAGTCTATGCTTAGAAAATTACTTCTTTTAATCATGATTAAATCTTAGTTTTCCAGGAATTGTCTTAATCTATAGGAATATAACATCATAAAATTAAGCATTTATGACACTGCCACATCCAGAGTATAGGGGTTATTTCTGTGTGTATATATTTGTGTGTATGGACATATGTGTGTTTATATAATATGTATATGTGCACATATGTGTATAATGTATTCTCTACGGAGAAACAACAACTAAGCTTTTGATACTGTACTGCACAAAAATTTAATATATAAGTTGTTACAAGTATCTCCCCTCATTTTTACAAAAACCAACAGGGTCACCTATTTAGCTTAGCATGAGCAGGGATGTACCCACCATATGTGGGAATAGATTGATTAATACAGAAGCTGGTTGTGGCTCGAGAGAACAGACCACTTGCCCTCACGCAGTTACTTCACCAAGGCCAAGGTCAGGTCCACCAAGTTGTTCCAGTTGCCCAGACTGAGCCCCTGTGAAAGCTAAACCATTTGCTCTCTCTCTGTTTCCTCCACTTCTCTCTTGTTGTTTCAGCACTAGTTTGGAAATTTTTCCTTATATTATGTTTTATAACTTTTCCTACAAAGAAAAGAGCTTTTTTTTTTTTTTTTTTTTTTTTTATAAAGCTGATGACTCTAAGATTCCCAATGGGAATCACAGATTGCATTAAATCAAGTTTATCAAGAACATTTACCATAAATTTAATGTTTTTTATGTCTTGAAATAATCAACTATTGCCATCAGCAGCTGTGACATAATGCCTGTATAGATGATAATATCCTTCCCACCTTCTTCTTACATGGTTACTCAAACCGTGAGCCTTTTGCAGAACTTTACATGTAGTGATCACTTGCTGAATGGTAGACAAACTGACAGCAAGGTATCTGTCTTGCCTGAAATATCTCCTTCTCCCATAATCTCTAAAGGTCAGCAGCCCCATCATGTATTTTTAACATTCAGTGTTTTTTTTTCCTTCCATGGTTCCAGTTTGCATGGGAATAAGACACTTCAACAGCGTAGACCAAGGCTCCTACTTTGGAAATGGTTAACCAGGGACAGAAACATGACGGCTACCTTTGTGCATGAAAAATGTGTGGATTTTGATATCTCCCTTTTGAGTATAAAAATGAGGTACCGATGGCTGAGTAAAGTCTAGGTCTCATTTATTATGTGACTTAATTTCTGTTTTTCATAGTTGGTCAGAAAACAAAAGTACACCAAAATTGGCCTTTTATAAATATTTTGTGAAGGACAAGCAACTATGTCACTTTGTGGAGTAAAACCATAGTACACACAGTAACTTCTGAAAATTTATTTTTTATTATAGCCGTTGCTAGAAAATTACTGTTAGGTAATTTTCTCTGAAGTAATTTTCTCTGAATATACTCCCTGATATTAGAATAGAATTAGAAATTCATTGACACAGCTGGATTCTCTCTCTCTGTTTTTCTCTCTCTTTTTCCATGTATATATGTCTTTTTCTATTTATTCGTGTATTTAGGTATGGATAATATATTGAGTACTCTTTTATTTTTGTACAACATATTCTTTGGACTTTAGTGTGGAAAGTTTCTGTGAATCATTCTAACATTCAAACTAGTAATACAACTTTAATTAATTTTAAGAATGTGTCTGGGAAGCTTTAAAATTTGATGAATCATTGCACTATTCTTCATTCATTTCCTTCCTAGATTATTTTTGTTCTTAAGATAATTTTCTGACATGTAATTGAGTTTAAAAAGACCCTCACTTCTAAAACTATTGCATGAATTAATGTCATAGCCCCAGAGGCTTTCTTGAGAATATGACCTGATTATGTTCCAGTGAACAAAGGCTGTTTTTCTTTACTAAATCCTAGTATGATGGGTTTATGATCTTTGGGTATTTCCATTAAGCCTAAACAAAGGACAGATATTCCAGAATAATATGTTGGGCCTCAGAAGTGTTATCATTGAGATCATCCTGGTCACAGCTGGAGTTACTTGAATAATTATGAAAATGATGCTAAAAATATTGGGAAGTAATGAGAAAAATTGATATATCTTTAAAAGTTGTAAACATGTGAATATTGCATTGCTTTAAAATGCAGCAGTGGATTTTATTTAGCAAGTTCCAGTTATCTACTAATACCTAATCATGTTTAGCTTTAAGATTATACATATGTTATGAAACATTGATTATATTTTCTTCTTCCTCCATAGGTAACTCACTAAGGATAAATGCAGAGATCGCTTGGGCTGGCTACATTGAACATATTCATAGAAACTTAATTCCTGAGGTGATCTTGAAGATTTTTATACCACTCAGAAGATGTGCTGCAAAGTCTATTTCCAAGGGATTCTGTGGCTGGTTACCAGCCTCTTGGTATCAAGACCTATGAAAAGTCAGCCATGAACTTCTATGTTCTAAAGACTTCATCAGATCTGAACTGTGCTGACCCTGAGCTATTGCTAAGGGAATTTGAAGTTGCTGCCTGCAGAACTGGTAGACAGTTGGTGTTTCTCGGGTGATACCAGAGACCATTACCTTTCTGGTTCCTGGCTCCAGATGTGACTGGTTTTCAGTGTCTCCCAAGTGCACCATCCTGTCATGGATGTGTTCCTGGGTACTTTGTTCATTGGCTAGTGGACTGTAGATGGCTTTGGTGACATTTTCTTTGCTAAGTTCTCTGGCATGGCATAGACTGAGATAATTTTCTTCATATCTTAATATTGGAGCTCTGAAAGCCTACATGTTTTAACATCTTAAATTTGCTTTTGTTAAAGGAATGGAAACATATCCATTGATAATAATTGTTGGCAAGTAGTAGTAATGTGAATACATCAATCATATAAGAATGTATAGACAAGCCGACATGTTTCCCCAAGGCTAACCCGCTCCTGCAGCTCTCTGTCAGTTAGATAGGTAGTAGTTAGAACTGGATTACCATTTTCATTACATGTAATACTTTGTACCTTTAGAGCACTTTCCCTTCCAGTTTTTTTTTTTAAGTGGGCTTTAAAAAATACATTCACTTTTCCCCTTCACAGAAATCAGCAATGAGCAGTCAAGTTGTTAGGCAGCCTTCAGTTTCAAATTGCCGGGGACGCATGTAAGTTTCTGATTTCTCAGCTTGAACGTTAATCCATTTAGGTTCCTAGTATTTTCTAAATTGTTCTCTCTTCCAATCTCATTTTAAAAGACTGTCTCTTGCTTGATCCCAATGACTGTTTGAATGCTTATATATTTGTTTGTTCAGTATGTTGATAGAATAAATTGTCCATTTTCCCTGGTCACAAATTTATAAATATTTGCTTACAGATGTTCCATTCGAACAATTTCTTTGGCCAGTATTTTTTTCAGCACTTTTGTTGCCATTTCAACATTTGTGATTTTTAGTTCTGCAGGAACATCTTATAAATATTTAAAGGCCTTAAACATTTATGTACTTTTTTCCAAGTTACTACAGAATGTATAATTTTCTACTACTTTTGTTTCTTTTGTGATGTGGAGGGAAAGAAGACTGGAATTTACATAACTATTCTGTGACAATATTGTGTCTACTTATGGTTTGAAAATGTAAACAGTGAGATTCTAGTTTTACTGACTTTAAACTAATCATAAGACAATTTAGAAGTTGTCCAATTAGGAGTTTCATTTTATTAGAGAAGGTGTGACAATATCTTGTATTTTTTGGAACTCACTGACATGACCGGTGAGGCACAGGTGGGTTTCTATGAAGGTTCATGTGTCCAGGAGATATTTGGTCCATTAATTCTTAATAATGAAAGACCAAACCATTATCCTGGCTCTCAACTGGAAAGAACAACTAAAATTGTTAAAATAATACTGAAAATTAAATTGGTAAGGCGAACTTTTGACATTGAACTGACATCTACTGTCCCATAAGTTTGGGGGATGGAATTATTTTCTGCCTCCACTTCAGGTATGTGTAAGGTTAGTTAGGTGTTGCTTAGTTGATTTTGCAATGGTTTGAGACTATTTGTAATTATAAAGAAAGGATTAACAATTGAGCTCAAGTGTCTGCATCAATTAGAATATCATTTAATTTCTTTAAAACAACGTGAAAAATATATTATTTGGAAATTATGAAACTGTTCTAAGTTTGAACTTATAAATCATGCTTTTCAGTTTTTTTAAAACTATGATCTTTAAATAAACAATTAAACAATAAATAATTCTGTATTATATACAAATGTAATACATGCATAACAATGGAAAAATAAATGGAATTTCAAATATACTAACTAGATTATCCCCAGTAGATTAATGTTGTGAATACACAGAAAAGGTGAATAAAATTGGAATACGAAATGGATTCTCTTTCGTAAATACAATTTCAAATTTTTTTTGTTGTTTATTTTTAGAACACTTCAATTGCAGTGAAGGAAAACCTCTGATTTCATTGGAGTGCTGACATAAATCCATTTGTTTTCATGTCACATCAGGTTTCAATATTTGGTTTGCTTCTCTGTTAGAAAACAATAAAACGGATATATTTGTACTGAGGCTTCTTGGTCAAACTTTGATAACAAACTTAACTGGCCTAACTATTGCAAATATCACATTTGTTACGGAAATTGTTAAGGTATAAAATTTGGTTTAAATATGTTGTAATGGACATATACATGGTGATCAAAAATGTTTATGATTTAATGTTTAAATTTTTGAAAAAAATTATTTAGAAGTAGTTTAAGATCCATAACAAGCTGAAAAGATACTATGGAAAACTTGTTATATATTTTCTTCATCTTTCTCCAGTGATATGTCAACAAAACTAATATACAATGACCAAACCAGAAAACTGACATTTGTATGATTAATTTAAACTTAGTACAGACCTTATTAGCATTTCACTGCTTTCACATGAACATTGTGTGTATGAGTTTATGTATATTTTTAAAAATATTTTATGAAAAGAGATTTGCGGTAGATATATTTACAAATTTATTGTAGCTCTCTTACTCACTGCTCTCATCCGCGCTGTGTAAGACCAAAACTTTGTGCAGACATCACAGTATTTAAGGACAGTTGTTGAAGTCTACTGTAAGGCACAAGCTTATTTTGCTAAATTGAATTTTGGGATTAGCTGAAGTGTTTTCTCTAAAGTGGTCTTCCAGAGTGGTTCATCAGGTATTTTCTCATTCTCCCACACATTCATGGCACTGTGTCAACCAAGAGAAAAACGAATAGTGAGATTTATGAGATTCATATTTGTTTGACTTGTCATTGCTGTTTTTCTTCAATATATCACAAGCCCTAAATAGTATACACTGTATCTTAAACAGTTTTTGGACAGCCCTGCTCATTATGCAAAGCAATCAAATTTAATTCTAGAAATTACATGAACAGAACTCTACTTGTCCAAAGTTGTGTCTTACTAATTTTAACAAAAATGTGATTATAAGTCTTAAGGCTGTGGGCATGAACTGCAATGCTTAAAATAATCTTGGAGAGAGCTGTTGAGGCCCCAAGTTTATAACAGGGAGAAAATGCAAAACACTGCAATTAAGTTCCCCAAGGAGCCCAAAATATGCCCATGCCCAACCATGCTCTGTGATTTTTTTTGAGATATCCCCTAACATCCCCTAAGTCTCACTCTAGCCCCGGCTGGTCCTGAACGCAATATGTAGCCCAGGCTGGCCTTGAACTCACCCAGTTCCTGCCTCAGCCTCCTGAATGCTAGGACTACAGCTTCTCTGACATTCTCTTAATTGGCCTGGATAAGAATCGTGGTTTGGGATGAGATAAATGATTAAGGATGGTTGGTGGTAGAAATTTTAAAGTTAGGCTAAGGCAAATATGCCTAAGAGCATCTTGGCTGAAAGAAGTTATGTCCAAGTCTAAGGAAGATGGGATTAACCTGCTGAATGGGTATGGATTCTCCAAGGAGAGCAGAAAGTTAATTGAAACAAATATTTAAAAAAAAAAACAGACTTTGGTGTCTCTAGTGATTGAGAACTCCAAGGACAATAAAGACACATTGGAAACACGTAATTGGTGGAGATATATCACTCTCCATCAGTGCATGGCATTCCAGGCAAGGGAAGAGTGCAAGTGAAGCGAAGGGCTTTGCTTTGCCTGAAGGTAGGCAAGGTAAGAGAAAGAAATAGCTAGCATTTGTTGGGTGCTTACTCTTGCCGTGGTTCTGCCTAAGTTTTACATTTCGTATTTAATTGGGTATTATTGAGATACACATTATTGTGGTTCCTCTCCTGTGATAGAACATTGGAGCACAGAGGGTCAAGTGATTTCCCCAGTATCTCATCATAGGAAGTCACTGTCTGATTTGAAGCTCGTGTTGATAAACAAATGGTGCCTTGTGGGGCTGTCAGAAGAGTGCAAGCAAGGTAAAACGCGGTGGATGTATATGAATCTGTAGAGGGATAATGACGAAACAGTGTTAGAGAGCGACACAGTCTTGTTAAGGAGAGATCCGTTTTCACATTAACAGGTAGTTTGTATGTCAACTGTGCTTTAAGAACGAGATGACATGCACTGATGTCTCTCCTGAGAGAGGTAATGAACCAGATTTTTTATCAGTTTGGCTTAAGATCTTTAGAAAGTCTCATGAGGCAGCAAGCTGCTTCCGAGTCCTAGAGAGAGATTGGGCTGGAAATAAGATGCTGACATCGGGAAGAGTGGGGACATAAGGGGATACAAAAGAAGCAATTGATGAGGGTAGTTAGGGTCAATAGTTGGGAACCTCAGTAACGAATAGCTCAGAGAACTTTAAAAGGAAGTATCTGTTCTGTTTTAAGGTGATGTTTTCTGCCTTCCTATCCAATTATAATGTATCAAGGAAAGAGTTTTTGAAGTACGCGTGTTTTCTGTTGCTTGTAGCCACAACCCCAAAACACAGCAGCATCGATCAGAGAACATCTGTTATTCTTCACAAGCCTACACGGTCAGCTGGGACATTCTTCGAATCTAGACTCGACTCAGTCATGTGAAATCTGCTGGTAGCTGCAGTTGGGCAGTGGTTCTGCTGAGTTTTTCTGGACTTACTCTCCTAGGTGAGTTACTTCCAGGCGCTGCTTCATCCTTCAGTAAGCTGACCCAGGTCATTCTGACATCTGAAGAAAGGGTAGTAAAGCGTGAAGATAGCCCAGGCTCAGAATGTCAGACTCTCGCTTTAGCAGCATTACAATGGGTGAGGCCTTCATGTTAGTCTACTTTCCTCAAATACAAATTTTTCTAGCTTAGCTGAGTGATTTTTTAATGTAACACATCAATTTAAAAATGTCAGTGGCTCCCATTGTTCTTACAAGTTGCTAATGAGGTGGTTACATGCAATTCATGCTCATTTCCTCTTGTTTTGGTAATCCCAAACAGCCTAGGGGGATGAGGCAGAAGGATGGACAGTTCTGTCTAACGTGGGCAATTGTTAGTGACTTAGCAAGACCCTGTCTTTGAAAAAAGGATGAAAGGCTCAAGATATAGCTCATTTTGGAGAATTCTGCAGATGCTCTATGATTTTGATTTTTGATACAAATGTGTTAATCTTTTTCTTTAAGTCTGCTGGTTAAGTTTTTTATACTGTGCATCCAAAGTGTCAGAGCTACACACTCTGAAGGATTAAATGGCTTCTTGTCATTTCCGTGCTGCTACATGGCAGAAAGATAGTATCTAATTATTGTTGTCAGTGTTTGCTGGTGAGTTCACAAAGAAAACATTTTGTTTCCTATGTTGAAGCAGTAGGAAACACGCTTGAATTACAATTTAAGGTTGGTTGGTCTGGCGGACGTAACAATCTACTGCTAGTTCATTGTCAGTCACTTCTGTCTTGTCCTGAGAAGGACCCAGTGCTGGTTACCTTGACTGTTCACCTCTGACGCTTTCTTTTGTGAATTTTATCTGGCCTAACTCTTAGAAAGTTGATACATGAAATTTTTAATTCTCTGCCATTTGATTTTGACAGTTAAAGATATGCATTGCCTAATATCTTTAAAGAGTAATACACACTTAAGATCTTTGTTGCTCGATTGTTTCTGGGTAGTACTTCTAATGATACCGACTGAAACTCGTGTGGCCTTCCTCATCTCACCTCTGACTAAATGCTAGACCACTTTTCTTGTCTTCTGATTCCAACTTAGTTTTCAAAAGTTAAATTGGCTCATTTTCTTTTTTTTTTTAAAGGCTCATTCTTGGAACTGGTTTCAAAGAGAACTGGGTGGCAGTTGAGAAAGGGAAGGTAGGATATATTTCTTTTTGTCTCTTACAGGTTTACGGAAAGAGCACTAGAGGATGGATTACATATAATTACATCACGAGGAGCTTTTTAAAATCCAATTACTAGATTTCTAATTTAAGCAGAAAAATGGGAAAAAATAAGCTTTCGTCTCACTTACCAATATTGTATTTTGTAGAATATCGGATTTGTCTTGAAAGTCTAACTGTAGGAGTCCTTTGTAATAGCACTGTCTCTGTGTAACAGAATTCCACAGATACCATGATGATGAATCTCCTGTATGTGTTCATTTAATTTCAGGGGTTGCTGCACTAAACAATAAACCAAATTTGAAAGCCTGAAGCCGGATGTAACTTGTCACTTTCTTTCCAAGTCAGTTCAATCAAATGTCATTCGATTCAATTGAATATAGACAGGGTGAATTTCAAGTAAGATGAAATTCAACCTGAGTGACAGATTTTTCTCCAAAGTTACTTTTGTTTGATTTCATCTTTATTTTTCGTATTTTCTGTGAAATCACCCAATGAAATGGAAATCGGGATATCAATTCTACCACTGTTTGCTTCTTCTCGTTGGACTTTTAGATCAGTAAATCTAGTTGCTTCGTATGTTCCACACATGGCCATGCAAGCTGGGTGTTGCACAAATCCTGGAGGGGCATTTACGTAGACCGTTATGTACTTGGCCCTCTCCAAGATAGCTGTGTGCTGCCCATCCGTGTCACTCAGCTGTAAACAGAAAACCCTCAGGAGCTTCCTCATCATAAAAGAAGCGTGTGTCCTTTGTTCCAAAGGAATACAATGTACGAGAGTCAGTCGAGCTTCTGATTCGTGGTTTGGGCCCTATTTTAGGATAATCTGGACCTTGAGATGATAAAGTGGGATCCTAGGGAAACAAATTTTTTAAATTTTCAGAGCATGGACTTTTAATCTGAGAAATGTGCATAGCAATACTAGAGTCACATAAATAAAGAATAACTTTTAAATGTGAAATGTTGCCTAGGCCTGTTGTGAAGACTAAATGAAGAATTGGTTAGTTTTCTGTTCAACAAGTGTGTTGTAACATTATCATCATTAGTAGAATGGACCAGAGGGAAGATGTTGCCCTTGATGTTCTTGGTGAAATCCGTGTAACATTTACCATCAGTGAGAGCTATGAAGCTCTAATATTACAGTGTTAATTAAAACAAGGTCACGCTACCCTGTGGTTCTTACAACTTTTTAAATATTGTTATAATTACAGTCACTTTGTGCCCATGCATAGATTTGAGTAAATAGTACATACGACATTCTTATGTTGTTCTGAATGCTGAATCACTTTGTATTTGATCTTTCCATTCCTAATTAAAAATGAGACTTTTCCTTCAAAAGGCCAGCTCCGAGTCAGCAGTCTCAAAGATAAGATGAAAGCAACAACTCACTTCAGTTGTTTTTTTACTTCACATGCATGTGTTTGGAGATACCACTTTGGGCTTATGCCTGGTACATATTTTAACTGATTTAATTTTCACAACACAGCTCCAACACCTTTGCGCCTATTTTTGCTTTATTCTCTGCTATCACCCCAATTCAACTGACAATCATCTCTGACCTTGACAAGTAAAGAAGTTTCTTAACTGCTCACCTCACCCCTTTTATCATTCCCGACTAGAATCCAGAATCCACCCACATCCAGCAAAGTCTAATCCATACAACATTCAGACAAGTACAAAGTATTCTCTCAACAAATTGCAGGACATTCTACAGACGAAACAACAAAAGCAAAAACTTTATCCTAAGTTTCACACTGTGTACAAAAATTAAGGCAGATTAGGGACTTAAATGTAAGATGTAAACCTATAAAGCTTTTAGCTAATAAGTGTTGGAGTGAATCTTGAGAAAAGGAAACTCTAGAACACTATTACTGAAAATGTAGTTGGTATAGTTATTATGGAAAATGATTTGGGTGTTGCTTAAAAAAAGAAAGTTTAATTATTTCATGTTGTATTCATAAATTATAAAATCACTTTGTACCTAGGGAAAACATATAGTCATAATTTGTCAATTTATACTAAAACAAAAACAAAAGAATCAGCAGAGGAGGAGAATAAGAGAAGAAAGGCAGAAAAGAGGTAAGGGAGAAAGTAAGAAAGAAGAAACAAAAATGAAAAGGAAGGGAAAAAGGAAAAAAGAAAGGAAGAAAGAAAAAATGAAAGGAGACGAAAGCAAATCGCCTGTCACAATCACCAAAGGCCACAGGAGACTCGCACGGAATTACTGAACGCTAGGTGTACGTACAAGCAGGGAGCACTGAGGAGAAATGTGACAACAGAAAGCGTTGTTGCGTTAGTCAACCTAAAGACATTCTCAGCATTAGTAATTGGTAAATTGGTAAGAGGATACAAAGAAAGCATAGCTGTTCAGTTCCTACCTTTAAGAATCTGCAACCAGAGGGAATGGAGAGTCACCTGTCACCACATTGCAGCTCTCCTACCGCCTTTCTCAGAGTTGGTTGCTATTCTCCATTTGGATAGAGAGCAGGCACAGCTGTAGACTGGGAAGTGTCTATCGAAAAAAAAATGCATTTGAAAAAATAGCACGAGTTCAGGGGAAGCTTAAAACACTCAGAAACACAAGAGAGCATTGTAAATGACCTGGAGCTAAATGCCCTGCATGCAGACGCCCCGATGATGCTTGCCTTAGAGTCATGGAATTGAGCTTAGTGGCAGAGAGGTGTTCAACATGGCGCAGACAATAGAAAGTTGGCACTCAGTTCCTGACAGAAAGTCTTTTTTTTCTTCTTCTTCTTCTTCTCCTTTTATTTTTGCAGTAGACAGCACGGTACAACTTACAAGCTGGCAGTGGTGACCGTTCTGGCCTCCATGGCCAGGCCTTCCTGCTGCTTTGCCTAGGAATCATGGCAAAGGGTTTTCAAGCAATGTTTCCATATGCCACTGTTGCTGGAATTATTTCCCAGACAGATTCTCTTGTCATTCTCATGTGCAAGAACTCATTAGACACCTAGAGAAAAAAACATATGGACAGGAACAGTAATACTACTGTTGGAAAATGCTGTATAATAGACTATTTGTATCCTGCAAAGTCCTGCTCTAAACAGCTTGCTGGAAATAGCAATGGCTGACTTTTCCAGAAGCGGTGTATTGCCAAAATTACACTGTCTTAAGCATAAACACAAAACATATTCTCAGTTTTAAACAAATTATTCATTAGCCATCAGGCCAGCCAGAATTCTCGACTTACTTCTTTTCTTTTTTCTTTTTCAGTATTGAGACTCTGGTGAATGCATTAGAGAAAGATTAACTCCTCTGCAGAAGAAACGAAGTTACTGAATTCCCTTTAGTCGTGACCTTTCTTTTAATGGAAGGACAGAAGGACACTTACCCTAAAGAGACAGGTGGCTCAGCTTAGAGGTTCAGACCTTGGAATCTGCGACCAGGAAGACCAGAGTTCTAGTTTAGATATACTACTTGTCACAGCAGGCACTTAGTCATGGTCTCTAAGTCCCAGTTTTTCTTTTTCTAAAATAAGAATGGTAATATTTAACTCAGTACTTGTAAGAATTTAGTTAAATAATTAAAGTCAAGTAAATTCTAACAGGTAAGTTGTTAGTGTCTTCATTATTATTGGGCAGTTTTCCAAGTAATAATACATATACTAAAATACTTGAATCCCAGTAGGCTAAAAGAGAAAAGAGAATGTTTGGATAATGGAAACTAATTTCTTTCCCAGAATGAAATTGACCAGGGTGAACAAATAAATACCCAGGATAAAATCAGTTAAACAAAAATGTTAAAGTGTAATTTGTTGTTTTCATGTTACTGGGATTTGACTCCAATATTTATAAGTGATACCTGTTGTATATACTTGTGTGAGTTATAATTCCTATCTGTTTTTCTACCAGAGTAACTTCTCACTTTGTGGTCAGGTCTTTGCAGTGGTGCAATGGATTAGGAGAACCTGTTGTGCTACATAACACAAGACAGGACGACAGACACATAATGCTTCTAAATCCAAGGTTTGTCTAGCTTTTTATAAATTTGTAAATATCAAAATTCCAAGAACACCGTCTTTTTGACTTTGCATGAGACTTCTGGGTTCCTAGTAATTAGGGTGGTGGGTCATAGATTTCATTTTATTCTTAAAAGAATCTATTTTTAGAAGGCTAAGAAAAAAATCTGGAAACTTTGGAGTTAGTAGTATAGATGTAAGCTCAAGTAGGTATAAAAAAGGTAGGTTTAAGGCTTTGTGCTTCTCTTGAATTATCCTGTTCTCGTAAAGGCCCATTTATCATAACCAGTACCAGATGCAGAGCCCATTTCCTCCCTTTCACAGCTGTGTAAATATAGACTACACCTAATTATTCCAGAAGACAGAAATCGTGCAGTTTTATTCCCTGTTCAAAAGGCTTCTCGTATCTTATTGTCTCTATAAATTGAAGACATTGGATTTTTCAATTTGTCAATCTGATCTATGGAAAATGTAAGTATTCTCATAGGCTTAAATGTTATTAACCTACAATTTTATCAATCCAAGAATGGGCTAATAATCATTGTATTTGCTATTTAATGACAACTTGAAGTAACAGACGTGACATTGGGGCTACTTCATCAGAGGTCATGAATCAAAAGACAGGCTATCATCTGAAGGTAGTGAGTTAATCAGTGATGAATGGCGTTGTTTACACATGCCATGTGAAACACAGAATTGAATGAATTACTCAGTTACTTTAGTCTAAGACGTGGCCTATTTTATCTTTTTCTTTTCGAGTATAAATCAGCCTGGCAGGTGCAGTGAAATCATTACTTGGAATATGAGAAAAACTGAGCACGTCTTGCCTGAGAATGAAGAAGGCATTACAATTTGATAGTATTTAGGTCAAACAATGCTGAAGGCTGATTTTTATGTTAAATACTATTTTTCCGTGAAAGCATGGTTGTACTTCAAATTTATAGCATTGCTTATGGAAGCAAAAAGGGATATTATGAAGGAAGAAATGTCAGGGTCTCTATTGGCTCTATTATTATAGCAGCGTATGGCTGTTTTATGGATTTATTATAATAGTTTTAAAAGGTCATTTAAATATGCAGATAATTGTCAGATATGGCCCTTTAAGAAGTAGCTTTCAGCAAAGTACATCAAGGCTTATGTTAATGGCACTTTCTGGACCAAGCCTGGGCCTATGGTTAGATCCACACACCATATAAGATATATCTTATCTCATCTCCTGATTTGAGGTGATGTCCTCAGTCATCTGGGAGCAACCTTGCTGGCATCTTGCACAGCTCTTCAGTAAGCCAAAATTAGGCTTAGAAAACAATATTTGTCTCATTTGTCTCAAAAAAAACCTTTTGATTTCAAAAGCCCTTTTCTATTTTTTACTAAATATACTTATGTCATACTGTGAAGCTTTATTTAATTCAATTTTATTGAATTAAACTACCACTTATACATACTGGTAGCTAGACAGTCAAAGTTCAAAAACCAGGAAGTATATATGAAACAAAAAAATCTAAAATTTTATTTCTTGATGTCAATGGTGGTTTTCTGGATTTTCAAGGTTCAATCAGAATCCTATGATTTTAGGTGTTATTTCAACTATCACTCACCTAAAGAAAAATAAAACTAAGTCCAAGTGGAAGAGTATTTATTTTTTCCATTTTATTACACACACACACACACGTGATACAGTGTTTACATTGAAATTGAGCATTTTGTGCACATATACAGTGCATCAAAATTACAAACCCTTCTCCTCTCCCCTTTTGGCCCGCACAAACCTTCCCTCTCCCCATTAGGTCCCACTATCCCCCCATTTGCTTCTATCAAGTGACCATATTCTGAGTTTCTCATACTAGAGAAACCATTCAATATTTAACCTTTTGCATCTGACTCACTTCACTGAGCATGATGGTCCCGAGTTGCATCCACTTACCTACAAAAGCCTCATAACTATCTGTCTTTATGGATGAGTAGTGCTCCATTGTGTACATACACTATTTAAAGTATGTTCCTGAAACCCAGCCTGTGAGCATCTGTGAATGGATGTGTCCATGTGTGTCAAATTGGAGAGAAGCCATAAGCACCTTGTAAAAGTCAACAACCTCTCTTTTGGAGAATTGTATTGGAAAGGAATTCTGAGTCGAAAGACCAACTGTTACTGGAAGGTCTAATGAGGCCTGTGACAAAGGTCCTTGGCTTTGATCAAGACTCAGTGTGCAGGGTTTTACATGTCCCTGGTTTGTCTAATAACTACATTCATTACTAGAAGGGTCGCTAGTTATTCCCATCAAGGAAAGGTACTCTGTGACTATGCTGCAAAGCAATGCTTTTGGCTAGTGGTGCCATAGGTACGTCCTCCTGAGGAATTCACTTTCATAGCTTCCCCAATATTTCTAACACTTCCAAAAGACTATTATATGGCAGCAGAACAAATAGCTTTTATACTTACACTTTGAGGACTTTGCAAGTTTTATTTAATTTTGAAGAAATAATTACACCATTGGAAGTATGATAGAAAATGTTAATGCTTTGAAGCAGGTATATACTACATCTTATTAAATTGAAGGAAAATCTGTATGGTAGGCAATAAGGATTAAGTCTGATTGTTCTAATTTTTTGTGAAATCTCTCTAATCTCACTGTTGGGTCATGCAGTATTTCCTACATGGAATTTAAATGTCATAATATTTAACAATTTAATTTCTTTTCAAATGACTAAAATGTAGTCATTGCTCTAATTCAAAGTTATAAAATATTTCATAGATTTGTGATTCAGAGTGACCTTATACACAGTAAATAGTTTTTGCAATTTAAAGTCAAGTGTTACCATTTCCTGGAATAGATAAAAATGACACTGTGTTCAACAGTGATTCTTCATTTGTGATGCCAAATGGCAATTGGATCAAATTACTTATTTAAATCAAGGAACAAAATTGTCACTGCACTGATTTGTATATTAAAGTTGCAAGCTGATTTTTCTTTAAAAATTAGCATTTTTTATTTACTTTCCTAATATCTTGTTTCTGTGGTTTAACCAAAATCTATCAAATCTATCTTGCTTAATTTCACTAACTGGCTAGTAGCTATTATGAAACAATAAATAATTATAAAAACAAGATAACAAAACCCAGGACCTCAATTTTTTTAGAATTTGCAGTGAAGATCAATGTAATAGTCATTTATTTTTCTTAAGATTTTTTAAATCAAAGATATATAAAACTGACATTAATCTGCATAAGGCCTAGACTAATTCTGGTATACTTATTTAATTTATTGTAATGAACAGATTTATTAAGGACTAACATTTTTCTTAGATTTGTTTCAAAGCCTTAATGTTTTTTTAAATTTGTTTTGCTTGGCAAGTAGATATAAACTCACTCAACTCATTCACAATGAAAGCTCTGGCGCCTTCAGCAGCTCTTCCTAGTTACCAGACTGTCAAGGTGACTTTTCTTTCTGTTTCAATTGCTGAGCTTTGCTGCCATTTAACTATTACAGTGATGGAAGGCTTGCACTGCACTTATTTATGAAGGGTGACATTTCCAAAGAGAGGAACCACCCCCACCGAGTGTGGAGGGAAGTGTTACGTTAATGGATTAAAAAAAAAATAAAGTGCCATGAGATGGCAAAAAGAACAGATTCTTTCATGAGCGAAGTTTTGGAAATCACAAAGCATTAATTATTCCTAATAAAGGATAACTTATTATCAGCAAGGGTCCTGTGTTTAGCTTGCTTTCCACCATTTTGTCTGAGAGACACTGCAGAGGTTCTAATTTTTACTTTGCAAACTGGTGACATTTTCCACATGCCCTTGAAAATAAGCAAGTGACGGAGCTTTGTAGATCTGTGTTCATGGCGTTTAAATTGAAATACAATGGAGCTGGCGATGACATTTGTAATGGGCTGATATATATTGTTAAGTGACACCTTCAGTAAGCTCTGTAAGCACCATCACCAGTTTCTGGTGAACCTGAGACGTTTTGAACGTCAGTCGCCACTGAAAACATCATCTTGCAGATCTGTGGAAGTGTACATATTTACAAGTAATTTAAATACTAATGAAAGAAAAAGGATTACAAACATGGAAAATGACAAAAGTACACTGGTAGAAAACTGTTATTTCAAACTGTAGCAATCTTACTTCACTTTGCTAATCCCATGTCCTTGGAAACTGTGAAGAAAAGGATCCGTTGCACATCCTGTAATAAGTGGCAGTGCCACCGACAAGGGTGTATTAGTTTGGGTTCTTCCAAAAGACAGAATTTATAGATTTTAGCACAAAGGGGCCTATTAGTAAGGCTTACAAATCCAAGGATAGAGATGGCCCAAGATGGCTGCTCAGCTGTGAAGTAGATCTCCCGTCTGTGACTGCAGAACAGCCGGTGAGGTGAGAGTCTGCTGTAGATCTCAGGTGAAAACGGGAGCCCGAAGATCGGCGAGTGAAGAGCAGCAACGGGCAGACAGGCACAAGTCGAGACTGGAGCCAATCTGCACTGACGATCTGCGATGTTTAGCAAGTCAGTGTCTGTAGACAATCAGGAAGGTGAGAGCTTTTCCAGATGAAGAAGCTATGTAAATTTTCCCTCCTCCTTCCTTTTATACCCTAGGAGTTGGCCTTCCCACATCTGGGTGGGTGATCTTCTCTCATTGGCCAGCCCACAAGTCACTCACACTCTAATCCAGACCAGTTCTTGATCCGCAGTCTAGGGTGGTTGACAAATCCTAATCTTAATGGAGGTGTGGGTCCCGATTCCCTCAAGTTGACATAATCCCTTCAATGGACACAGAGGGGAAAGCCTTAAATGACTGTTCCGACTGCTGGACAGGATGGTCAGGGGACGCAACCCCCAGAGGAAGGGAAGAGAAGGAGAAAAGGTGATGACTTGCGAGAAAGAAGAGTAACTTTTTAGAAGTGTTAGGACTGCTGGACAAGACAACCATGGCTTTGTCACCAGATAAAAGATGGCGAAGGAGAAGGGGGATCGCAGAAGGGGGGTAAATAAACATCCTTTGAAGATCTGTGCTCAGCTTGGGGATTTGTGCCTCCTCTGCAGGAAGGATGGTTGGGAAAACTGACGTAATAAGCTGCATGTAAAAAGATAACTTGTAGATAGTTGTCAGGAAAAGCAGATCAAACCACAAAAAGAAGATACTTCTTTATATTTAGGCCACTTAGTTGACATTTTAATTTGCTATAATTAATGAAATTTCATATTATCATTAGTTTTATATGCTAGGTTTTTTTTTTAAACCCTGGACAATCTTTAGAATTCTTGCAGAAAATAAAAATTATGGGCACCAATCAGGCCTCTCGGAAGCAAAGTTGTGTTTTCATTTTGTTGCATCTCAGTGTGCCGGACCCCCACCTACTAACCAGCAAGGATGCCTGCTCTTTTTTTGGCTTACATGCTCATGTCCTTTGAAACCTTGAGGAAAACAGTTGGCTGCACGTGCTGCAGTGAATCTTCCAAACTTCAAGGATACTCTCAGTCTGGGAAAATACTTATTTCCTGAAAGTAGCTGGTGTGCTTGACAAGGCACCCACCGGCCTCCTAGTTGGCTGCAGGCTCTGTTACCACAACCTAAAGGACCTCGCTTGCTTGAGGAATCTCTACACCCAGGGAAATTGCAAGTGCTGATGCTGCCAGGGAAACCAGAAGCCCACCGCCACTGTTAAGTGGTACTCACAGGGAATTAGGATTTGCATTCACTTTTTATTTTCAGGGGTGTACTTGGTTTAACAGTGGTGTTAAGTCTTTCAGCGGTTTTGGTATCTTCCTAAGACATACAGAAGGTACTAAGAGTCTGGCTCACCATGGATACACCTGTAGCCCAGCTGTTGCCTGAAGAAACACCTGATCTTCATGGTACAGTCAGATCAACTTTCCAGTTATTTTTCCTCTGTGGTGTGCTTCTTAGGGCTATTAGTATTCATTTTGAAATTTAGTCTCAATTGGATTACCATATCCCATTAGAAATATTTCTTGTTACCCCATTTTTATTGGTATGTATAGACAATATACACTGTTCACATTAATCTTGAGAATTTTGTGCACATATATATCATGACATCATTATAATCACTTCCCCTCCTACTTTTTGACTTTCCCATCCCCTTCCTCCTCTCCCCCCCCCCCCCGATTCTCAGTATCTGACCCATTTGGTTCTATAAATTGCCTACATTCTGGGTTTCTCATAATAAACAATGTGATATTCAACCTTCTGAGTCTGACTCACTTCCGTAGGCATGATGGCCTCAATTTGCTTCCATTTACCTACGCACGCCTGGAATCTAGCTGCCTTGAAGGAAGAGCAGTACACCACTGTGCACAAATACCCTATCTTTTGTATCCATTGGTCTGTTGATAGATATTTCAGCATCTTCCATAATTTAGCCATTGTAAGTTGTGCTGCTATAAACGTAGGTGTATATATATTACATACTATTTTTGGAAGAGAAAAAGAGGTTTTGCTGAGTAGAATATAAGACTTATTTTAAGCATTTTGAGACATCTTCATACCACTTTTCACTGTAGAAATATTTCTATATTCTTAAACCTGAGGGAAGATTTTTCAGCTTCTCGGGAAAAAGGTAGTTGCAAATACAAATGTTCAAACATGAGCACCACCAGCTCCATTATCGGGCTCCAAGATCCTAATAAAAACTGTTCAGAGATAGATGACAGGAATGCTAAAAATAATAGTTCAGCCCAGAAAATCAATAGGAAACTGTAAGGCTCTGCTATGCTAAGTAACTGGGGAATTTGGGAGAGATCGTACTGAAAAAGCTTTAATAAAACTTGGCACTCTGGGCTTCTTACCGTGGTATTACTAAGAATTGTGTCTTTGTGTCATCATCAGCAGGTGTCCATGGAACGCCCATTTGAGCCACAACGTGGTGCGAGTACAGTACAAAGGGAGCCTTCATGACCTTCAGGAAACATCATCTGCACCGGCGGGTTTGCCATGTCCCCTTTTCTCAGCTACACTCACTTTACCTTTGGATCAGATTCCTTTGCATGATTCTTTTAAATATTAATTCTGAATATCCCTCTGAGACCTTTTTGGAACTTTCCTGGGGCCGCATAGAAAATAGCAACTAGAAGGAAGGGGATGCACTAAGAATGCCTGAGGTGATAATTCAAAATAATATGCAATGATTAATCATGTGTGCGAAGTGTCAGTACCACAGAGTATCTCAAAAGATCACGCATAAAGTAAATTTATTCCATGCAGCAAAGTGTGGGTATCTGTAAGATGGGACATGATGTTAAAGTACAAGAGCCAGAGAAAGAAAGAAAGGAAGAATAAAGGAAAGTTAGGGCAATTGTGACTTACATTTGAAACAAGAGTGGAAACACGGCTTTAATTCTGTGTTCAAATGGGACACAACAATTCTGACACGATTCACTTCTACATTCATTGGGAAAAGCTGCTTTCTACTGTAAAAAGTGATGTGGTCCGTTTTGCCATGGCTTGCTATATGTGTTTTTTCTACCTGTTGTCAGGTGTTTTGTGTTGGAAATATCTTTACAGAAATCTCTTTCATGTTCTTTACTTTTATAAAGTGGCTGCCATGGAGTGTAAAACGTTAATATTATGTACTGTGTGCCATAGGAGCTTTGTGGGAGAGGAGGCCAAGTCAACTTGAAGGAGGCAGCAAACTGGCAAGTTACAAGTCAAAAAAAATTGTTTTTTAAAAATGGCTTTAATGTCAATTTTAATCTATGCAAAAGTATTTTGGCCTATTATATGTTATTCATAATGACATCTTGGGATGTAGATCAATGACAGAAATGTGTGAGGCTTTGGATTTAATCCCTTGTGCTACAAAACGAAACAAAACCTAATTTTTTTTGTGTTCAAGCTGGGTCTAACATAGTTGAGTTGTGTCTTCTCTGCATGACATTTATGGCTAGTGCTTTTCACCTTTTGCTGCTGTTGTAGCTGTTAATCCCATTAATTCACAGGTTTCATTTTGAGTGGTTTTTGCACGTAAAAGACATTGATCATTTCACTCCCCCTCTCCCACTATTGCCCTGTCCTCCTCTCTGTCATTTTGGGGGAAAATTTCAAAGTATAAAACATACTTTGCTCATATCCATCATATTGCCCCTTACCTGCCTTCCTCCTCCTCCTCCTGCTCCTCCTCCTCCTTTTTCCCAGGGGTAAGGTTTCACTCTGTAGTATAGGCTGGGCCTGAACTCACTATGTAACTGAGGATAGCCTCATGGTAATCCTCCTGCCTCAGCCTCCCAAGTGCTGAGCTGACAGGCATGTGCCACCACAATAAGTTTATGGGGTGTTGGAGAATCGAACCCAGGGCCTAACCCAGGATGTTATGCTTGCTAGGCAAGAGGTCTTACTGCTATTCCTCCAGACTATCCCCTTCCTTTTGTCTAGTAGTAGCCTCTGTTTCTACGTCTTCGGGCTTTGTCAGATCTCACCTGCTAGGGATGACATGCGACAGTGTCTTTCCAGTCTGGCTGACCTTTCGTGATGGTCTCCATGGGGCTGGTGTCTGATCCGACCGACTTCTTTCCCAGGGGCCTAATGCACATCCCGGCACCTGGCTTCACAACCCTGTTCAGTCCTTTTAAATCAGCTGTCCTCTTGACTCCGCTCTCCTTTTCCTACATCCTATTTGAATTAACTCTTACGTTGTTATCAGAATGGAAGAAAACAAGATAAATCCGCTCCATATTTCAGCCTGCCATGGGGTAGGATTGAAAAAAAAGCTTTGAGTGTTATTTCTTTGCAAGCTTTGGTGTAAGTGGCAAAAATGATCTCTAGTGGCAGAAAATGTCATTTGCAATAATCCTGTTTGTGGGATAGTTTTTATAAAGTTTTTATTTTATTATGACACAGAACCCCGAACTTCATAACAGATTTTGGGGTACTGCTAGATCCGTTGTGCAGACAATGACACTGAGGAACAGTGAGGGTAAGACGTTTGGTTGTGAGAAGCACACACGGACTCCAGTCTCGGGATTCACTTGAGAGTCTATGGCCTCAGCTCCTACCGCACTGTCCTAATCCTACTCCCGCTGCATTTGGCACTTTGTGAAAACTTTAACAAAATATTTGTTAATATTTGTGCCTACTATTACTAGTGGCTTAAAGTTATGGAGTCCTAGGACTAGACCATTCCTAATATGTTGGGTGGATTCACTTACTCAGTATGCACATGACCTCCATGTTATTATCCCAGCTGCTTGGTGAGATCGCTGGTGTTGGAGGCCAATGGGCAAACTAGTAAATGAGAGAACCAAATGTTACTGTGGACACTGTGATGCCTCCGACATCACACATAGCCTTCCTGACCATTGTCCTGGGCCTGACCTGGACCTTTGATTCCCTTATTCTCCTGATCTCCACCTCCAAGCAAAATGTTCCAGATCTCCAGTGGATCAAGGTATTAACTGGATTTATAGGGATTGCAGCGGTCCTCACAAGTGACCCTCGGCTGATCATCCATTTTCAAATCCCTGAAGAGGTGGACTGAGAAATGAACTGTGAGTACAGAGAATAGGGGGAAAAAGTTTGTGGAAAGGTGACATGTTGGGTCAGCCTCTTTGAATTTGAACCTCTCACTCTGAGCCCTTACGTATTTTTGAGGCACATTGTATTTGGAACACCTTTGTTAAAGGTACTTACTATTTACGCTAACCTGGCTTTTCCAGGTGATGCCAAGTAGACAGGAGAGGGTTTCATCTTCATTTCAAGTTACAGCTCAGTCATTCTCTGGGATTTCTATTGTTAAACTAACTCCTGAATAGCCTCTGATGATTTGGACTGTATAGGACTTTGCGTTGAATTGTATGAAAACATGTAATTAGTAGCTGTAAATGCAACTAGCCCTTGCAAGAAGCAGGTTCAGATACATTTTGGTAAAATTGCACAGTTTGTGCTTTGCACTTTCTAGCTATTCTAGTCTATTTTTCTGCAACAATTTGCTTAAACTGTAGCCATTTCTGCCTTGCATGAAAATGCTTCCACATAAGCTGAGTGTAATTGCAAGTAATAGAAAAGAATGCAGTCATAGACTAGAGAGGTATCTTGGCATTTTATCTTTTTTATTATTTGAAATTGGATTTGAGTACTACATTAGCAAACTGTTAACCTTACAAACTTTGAACTTTGGAAAATGACTTAAATTCTCTAAACTCCTCTCTTGTGCTTGTAAAGCAGGAATCAAGAGTATCAATAACAAATATTGATAGTTGATTATAGTAGCCTTTCCAAGAAGTGTGTATGTGTGGTCATTTATGTATTTATACCATTTCCTCACTTTTATGAGTGTGTATGTATATATGTGTGTGTGTGTGTGTGTGTGTGTGTGTGTGTGAGATATACAATTCTTACATTGAGTTTGAGTGTTTTGTGCATATAAATATCATATCAACACATATTTATACCTTTTTTAGTCTTTCACAATAGAATTCCCCAGATATTCACTACCCATTGTCCAGAGATATACACTAGATACATCTACTTCCTCATCCTGGTCTAATCTAACAGATTTCATTTATATACAGAAAAAGTATGACTTATCCATTCAGTGAAAGAATACTTATTAAGTCAAGATAGACAGTAGAAAATTATTACAAAAATATTAATAGACTTTGTTTCCAATCCTCAGGGACATTCTAATTTGGTAGAAGAGCTGTTGAAGGAGAGTCATGATTATAACAAGTAATAAGAAAATAGTAAAAAATGCAGAGGAGAACATTTTTATTTATCTTCCTTGAGATTAAAAGTTTGATTGAAGCTGTCCTGTGGTCAGACTGGTGTGCAGCTGGCAAGTTGCTGCACCAGGATCCTCAATGTTAGATCAGAATTGAAGATAAGCATTTAGTGTCATGGGAGAATTTGTATTGAATATAAAAAGGCCTTTCATCAAATCTCAAGTTTTCTTGCAACCTGCTAATATATAGTCATTGTCCCTTATCTACAAAGAATATGTCCTAAGACACCCTGTGGAGGCCTGAAATTTCAGAGAGTATCAAGCTCTATATATACTGTTTTTAAATAATACACATTTATAATAAACTTTAATTGATAAATTAGGCATATTAAAATAGTAACAAAAAGAAAATACATAATTATAACAAAATACTGTAATAAAATTACTTTAAATTTACAGATTGATTATTTCTGGAGATCTCCATGGAACATTTTTGGATTTAATTTAATTGAAGGTAACTAAAACTGAAGAAATCTGTAAATAAAGGGGATCACCATGAGAGTTGAGATACACAAAGAGCAGAAAGAAATGCAAAGCAAATATAATTAAAACAGATATTTTATTTCTTTGTAGAAATATATTTTATTCCTTTTGTGACACTTCTTTAACTTTTAGTTTTGTATTTATAGTATTATTCACAATTCTTTGTTGAAAACAGTATTTTTAAAGTCCAAAGTCCATCCATATCATCTGCTAAGCAGAAATACAAGAGCTAAATATTTAACAGTATGGAAATAATACTTCCACAATAATGGCCTTTTTCTACACTAATTAGTAACTTTCAGTTGGATGAGGCATTTTGAGTGGAAAGAAGATAAAGCAGGATTTTGTGAAAATTGTAGAAATAGTGTATTTGGTTAGCTTTACAAAAAAATGTAAACTCAGACACTGGCCAGAGGGTAAGACCAGTGCATCTGTAACTGCCCCGCCTATCTGCCAGTGTTTGCACGTCTGTTTCCATCATGATCGGCACTCCTGTTGCCGCCATATCATCTTCAGTCTTACCCCTCATTACCTCCTCTCACTCCCGCCTCTCTGATTTGGACTTTCCCTAGCCGTCTCTCCTCTTCGACACTCCCTTTTCCCTTTCTGCTCTCCTATCTTTCCCCTCCCTTTACTTGTCCTTTCCTCTATTCTATAATATTCGAGGCTTATTTGTACTTATTTATGGGTTTTACTAGGTCTTACTAGTGTGTGTGATCTGTAATCCGCACATTCATCGTAAGGGACTGGTACCTGAGTAGAGCTCTTCTTAGGCATTTTTACTCCCCCACCCCTGCCCTCCCTTCTCCCCGTTCCCCAGTTCTCCTTCCCATTTGCAGGAAGTCTACCCTGTCCTTTTTATGTGTCCTTTAGCATCTTACAGTTGCTACTGTTTCCATCTCTCTCTCCCTCTGTGTGGGTGTGGGTGTCTCACATACTCTATAAAATCAGATTGAACTCTTAGCCACTACTCAAAATAATTTTCCTGTTGAACATATATTTCAACCCAGCTCCTTCCCTAGGCTGCTTATTGAAGGACATCTTGGAGGCTCATCTCTGGTCCTGTTCATGGTAACACTAGGATGCCATCATCAGTGGCTACCTTGTCAGAGAAAAATTCACTGGGCAAGTTAAACAAGGATAAGGGATTGTTTAAGATTACACAATAGGAGAGACAGGTTGAACTCAACCGTTGAAAGAAAAGTTGGAAAAATTTTAAATGTTGGGGTAAGTTACTGGGAAAGTTCTGGAAGGAAGATGTTAGGGGAAAGCTGGAGGTAATTTTAGGGCTGTCTTAATCAACCTCCGAGTAACAAAGTGAGCAATTGGCTGGCATTTCAAAGCTTCAGGAAGTTTCTATTATGCAGTGGTCTTTGTACCTATAATTGTACAACTAAGTTTCCCATGGTCTCAGAATCAAAGTCTTCTGAATCTGCCTTGTCTCACTAACCTTTTCTAGTCCTCTCCTTTTCTATTTTTAGAGAAAATTTCAAAAAGTTCTTTCATCTTCAAATTGCAGTTTCTTTCGATTTAAGTCACATTTTGATACACTTACTAATCTCAAAATGTGAGATTTATTTTAGCTTTTTTTTTTTTCTAGTTCTGTGCTCCATAGCTAATTATTTTGGAACAGCATTTAGTAGACATTCCTGTCCCACATGCTTGCTTTTTTTAATAACTAGAATTAGTTTTCTATTTACCAATGTAATGTTTCAAAGCAGTTAAATCTCTGCATATAAATTGCAGAAGAAATTTTCAAAGGTTTAGAATCTCATCTAACAAAAATAAAGACAGTCCATTTTGACTGGCTCTTCACAGCGTCACCTTTACACTAAGGCGGACAGATAGATTGCCGTGTTTGCTCGCAAGAGGGTCCCGAATACAAATAAGGCACAAACAGTGAGTATGCCAATAGTAAATTAACTAGAGTAACTTTCATTAATCTTTTTATCTTGTTCTTTCATTGTTTTCACTCTCTTTTTTTCTTCCTTTTATCATCTTTGTCTTTTAGGAAAGAACTTTCATAATCTATCATTGACAAAATTACAGAATGTGTACACAGAAAAGGAATGAGTGCCTAGTAGTGAGAAGTGTTAGAAGTGTAAGGAGAGTGAAGAGAGGTTATTAGAAGAATAGAATCCCAGCACTCTGGAGCCTGAAGTGGGAAGGGCTTGTGAGTTGGAGGCCAGTCTGCACTACATAGTGAGCTCAGGACCAGCCTAGTTTACATGGCAAGACCCTGTAAAAAACAAATAAATAAAAATAAAGATGAAACAATCACAGAGGCAAGGCCAAACTGCAAAACTATTGGGGTGATGCTATATTCTGGTGGCCTAACTATTCCTTTCAACCAAAGATCTGAGAAATAATCTCATTAAAGACTTAACAGTTCATAGGCATTTGCTTTTAACCTATATATTATATAAGAGCTGGAATTATTTTGAAATTAATGTGTAACGGAGCCTAGAACTTGGCAAAATTTTGTCAGTTATAAATTTTAGTACCATTAGATGGTAATATATTCTAGACATAGGATATATATGAGTTGTTTATATGATACAATTAATTCCTCTTGTGCCAGTGAGTTTATGGGAGTGGGAACATTCAAATTAATAAAGAGTTAAGTGTTTATTTCTGTGAGCTATCGTTAGACACCAAAGGAACCGAAATTGTTCACTGAGGTCCTCTCACGTCCTTGCATCCCCCTCTTGCCCACAGCTGTTCTCCATCCTCTTTTGTAGAAGAGACCTTTCCGTGGCATCTCCACATCCATCGTTCTCAATATAATCCATACTCTCCAGAAGCTGCACATTATCCGATGTTCGCTAATCCACAGGGGAAAAATAAATTCCTTCTGGGAGAACTAATGAGCCCGAAGGTAAAGGGTCTAAATAGGCAGAGAGGGCTCAGGGTTCAAAGGATAAAATAGAGGTCATATAGTCAAGACAAAAAACAGGCGGCAAGAGAATGGAGAAGGGAAGGCTGCACAGGTCTGAATGTTTTAGGCAGATTATTACACTTCCTGCTGGAGTGTACGCAGGTATGCCAGCTGTTTCTGCAAAAGCATGTCCAATTCTGTGATAGGTCAAAATCTCATATGGATAGTGAGTGATCATGCACATGATAGGCCAATGCTTGCATGCATCACAGGTGGAGAGATTTGATTGATGAGAAAAGAAAAGAGAAAGAAAAATCCATTGATCAGGCTAAATTCCTCTCAGAGACCAATAGAAACCCCTAGGCGAAGAGCTTCCCTTGGCAGTCACTTCAGAAACCCCCTGTCCAGTGGAAACTTACCCCCTTTTGCTTGGCATTAAATACGTCACAGACCCTGCAACTTGCAGCCCTCTTCCTTAATTCCATTCTTTGACTTTGCGAGACACCGACCTAGCGCTTTGGTAACACCTCTTTTGACCAAATAATGTTGAAGAAATATAATTAAAAACAAAGTCTCCTAACCCAGAAAACTTCTTTTTATTATTGAATAAACAATAAAAAGAAATATCTCGGGCACCATAGGCAATCTGGTCTCAAAGACTGCAAAGGCAGCGAGAGATCTCAACCTTCTGTACGATCGTGACTAAATACACCATTACGTACACATTCTTTATAGAAACAACAACTCGTCCTCGGGTAAGGAGACCTGACAAAATTCACCTTGAAACTGGGGCAATTATCTGTATTAGTTTCTTGGTTTTATACAAAAAAGTTACAAATTCTGTCCTTATGATAAGAGGCAGTTTTGCAATTTGGAGCCAGGCTCTCGCTAAAATTATATTCCTACCCTCCCCCAGAAACATCTTGGCGAGTGTTCTAATTCCCTTGATGTCTTTACCTCAAAGATACAGACTCCAGGTCCTTGAGTGAGACATTCCTGGGTCATTAAGGCTGCAAGAGGCTTATGTAGCATCTGAAAGATTTACGTACATTTCAAAGAGACAGAGAAAAAAACTTACAAGATTTCTAAAGTGAATACTCTAAGAAAATTGGAAGGCCTTTTCCTTTAGTTAACGAGAAGAAGCAAATCTCTTGTTTTTAGCACTGTTTTTGAAATTATCCAAAAATGAATTAATTCCTACTAGCAAAGTTCTATAACAATTGTTCCTTTTATTTCTCAAATTAGAACGATTCTTTGGTGCCTTCTCCTATGAAACATTTTTCAAGGTGTTAAGCCAATGGTGCAATGAACGATTTTCTTTCCTACTAGTTTTCAGGCAGAGCCACAGTGTCCTCGAGGCCTAGCTTGTATTGAAAACTCAATTCCTGTAGATGTCCATAGATCCCATCACAATACTCTTGTAAAGTTAAGAGATTACTATTTTCTCAATCTTATACACAATTTTGAATTTTGATCTCCACAATTTAGAGACTCACGAAGGGATCCTCTTAAAGCATTGCCCATGTCGCTTTTTATCAATCTACATGTCCCATATTTATTCAATATTTGAAAGACGGAAAGATCTGCATTGCATTGGTAAAAATCGGCTTGCTATTACTCTTAAGATAATCCTGTTCTTAAATTCTCCTCTAATATTCAAATTCTAGCTGAAACCTTCTATCTGATGCATTCTGGTCTCCCCCGCCTTCCTTCCCTCCTCTCTGCTTCCTACCAGCAATTTCACCTCCATTGTTAATTCAGAGCAATTTGACGTTCTCTTTTGTTTCTTGAAGCCTGCCAACACATACCCTCAGAGGCTTCACTTTTCCCCCTGTGGCTTAAAAACACACTTTTCATAAAGGCAATTTTCTCTAAAATAATCCTGATACCAGCTTTTAAGTTAATACAGCTGTATTTATTCATTCAATAATGTATTTGCATAATATAAAATATAAATTAACTGGAAAATGGGATTACTAGGAAAAATAAGTTTAAGTTGAAACAAGTGTACAATTATTGTGCAAAATGCACATTCTACAGTTCCATATGTTTCCTGGAGGGAGAACAAACATTTGGATCTTTTAAAAACATGTTTTATTTATACTGTAACTGAAGAAGAGGTGTACACAAGCAGCAAAAGAAAAGCAGTGGTGAACTAAAGGTGTAGGAACAAGATAAGGTGGGAATATTGATTACTCTCAGGAAGAAATACGTCAGAGCTTCAGTTGTAGAACCTCAGGAAAGGCATTTCTGCACAAGGCATGAATTAACAATAGCTATGGTACATAGGTACAAGGAATATCAGATAGACCAAGCTGGATAGGAAGGCATGGTTAGGAGTCATGAAAGATGAGGCTGAAAAGGAAGCTTAGCTCTGATCAGGAAGGGTCCTGGCTGCCTAACAAGAAACTTCAAATTTATCTGAAAGGCCAAAGGGGAATTACTGAAAAGCTTCAAAGTAGGAGAAAAATCTAAATAAGTTTGTATCTACAACATTGTTTCTTCATATCCCACAAATCATGAGACATAATTTAAAAGTCAATTATTTCAATTCACAGGCACAGTCCTCTACATAGAAGAACCAGAGAAAAGGAATTTGTATATATTCATATGTATGTCTATGTATGTAACTATGTTACCAGTAACTTAGGGCCATACGCTTAGGATCATTTCCTGACCTCTTATCAGATGAAAGGAAGTCATTTATTATGCTTGAAAGGGAAAAGAATTTATTCAAAATGTGCTCTGAGGAGATGGAGAGGCCCTTTTTCTCCAGATCTCTACCTCCTTGTTACAGGTATGCAAGGATCTTTTAAAGCAAGAAACACAAGGGATGGGGAACACAGAGGGACAAAGAATGTTTTCAAGCCTGTTTTATTTCTTTCAGCCATAACTGTTACTGGCATTATAGCATTTTAAACTTAGATTCAGGAAATGTTTCACCTCTTCCTTCCCTTGAGAGTAGGATGTGGACCTTCTGGGAGGAGAAACAGCAGAATGAAGATGAAGAAGAAGAAGAAAAGAAGGAGAAGGAGAAGAGGAGGAGGAAGAAGATCCCAGACATAGGTGGGAAGATGCTGGCCAGAGAAGGGAAAGGACTTCCTTTTCAGATTAAGGGTGCTCCTTCCTGTGAAGAGCAGGTATGGATGGTGGCTGGAGAGAGTAGGGCAACAAGGGGATTCCAGGCCTGGAGCTGCACAAATGTGGAAAGTGTTCGTCGACAATAGACAGTAAATTTTATCTTAGAAACTCAAATCTCTAATTCTCCCTTTCCTCTAGCCCATGTTTCTGCAAAAGTCTCTGGTACACCAAAGCAACTCAGAGAGGTGGGTGACGGTTGCAGAATTAATCTTTTCGTCTCCTTTAAAAATGGCTTTGAATAAACCTGTTCTCCATTTACCTCGTTGACTGTCCTTGATTTGAACTGGTAGCAAGGAAACTGACCCTTTGGAAAAATAGCCTTCAAATGGCTAGTGACATCTTCAGAGTTACCCTTCACTTTCTTTGTTATGCCCAGATGGCGAACGTCCCCAAAACACCAGGAGACCGATCACGCATGGAAAAACAAGGAGTCTTGCTAAGCTCTCAGTGTTCGCCAACATAGTGGATCCCATCTGACAGCATCAGAGTCTCTGTGTAGCAGACTTTTGGTTACTAACAAAGGGAGGTGGGCTTTCAGCTTGGTGGTTACATGATTGGTGAGCATACAGGAGGGGAACAGACTTGTTACGTGGTGATTAGCTAACTAACGTTAAGCAACTGCCTCTGGCCCCCAGACCCAGTTCCCCATCCGCAGGAATGTGACCCTCACCGCAGGAAGGTCAGCCACGTTTCTTGGGCAATGCGAGCTGAGCTTTCTCCTGTTTCTGCCTGGTCATCCTGAGAGAGCAGAATTTCTGGTGTACTGATTTTAAGCTGGATTTGAGACCTGTCATGGAGTTCATTCAGCCTGGGTCTTTCACTTGTGGAAAGGAAGCTGCGTGGTGATTTTCTGGGGCAAGCACCTGTCTATTCTGTCCCTGGGCTGAGTTGAGGAGGGGGTGTTGGTCAGGATTTCAGCAGGCACAGTCCGGAGAGGTTCTTTCTCTAAAGGAAAAAATCTAACTGAAGTTCAACTTTGCCTAGCTGGTTCCAACTATGAAGAGGAGTTACAGTCATAAACATTGTTTCTAGGTTAAAATTTACTTTGTTATGCTTTTTGTTGTTGTCGTTGTGGAAGGGAGGCCTATCCCAAATATTTTTCTCAGTTGGATCTCTATACAAAAAATGAAAAGTAGAGGACATAAACAAAAAGAATTTCTTTTGAAAGAATGGGTATTTGAGCTTATAATACTGGAATTGTTTTTGGCCTGGGCTTTGGATAATTCATTCATAGGTGAAACGCATGTTACTTTCTGGGATACCACGTGAATATAAATTCTCTTACTGAATTAAGCTACTAAAAAGTGTTCACATAGCAGGTGAAGCATCTAGCCATTAGAAATCACTAAAATATTCTAATATAAAATAACAATATTCCAATAATTACTATGTTCTCTATTCACAATTTATCCAAAACTCATTAAATGGAGTGAGTATTTAATATATTTTGTCCTTGTAAATGGTTAATCTTTTTAGCATGTTTTATGAAATTTTTGGTATCTCATTAATAGTAGAAAATATGGCAAGAAGATGTTAATAATCATCAACATTCAAATTAAGAAATAGTGTGCATCGGATTATTATTAGGAAAGGAGCGGAAAAGAGGCAGAAGCACCAGCTGGACTGTGAAACAGACTTCTATTGGAAGTGGGAAGTGGGAGAGTGACTCTGACCAAGAAGGAACAGGCAATGTCTCTCTCAGTAAGTCGGGAGTTTGTGTGGAGTAGGATGACCAAGGTCACGTGAGGCAGATGTTGGAATTGGGTAAAGAGGTTGTGGAGAAAGGAGAAAGCCGGGGTGAAGTTATATGAAAATTAATGGCCATCCTGGTTATGAAGAAAAGGCTGTTATATCCTAGTACTGTGTCCTGGGTGCGCTTGTGCAGTAGCTTGGCTCCCTTGGACAAATGCTGAAGAAGTCTCCGAGTTTTTAGGTGGTTGAACTCCAGGGGACTTAACTCTAAAAGGCAGGTTTTCCTTTGACCTTGGGGTAAGCTTCTTAGAGAAAAAAGTCTTTTGCCTTTCTATCCTTGAGATGGTAAAGGGAGGGGCTGTCACTTCAGATGGTTGCAGAGCCTGGGGCCTTCCATCATTTCAGACTTTGTTGTTTATAAGACCAGAGTGTTGTTTTTCTTTTCTCCAGCTACTTTCTGCTTCGCATGGACAATGTGGGAAGGGAGAGCCTGGCATGACCGAAGAAGCAGATCTGTGTTCAGATACTCAGATTACATGTCCCAGGAGATGGAGATGATGCGTTCCTGTAAGAGCTTTTGAAAAAAAAATTATGAGCCAAGAAAAGAAGGTAAGGCCAAGTGTAATGACAATGAAGGACATTAATAGGATCCGCAGGAGGCCTGAGGACCAAGAGGACCAGGAGCCGTATTGGTGAAGTGTGTTTGCTCATTATTTTATTATTTTTATCCCTTTTTATACTATTCCTGACTTGTTTATGAAGCAGTAGAAATGCTCATTAAGAAAGAAGCAGAATTCCCCTTTTTCTGCAATGAGAAGGTAGAGTCCTCAGCAATTTTGGAGGGCTTCAGCAGCCATGGACTTGGTTTGGTCCTGTAAGGTGGAGAGTTGTAGGGCTGGGTCATCTAGGCTTTCATGGAGGGCTTATAAGAGTTTGTTAAACTGGTGCATAGAGACGCTCGGACTGGCAGCCCGTGTAATTGCCTTGTAAGGATTCCCAGTCCCACCAGAAGGGAAATGAGAGTCAGGTCTACTGAGGAATCTGAGTAGGCAGTGTAGGAGAAGGAGGTATTAAGAAAGCCAAGGGACAAGTGTCCATCAGGCCAGGAGGCAGGTATAAGCTCACTTACCACAAAAGAAGCCACCCCTCTTGAGCCAAGGCATCCTATCATGTCAGGTGCAATTAATGCTTGATTTGGTTTGCATGCACTTCACTGCACAGAAAGGAAGTGGACAGCTTGGCTTCATTGAGAGGTTGGAGATGTGGGGTGAGAAGCGTAGTCGTGTTTTTTTTTTTTTTTTCACTAATGGATGGTAAGGAAATAGTAGAAAATTCAGATGCTGATAGGAGAGCATCAGAATTTGCAAGAGTTCTGGACAGAAAGGAGTATGATATGTTCAAGAATTAAAGATTGACAGGAGGAGGGAGGCAGTCGTGTAGGCCACCTCCCATTGCAGAAGGCAGAAGAGATGGGAGTGATGTTGAAGAATGATGTGGGGAAGGTTGTGTGATGGATGGGTTAAGTGAGTGTAACCAAGCTTGTAGGCCCCTCTATGTGAGGACAGTGGAATTAGTGATAGTGGGAGGTGGGATGGAGATAATGATACTGCAATCAGACATTTTTAGAGACCCAACCCAGAGGCCAGAAAGTCTTCTCCTAAATACGCAGAGCAGAGCCAGGGAAGAGACTCCTCCATAGGTACTAAGGCATAGCAGAGAGGAATCATGTGTCTTTGGTGCCAGCTGGACTAATTGTTGGAGAGTTTGAAGTTTGACGTTATTGGACTGAACTGAAGGTGGAAAAATTGAGTCCAGTTTTGAGGGTATATGCTTATTTTTTATCTTTGGCTAGAGTAAGGGATTATGTCAGGGCAATTAGTTCAGCTTGTTGTGAGGTGGTAGCTGGTGGGAGTGAGAAGGCCTTGATGACAGTTCTGGGGGGAGATCAGAAAGTTTGATCGTGATGATGTTCAATAGTGGCATAGCAAGCTTGGGACAGGGTGGCTTTTGCACTGTTTTGTGGCGATTCTATCCATCAGCCAGTCAGGAGATCCAGAAATATATTTATCAGTCGAATGGTAAAAAGCAATACAATATTGATCAATGATATCTGAGCAATGGTGACGGTGAGAGGGTGCTTGATCACCAAAAGGGAGAAGTGTCGCTATGTTAAGCTTGTTGCACCAGAAAAATGACCTGGATGATTTCAAGAGTTGGGAGTGGAGGATTTGGCTTCTGGAGGAGAAAGTGGGTTGGGGGCATGGCTTAAAAATCAGTGAGGAAATGAGAGGTGCACAGTTGGAGAGAGCGGTGAGAGATAGCTCTTAGACCTCAAGGAACAGCAGGCTAGAACCCAAATGCAGAAGGGCCAGCTCTTCCACGTGGACTCAAGACATTTGGGAAGTACAGTACAGGGAGCATAGAGTCTTCTGCAAACTGACAAGGAGCCTTAAAGCTGGACCCTGGGGGAAATGAATCTGAAGGAAGAAAGGCTTGTCGGGATTTGGAAGTGATAGAGGTGAGGCCCGTGGGAGGACCTGGTTTAGTCGGGTGAATGCGCTCGCAAGGGCTTTTGGGAAATCCAGAAGTTCGTATACATCTCTCGTGGATGTTTGTTATGGGATTTAGAAATGATATTCAGATGCAAATTATCAAGTTAGGCCCAGAAAAGAGAGAATTTCCCTTTTGGTTTGAGAGATAGGTGTGGTTTTGAATTGCTGGTTTGTGATCATTAGGGATTTGTTTGGATTCTTGGGAGAAAAAAGAGGTTCAAATAAGTTATTTCAAGGCTAATGATTTGGGTCTTCTCTTTGATACTTTGTATCCCCAAGATGAAAGTGAATTTAGGAGGGTTACTGTGTGCTTTTTGATATCATTTTAGGTGGGCTCCATAAAAGAAGATCTTCCCAAATTGAAGGATGGTGCTTGGTTTTAGGTTTAGGGCAGACAAATCCTGCTTTGGTGCCTGTCCAAAATAGTGAGAGCTATCTTGGAAGCCTTGAAGGAGGACAGTTCAGGAGGTTGTGCAAAGTGGGTTATATGGGTCTCCCACTCAAAAAGGGCTTGGGAATGGGGTCCTGAGGGATGGTGAAGAATGAATCTTTGAGATTTAGAACGTGAAATAGGAGGTGTGTGGGGAGTAAGAATCAGAAAAGAATAAGGGTTTGGGACTACTGGATGGGTGGGCCTGGATGGCTGCATTAACCTTTTTGAGATTCTGGACCAAATAGACTCATTTGGGTTTTTTTTTTGTTTGTTTGTTTGTTTTTTTTGACTTGGAGAATATGGGTGTTGTATGGAGAGTGAGTTGGGATTAGAAGGTTTGAAAATAGTAGATGGTCTGTGATCGGCTTGAAGCCAAAATGGCCATCAATACTCAGGGGATGCTGGGGAATACTGGTAATGGTTGTGGGGTCTACCAGGTGGATTAGAATGGGCTGGTGGTGGCAGGCAATCTTTGGGAATTGGGTGTCCCAGACTGATAGGTCTACTAGGATGGAAATAATAAAAGGGGATCCCTTGTTCTAGCAAGGATGGATGGTCCTAAAGATGGAGTAAGAAATATCCATGAGGCTGAGATAGTCCCAGGAGAAAGAAGGAAGCACCAAGCTTATAGAAGAGATCTTATCCCAGAAGGGAGTGGGGCAATGGGGAACGACCACCTAAGTGTATCTAAGGGCTGTGTCTCCAATTAGGCAAAAGGGCAGGTCGGTGCGTGTCTAGATTACACCTTCCACACCTACAGCTGACATGAGAAGTGAAAGAAAGGGGCCTGCATGTTTAGTCAGGACAGATAAGATGTCCTCAGTATCCACCAGGAAGGAAATTGGGCAATTGAATATCATACCAATGACCTGAGGGTCCTAAAAATCACTATTATCAAGGCTCAGTTGTGGACCCAGGCCCCTTCAATCCATGAGGTGGAGAAGTGTGGTCAGATTGTCATTGGCTTGAATGGGGGATTTGAGGGACAATCAGGCCACAGGAAAGGAGTGCTTCCCCTAGGAAAAATCTATTTTCCAATGTCCTCTGTGACCTCAAGTCAGACAGGGTTGATTGGGTGGGGGTCATCTAGGATTAGGGTAGGCTTTTGCCCAATGGTCAGAGTTTCCACAGCAAAAACAGCAATCCAGGGGAGTTGAGGTAGATTTTCAAGTGGTCTAATCTCTCTGTAGGGTAGGGTTCAGCATTTGATATTTAGTTTTTGTTTGCCTCTCTCTTTGGAATCTTTATGCCTTCTCTTGGTTTTTAAGACTTTGAAGGCAAATGTTTAACAGCTCCCCTTAAGGAGCTGGCAGGTCTTTTACTAATTTCTTGAGTTTATGGAGAATTTCAGGGCCTATTGGCTAATGAATTGGCGATGTTAAAAGGTGAAGCCTTCTGGTGTGGTGGGGTCTGTATTGGTGAATGTACTCATGGCGTCTTGCACTTGGGCTAAAAGGAGGGCAAGGCTTTTGTCTGAGCTTTGTGTTATTTCAGTCTGACATAGATAAGCTGTTTGTGGCTATTCTCTTCCATTCCTGCAATTAAACAGAACAGCAAATGATCTCAGGCTGCGGTGCTCGGATTGCCCACCTGATATGCCCATTGGGGTTTTTGTAGGGGATGCCACTGCATGTCTGTCTGGTTGCTGATGACGCAACTCATGGGTGTGCCATGAAGCAGCAAACTCTGTCCTTTTCGTCTGGGGTTAGGGTAGAGGTAAGTGCGTAACAGGTCAAGGACTACAGTTGGAGGGATTCCTCGCTAGATTTGCTGGGATTTTGCAAAAGAGGAGGCCAATTTCTCTTCAACTTTGGGAATATCTGTCATGGAGAAAGGGACATGAATTTCAAGGGGATCTTCAATTTTTGCAAGATGCTCTGAGACAGAGTAAGCGGGTAACCATGGTGGTTGGAGAGCAGGTGAGAGGGGGAGAAAGAGGGTTGTCTTGTGGCGAATTTGTCAGGGGGGGTTTTCTGATGGAGGAAGAGACAGAGAAGCAGCGAAAGGGTGTGAGGCAGGAGAAGAAGAAGCTTTGAGGTTTTATTGTGGGGTCTGTACAGTGGAGGGGATTCATTTGTGTGTCATAACAAAAGCAAGAGAGAGTCAGGGTCTTGTTAGAATGTAGGAATAAGATTCATGAGGGGGACAGGATCTGCAGAGGGGAGGATGGGAGAGAGACACAATAAATTCTGGGTATAAGGGACTTTGGCCATTTACCATTTTTCTCTAAGACATTATTAGGATCGTAAATTCTGTTAAAATTGAGAGTGCCAAATACGGGCCATTGAGAATCATTATCCAATTTATATCATGACCAGATAAAAGTACAAAGGTGCATAGCTTTTTTTTTTTTATATCCTCTTTTAGGTTCAGCATCAAAAGATTATTGAGGAGAAAAGCCACCAAGGAATCTTGGGGGAACTTTTGAAATTAGCTCACTGTGATGGGTGAGAAAAGGTGGCTGAATTCTTGAAAGAGTTGGGCTGAGTATCATGCACTCGAGCTCTGAGGAGCCAGAGGAGGCCGCTCCTTCTGGGGACGTCTTCAAACTGGGAATTGAGGAAGTTTTCACTTGGATCCTCCAGGGTCTACTTACCCCGGTACCTTGGGGAAACAGCTAGACCAGTTAGCATCTTACCCATCTCAGGTGGAAAACTGATGACCAGTCTGGGGTAGAAGAAAGCAGTCTGGCAAAACAATCTTCATGGGAGGTCAGCTGTTTGGGGAAGGCAGGAAAAAGAGGTCAGAGTCAGAAAGGATGGAGAGGTAAAGAGAGACCCTTCCTAATACAGGCACCCTTGCTCCTAAGCAGGAGAGGAGCTAATGTCACTAACTTAACTAGGGAAAAGATTATTTCCCCATGCAATTAGGTGGGGAATAAACGAATATCACTCCACCTCAGGTTTGTGAAGGGATCAAGGCAGCAGATCTCAGGGTCCTGGAGTAAGCCTCGGACAAGCTGCGGGTGCCTGTTACTTCCAAGGTTGCCAGAGAAAAGTCCCCTCACCATCTGAATCACAGTACCATCAATGTTAGAAAAGGAGGGAAAAGAGGCAGAGCCTGGGCTTTGGATAATCCATTCATGAGTGAAATTCATCTTACCTTCTGGGATGCCACGTACACATAAACTCTCTTCCTAGATTAAATTACTAAATTATGTTCACATACTAGATAAAGCATTTAGTTGTTAAAAGGTAAAAGTCACTAAATGTATTTTAGTATGAATAGCAATACTCTGATGCTTACTATCTCCTCCCGCCGCAATTCTTCTAAAACCCCTTCAATGGAGTGTTTAATACATTGTGTCCCTGAAAATCGTTAATCTTTTTATCTTATATGATGAAGTGAATTTATGGGATCTCATTTATAGTAAGTAGTAGAACATATGATGCAAAGATATTAACAATCACCAAGTAGGAAATAGCATCCGTGGGGTTCTCTGATTTGTTCACATTATAGAATTTGTAGATTAGCTCGGAAAAAGTGTGATTATTTTATTCAAAAAATGTAAAACTTATTGATGATTGTGTGAGGAGCATTCAGGTGTGTGACTCAAAGACAAGAAAATCAAAAGGAGGGCAAAACAGACTGAAACGTGATACAGCAGAAAGGAAATTCATTCATACTGACGTGTTATTATGTCTGAGGTTCATACTTCTGCTTTCTGACACATTACAATGAATTGGAGCTAT
This sequence comes from Ctenodactylus gundi, assembly GCA_004027205.1. Taxonomy (NCBI): domain Eukaryota; kingdom Metazoa; phylum Chordata; class Mammalia; order Rodentia; family Ctenodactylidae; genus Ctenodactylus; species Ctenodactylus gundi. Next base: position 381,045 of record PVKB01001427.1, read on the forward strand.
TAATTCTCTACAAATGTTTTTATTGGTAAAGTAAATCGTAATAGCATGTAAAGATAGGGATTAATGAGGCACTTAAAAAGAAAAGGATTGTATCATAATTTACTTTTTCTATCTGTTTTTTCTTAATGACAAGAGAAAAGATACTGTATGAATGATCCAAATCATTGGTGCTCTCTTAACAGGAAATTTTCTATGGCAATTTATCTTCAAGAACGTTTAGAAGTGTGTTCAAAATAATATTTAATGTGTCAGGAACAACAAAATATTATGTTTATACAGATAGAACATTTGAGATGGGCGGTGGTCATTTGAGTTTGATATAAATTTGTGGTCTGCTTATCACAGTTTAGTGAATGCTAAACTTAGAAATTTCATAAAGCCCACAGATGAGACTAAATTTTCTCTGTCAGTGTTTACCATGTTTGAAGGTGAATCATAGGGATGCCAAATTATTGACCATTCAAGATTCTGTGACTTGGGAAGGTTTGGGACTGCTAAAGCCCCAGCTGTTCTAAACAGAAGCAAAATATCTGTCTTTAATCATTGCATCAGCAAACTTAAGTGCCATCTGTGTGCTACCATGTTCAAGAGGTTGGCAAATACTGGAAGAACACGTCTGTTGGGCACAAGGAAAGCTGAAGTAAAAATGAGTCTTCTAGTAAAATAATGGAAGTAACTAGAAAGATCTCTGTTTGAATTTCAACTTATAAGTTCACCGAGACTCAATTTTCTCATCTACAAACTGGTGTAAAAAATTTCATTTACTCTGAAGTCTGTTTGGAAGATTAGATAATATATCAAATCTAATTTGTTGCTAGGTCCACATAGGGTGGAGGCCTGTAATCCCAGCATTATAGGAGGCTGGGGCAGGAGACTCTTCAGTTTGAGCCCATCCTGGGCAATTTAACAACTTAGAGAGACCTTATCTGAAGATCAAAAATAAAAAATGGGCTGAGGATACAGTTTAGTGTAAAACTTCTGGGCTCAACTTTTAGTACCTCGTCTCCCTGCACAAACTAAAGCCACTTTGTAAAGGGCTGTACAACTGGGAATTCACACAGCTGATGCGCTCCAGGTCCAGTCACTTCTAGGAGGACCGTACAAGTTGAGAGATAGACGTTACGTAAGCAGAAAAGAGAAGGACAACCTTAAAAAAAAATGCAGCTTCAGGACACAGAATTACTCAAGTTTAACACAACTCCAAAGGAAGTTTCTAAGAGTCTTAAACTACCATAAGCCTGTAGACCGGGCTTTGCCTTTTCGCTTGTGAACTTAGCTGTTGCTTTCTTTCTGCGGCCTTCATCTTCAAGGAAGCAGCACAAGGACTTGGCAGAACTCTCAATGTCAACACGTGGGAATGACTTGCATTCTACACTCGACCAAAGGCGGAGTGTGACCTGACAGGAGGGAGGCACGTCCGACTGCCCATCTCAAGGATCCTCCCCAGACCATCCAGAGCCCCCACCCCAGGTTGTAAAGTGCCCCCCCTTGAGAGCCTGTACTCTATTCTCTCTGAATGTGTACTTTAATTCTCATAAGCCTTTCTAAAGCCTCTCACTGACACATCTGCAATTCTGCCACATATCAGTAAACCTACAACCTATCCCTTGAGTGGGCACGTTGAGGTATCCTGTTTCTTTACAGAGGACATCCTTAGACCCATCCCATGACAGCTGAGCCAGCAATCACCCGTGGCCTGGATGAATGAGCTGCTGGTCTGTGTACCTGTGTTTTGAGAACCAGCGTGGGACCACAGAGGGTGAGTGGTTTCGAGAGGGCCAGGTGTGGATCAGATCTGGGTACTGTGAGCTGCTGGAAAACATACTGAATATCTGAGCTGTCCTAGTATCTTCTGAACAAGGTAACTTAAATATACTACTTTCTTGAGTTATTCATAATGTTTGAAATTGGATCCATCCATTGTATCTGCCTATTCACAGGTGTGCCTGTACCCACAGAATGCCTTCTTCATGTATAAAATGATAGTAGTAATGGTATTGACAAAACAGCATGTTAAATTTAAAAGACAGAAAATGCTTCACCCTCTTTCAGACATCTGATACCTGGCAACTAAAACAAAATAGAGAGCATCCCAGGCCCCAGACAGAGGAGGGAAAAGCAGATTTCGTTTGTTTGTTCATTTTTTAGATTCAGAATTTCTCCTTTCCCCCAGGTTTCAGTGATGTAAAGGACCAAAAGCTTCCTGACCACCCACTTCCCTCTCAAGAGCATGATAGAGACCTTAAGGGAGGAAGGGGGGGGGGGTGGGCAACAAAGGATCCCACCTGCAAGGATGCGCAGAAAACGCACAGCTAACCATAGATTGGAAACTTTCCATTTACTTTGTAAACGTAAGTCTGTGGTAGCTCCTCCTGTCGTACGTCCTTAAAAGTCTCTTGTATGCAAAGCAGTCGGAGAAATGGGCAATTCTGGAGAATTATTCTCACCATTTCTCCCAAAGCTGACTATGAATAAACCCTTTTCCTATTCACCATAGTGAGTGGCCTCCTTGAATTAGGCTGGTGGCAAGGGAAAGAACCCTTAAAAACATATGATGACCTTAAGTGGCCATTAACAATTTTTTGATAATGAAAATTAGAAATAATATATGTGACACACTTGATGTTTTTGACTTGCATAACACAAGAACTCATGTCACGTGCTTTATTTCTGTGTTCATCACCTCGGTAGTTGTCACTCAGGATTTCTTAGCTTCGGCACGTTGGCATTTTTGAGGTAGATGGTTCTGTGTTCCACGAGGCTGTCCTGCCCATTCTGACACGTAGAATGTCTCCGAGTGGGCAAACTGCCTCCTGTAGGAACTACACTTCTAGGGTTCCCAGAGAGAAATGATTCCCAAGGAAGTTGTAGCTCACAGCAATTTTGTACTAACCTAAAGGGGGCTGCAAGGAATCAGTATCTTAGAAGAGATTCCAAAGGGTTAACTGCGAAAGATGCTGTTCCGGATCACACAGACTGCTGACCACAGAAAGGAATACGAACTCATGAGACGGAAGAGTAGGGCTTTTACATTTTACATTTTTTTCTTATTACTCAAAAAAACTAATCCCAGGATCCTTTGCAGGATCCATTTGCCCATTCTGCACCTCTCTGAAAGGCAGGTAATGAGTGAGGATAATTTGAGCTCTCCATGATGGCTGGCATGTGATCAGTAGGGCTTCTACCTCTACCTCTATTACTTCTTTTCTATTGTTATCATTGGTTTTATTGTGTTCTATAAATTAATATTTTGATGAATTTATAAATTTATTCTTAAATGAACTTTAACCAAGAGTGCTATGTTTATGAAGCCGAGACTAAGTTCTAATATCTGCAGATAAGGTGGAGCTGCAGTAAGAGAGCCTTGTGGCACACTGGGCCATTCTGAAACAGGGCAAGCCATTCCCTACCAGGTAGGTTGGTAGAAGCCTTCTGCTTCTAGTTTAATGATGCAGATTATTCAGCAACAAGAAAATTGACAATCAGTCCCCTGCTGTGCAGTGTTGGTTTCTAAAGCAGAATCAGAGCCACTCCCTCCCTAGGTCCCATTTGCACATTTTTACATCATTAGGGGTTTGAAGACAGTACACAGTAGGATCTGGCATTCTGATATGTATGTTTTTCTATTAAAGCACTGTAGATGAGAGAGGAGGATGAAAGGGCTGTGAGTTTGTAGTATGTGCTTGAAGTGATGATCTTTTATGTACTAAACCTTAACAGACAGAAATGCAGACCACGTCCTACTAAAATAAATTATTTCTGACAGAGAATTGAGGAACAAGGGCAGAGATTTAACTTTGTTTAGCAAACTTGCCCTGGATGAATGCCTCTTGATAAATGCAAATGGGCCGTGCCTTTCTTTCTATATTTACTTTAGGTTTGACAGTGGTCTTTCTAAAATAGTCTGGTACATGACAAATAGAATGAGGAATTATTTTTCATTCTCCTTTTAGTAACCATCCCAAGCCAGGCTGTTTCTTCTGCACTAAAAGGAAACGACCAAAGTAGCATTAACATGGACCTGTAAGGAAAAAAAAAAATTGTCATGCAATGCAAAGGAACTTTGTGAATAAGATACCAAGAAGGTACCTAAGTCTGAAAACAATTTATTACGGAAGTGATAAAAAATCAAAGGCATGACTGCTTGAGAGGCATTCTATAAAGGGGTGTTGGATGAATTCATGGATGGTGTGTATGCACAAATGCTTAGCTTCTACAGACTATGACGAGAAAATTCTTCAACAATCTGAAATTAAAGTGTACTAGATTTACGTCTGTTTATCAGAAGAATTATAGTAGGCAATAGCAGGTCACAAGTCCTAGTTAAAAACTGGAAAAGGCTCAATAAGTTGCATAGAAGGAAACCATTTGTTTCTTTAAAGATATTAGAAATGTACAGAGTTAACAAGAATTAGGTGGGATAAAATGGCCGGCAGGACTGCAGATGGTCACCAACTATTTCTCTTTCCTTGTGGGATTTTCCTAGCTGTCAATTGTTAAGCACCCAGCGTAGTCCAGACAGAAGGTTTTTCTCTGGGAGGTAGAAAAAAAATAAAGATTCCAGGCAGGCCTTGTGGCACCCCCTGTAACTCCAGACTGAGGCTGGAGAATTGAAAACTTGAGGCTAGCCTGGACAATTTAGCAACTTAGTGAGATCTTGCCTTAAAGTATAAAATAAAAGGGGGGCAAGGGCTGCACCTCTTTGTGAAGGGCCTGAGTTTTATCTTCTCAGTACTGAAGGGAAAAAAAGAAGAAGAAAGGAAAGAAAGAAATGAGAGGATTTTAACAGCTGTGTAGGACTCCATGACATAATGGGAACACAAGGGGCTTCTGAGAACTTTGTGAAATGGTGAATTGCATGAGAGGTTCAAGAGTGAGGCCAAAGCTTGTGGAGACCACAACGAAATCGTCATTCCTTCCTATTTAGGAAACAAAGACCTGATAGGAGGAAGAGACCTTTTTTAAACTCACATCTTAATTGTAAAGTTGAGAAAGGAAGATAAAAAGCTAAACTTAAGAACATGAAACTCATCGCTGAATCTCTCATAGCTTTTCAAGGCTAACAGGACAAAGAACCACCAGAATAATTCAGAGTACAGAAGAACTGTGCAGACAATATGCCCTTAGTTTCCACTTGACATTGGAAAGGTAGAATCACTCCTGGTGAAATATGTTAGTCTCTGGAATTAATGTAGTGCTTTTTAAAACAAGTGTATCATATTCTAAAAACATATTGAACATACCAAGAGGCAAGAGAATTTAACACTAATAAAAATACACATTAGAACTAGGTAAAATGAGAATTTATTTAAAATAATATGCTTTTATATTATGGGAAAGGAAGATATAATAGGTTATTGGAGGATTTCATCAGACAAGGAAATCTATAGGAGCGTCAAATGGGTTTTCAAGAGTGAAAAAAAGGTAACATTGGAAATTTCAAATTCATTCAATGATTTTAACAGAATTCTAGACATAACAAAAAAGGGCTTTGTTGAATTAAGAAAAAATAGAAAATAATCTATAGAAAACATCAGCTACGAAAGTACTCCACAAAGTTCCAGTGGGAGAAAAATCTCAGTAAGTCACATCATAGAAAAACTTTTCTGTTGATGTTGGTGGCTTTTTTTTTTTTCTTATGGTGTTAAGTCTCAAACTCAGGGCCTCACAGATGCTGGGGAAGCATTGTATCAATGAGGTATAACCCAGGCCATACTAAAAATTTCTGAAGTAAAAATAACAGATGTTGTGTTGTAAGCTCGAGGAGATAAAAATGTGTTACTTCAAAGACTAATAGTAAGATGGACAACTTATTTTTCTGTGAAGACAACAGAAACCAGAAGTATTAAGATGTGTTGAGATAAAAGAAAATAAAAGCAAACCATAAACTGAAATGTTAAAAATATTTTCAGAGAAGAATTTTTAGGTTATTCCACAACAAAAAATACTAAAGTTCTTCTGGCAGAAGGATGATACCTGATGTATGCATCCAAATTAAAAATGAATGAAAAAAATCAAAAAACATATGAAGACATGTAAGAGAATATTCAATTAAAAAGAATAATTGTACTGATTTATAGAACTTAAATTATGTGTAATACTAAATTAATGATAAAACAACATGACAATGGGTAGAGATAGAATTGAAGATTCTAAGGTGATAATAGAAAGGGAAAACACATAAAGGTAATAAAGATAAGGTAATCAAATTTTGAAAACATTTTATTATATTTTAATTTTCCATATAATAACATATTTTAGTACTTGTTCAACTAGGTATGCTATAGCAATTCAATCAACAAAAGCCAGACTGTAGAATCTTTTTAAAATAGTATTAAGACTTTGATCACGATAAGCAAACAAAGCAATGTGAAAAGGCGGAGTAAAAGCCTACCCATGCAAATTGATAATACATCGATGAGTTGCACTGAATAAATTTTATCAGAATTCTTTAATATAGCAAATAAACTGTAAAACAAAAACACAGAAAAGTTATTTATGATAAGTTACTCATTAATTTCGACTGTGAAATACTGTTGTAGTCATATTTCACATAGATTGCTAATCATTTAGAAGTATATACTGAAACCTTTATTGGGAAATTATGTGGTGTGGTATTTACTTCAAAACAATCCAAACTACTATGAATAGATATAAATATCGTAAGTAATACTGGCCATTGCCTTTTATTTCAGTACTGTGAGTTGATTCTAGGGCCTTCTCACAGAAATACAATACATCTCCTGCCATTTTATTTTATTTTAATTTATTTTAATGTTGAAGCAGAGTCTTGGTGAGTTGCTCAGGTTGGGCGCAAACCTGCAATCCTCTTTCCTTGGCCTCAGAGTAGCTCTGTCTGACATAGGTTCTCACTGGGTTAAAATCAAGGGTGACCAAGTTGCCCTCATTTTGCAGTTGTTGTGGTGGTTTTATTGGCGGAGGGGGTGGGGGGCGATTGCCTTTGCCTTTTCTCTTTACCACCTTCTGTAGGCTCCTGCGATTCCCTTTCTCCATTTTCCAACCCAGGAGCATCAGGCCAAGTGTGTGGGGTTACATCAGTCTTGTTGTGTCCCTCTGGCCTGTCCTTCTGCCTACCTCTTCTACTTGTAAGGAATCCTGTGATGACACTGGTGGTACAGGAGAATCAGTACATATTGCTGAAGAAATTTCGAAGGACGTAAATAAATGACAAAAAATCTTACTATTATTTGGAAGACTCAATATTGTTATCATTTCTGCCAATCTGCCTTTTTATTAATCAGATCTTACATTAATTAATTTAGCATGAAGCTGAAGTATCAACAGATACATTTAAATAAGGAGTATAATAGAAAAGGTTCAAAAAGACTTTCATGTGTATTTTTATTTAAACATGTGTCAAAATAATATAATAGAAAAAGACCTCCCCCTATTTTATTGAACTGTATATAAGCAATTCATAATGTTTACATTGAACTTGAGTATCTCATGCACATATATATTATGGTAAAATTATAAATCATTTTCCTCTCTCTTTCCAACCGTCCCTCACCCACTCCCTTCCCACTCTTTCCCGTTGTTCCCTCCGTTTAGTTCTTTGCAATGATTGTGATCTGAGTTTCCAATATTAGAGAAACCATTTGATATGTAACCTTCTGCATCTCACTCACTTTGCTGAGCACGATGGTCTCAGGTTGTGTTGTGGTTAGGATCTGGAGTGTCCCCCAAAACCCTAATGTATTTTAATGGACCATGCGATGTTGATGGATTGGGGTCTTGTCTGGAGGGGTGGATTGCAGTTAAGTTAGGATTAATGGTGTGTAGTGGCCACACCTGGATGGAGGAGGGTCTTGTTACTGGGCGGAGATCTGGAAGGATATATAAGCAGCACCTGCCTTCCTGGAGGACTGGTCTCAAGCAGTCTCAGCTTGCCTTCCCGTGTGTGATGTTGTGAGGAGCTGCCTCCACCTCTGCCAAGTACTACCACTGCTGCCGGCTGCACCTGAATGGACTGTGACCTTCGAAACTGTGAGCTAAAATGAAACTTTCCTGTCCTAAGTTTGTGGGTGTCGGGTATTGAGTCACAGCAATGAAAAAGTTACTAAGACAGATATAAAGGAGTCCAGTGGGGTTCATGGACATGCGTCTCAGGTCTTGAAGTAAATGGCATTTGGCCTAAGTAGTCAGATATCGATGCCATAAACTCAGTAGATGGTAATTAAATTGGCCAAGTTTTAGATACAGCTGATGACTATGAAGTTGCGAAATTATTCCATTATCCATGTTTGAGAAAAGTTTTGGAGGTTATTTGGAAATGCTCTGACCCCAAAACCGGGTGTCTTTGGTAAAACGGGTGACCTTCAGACAATATTGTGCCTAGCCTGTGCTCGGGATAAATTAACATATTCTGGTGCGCTCAGTGGGGATATTTATGTCTGGAAAGGGATCAATCTAATAGGAAAAATTCAAGGAGCCGAGACTGCAGGAGTTTTTAGTATGAATGCCTGTGAAGAAGGCTTTGCAGCTGGTGGCAGAGATGGCTGTGTTCGCATTTGGGATTTAACTTTTAAATGAATTACGGTGATTGGTCTCAGGGAAACAGACCAGGGATACAAGGCTTGTCTGTGAGGAGTGTTTGTTGGAGAGGTGACCACATTTTAGTTGGAATACAGGACAGTGAGATTTTTGAAATTGTAGTGCCTGAAAGGAATAAACCTTAATTATGCAAGGACATTGTGAAGGTGAACTTTGGGCACTTGCTGTTCATCCTACTAAACCTTATTCCTTTTGGAATGGAAATGTTCACCCTGTGCCATTTCATGTTGGAAGTGCTTAACTCTTGGGTTTGAACAGGAGCTCACAGCTAAAAAAGTTTGTCTTACATCTAAGGAGATTATGGCCTTGGAGTTTCTCTAGCAGTGCTGAAACTGTTAAGACTTTGGTGACTGTTGGAGAAGGACTAACTGCATTTTGCATGGGGAGAAGGACATGAGTCTTTTGGGGGCGGGGGGGGGGAATGTTGTGGTTAATATCTGGAGTGTCCCACAAAAGTCTCATGTATTTTAATGTTATGGGTTGTCTATGGAACCATGTGCTGTTGGCAGATTGGGGTCTGGTCTGGAGGGCTGGATTGCAGTTAAGTTAGGATTAATGGTGTGTAGTGGCCACACCTGGATGGAGGAGGGTCTTGTTACTGGGCGGAGACCTGGAAGGATATATAAGCAGCACCTGCCTTCCTGGAGGACTGGTCTCAAGCAGTCTCAGCTTGCCCTCCCGTGTGTGATGTTGTGAGGAGCTGCCTCCACCTCTGCCTCTGCCATGTACTACCACTGCTGCCGGCCGCACCTGAATGGACTGTGACCTTCAAAACTGTGAGCTAAAATGAAACTTTCCTGTCCTAAGTTTGTGGGTGTCGGGTATTGAGTCACAGCAATGAAAAAGTTACTAAGACAGATATAAAGGGGTCCAGTGGGGTTCATGGGCATGCGTCTCAAGTCTTGAAGTAAATGGCATTTGGCCTAAGTAGTCAGATATCGATGCCATAAACTCAGTAGATGGTAATTAAATTGGCCAAGTTTTAGATACAGCTGATGACTATGGAGTTGCGAAATTATTCCGTTATCCATGTTTGAGAAAAGTTTTGGAGTTTATTTGGAAATGCTCTGACCCCAAAACAAGGTGTCTTTGGTAAAACGGGTGACCTTCAGACAATATTGTGCCTAGCCTGTGCTCGGGATGAATTAACATATTCTGGTGCGCTCAGTGGGGATATTTATGTCTGGAAAGGGATCAATCTTATAGGAAAAATTCAAGGAGCCCATACTGCAGGAATTTTTAGTATGAATGCCTGTGAAGAAGGCTTTGCAGCTGGTGGCAGAGATGGCTGTATTCGCCTTTGGGATTTAACTTTTAAATGAATTATGGTGATTGATCTCAGGGAAACAGACCAGGGATACAAGGCTTGTCTGTGAGGAGTGTTTGTTGGAGAGGTGACCACATTTTAGTTGGAATACAATACAGTGAGATTTTTGAAATTGTAGTGCCTGAAAGGAATAAACCTTTCTTAATTATGCAAGGACATTGTGAAGGTGAACTTTGGGCACTTGCTGTTCATCCTACTAAACCTTATTCCTTTTGGAATGGAAAGGTTTACCCTGTGCCATTTCATGTTGGAAGTGCTTAACTCTTGGGTTTGAACAGGAGCTCACAGCTAAAAAAGTTTGTCTTACATCTCAGGAGATTATGGACTTGGAGTTTCTCTAGCAGTGCTGAAACTGTTAAGAATTTTGTGACTCTTGGAGAAGGACTAACTGCAATTTGCCTGCGGAGAAGGACATGAGTTTTTTGGGGCTGGGGGGGTAATGTTGTGCTTAGTATCTGGAGTGTCCCCCAAAAGTCTCATGTATTTTAATGTTATGGGTTGTCTATGGAACCATGTGCTGTTGGCGGATTCGGGTCTGGTCTGGAGGGCTGGATTGCAGTTAAGTTAAGATTAATGGTATGTAGTGGGCACACCTGGATGGAGGAGGGTCTTGTTACTGGGCGGAGATCTGGAAGGATATATAAGCAGCACCTGCCTTCCTGGAGGACTGCTCTCAAACAGTCTCAGCTTGCCATCCCGTGTGTGATGTTGTGAGGAGCTGCCTCCACCTCTGCCTCTGCCATGTACTACCACTGCTGCCGGCCGCACCTGAATGGACTGTGACCTTCGAAACTGTGAGTTAAAATGAAACTTTCCTGTCCTAAGTTTGTGGGTGTCGGGTATTGAGTCACAGCAATGAAAAAGTTACTAAGACAGAGATAAAGGGGTCCAGTGGGGTTCATGGGCATGCGTCTCAGGTCTTGAAGTAAATGGCATTTGACCTAAGTACTCGGATATCAATACCATAAACTCAGCAGATGGTAATTAAATTGGCCAAGTTTTAGATACAGCTGATGACTATGGAGTTGCGAAATTATTCCGTTATCCATGTTTAAGAAAAGTATTGGAGTTTATGTGGAAATGCTCTGACCCCAAAACAAGGTGTCTTTGGTAAAATGGGTGACCTTCAGACAATATTGTGCCTAGCCTGTGCTTGGGATGAATTAACATATTCTGGTGCACTCAGTGGGGATATTTATGTCTGGAAAGGGATCAATCTAATAGGAAAAATTCAAGGAGCCGAGACTGCAGGAGTTTTTAGTATGAATGCCTGTGAAGAAGGCTTTGCAGCTGGTGGCAGAGATGGCTGTATTCACCTTTGGGATTTAACTTTTAAATGAATTACGGTGATTGATCTCAGGGAAACAGACCATGGATTCAGAGGCTTGTCTGTGAGGAGTGTTTGTTGGAGAGGTGACCACATTTTAGTTGGAATACAATACAGTGAGATTTTTGAAATTGTAGTGCCTGAAAGGAATAAACCTTTCTTAATTATGCAAGGACATTGTGAAGGTGAACTTTGGGCACTTGCTGTTCATCCTACTAAACCTTATTCCTTTTGGAATGGAAATGTTCACCCTGTGCCATTTCATGTTGGAAGTGCTTAACTCTTTGGTTTGAACAGGAGCTCACAGTTAAGAGTTTGTCTTACATCTAAGGAGATTATGGCCTTGGTGTTTCTCTAGCAGTGCTGAAACTGTTAAGACTTTTGTGACTGTTGGAGAAGGACTAACTGCATTTTGCATGGGGAGAAGGACATGAGTCTTTTGGGGGCGGGGGAGGGAATGTTGTGGTTAATATCTGGAGTGTCCCCCAAAAGTCTCATGTATTTTAATGTTATGGGTTGTCTATGGAACCATGTGCTGTTGATGGATTGGGGTCTGGTCTGGAGGGCTGGGTTGCAGTTAAGTTAGGATTAATGGTGTGTAGTGGGCACACCTGGATGGAGGAGGGTCTAGTTACTGGGCGGAGATCTGGAAGGATATATAAGCAGCACCTGCCTTCCTGGAGGACTGGTCTCAAGCAGTCTCAGCTTGCCCTCCCGTGTGTGATGTTGTGAGGAGCTGCCTCCACCTCTGCCTCGTACTACCACTGCTGCCGGCCGCACCTGAATGGACTGTGACCTTCGAAACTGTGAGCTAAAATGAAACTTTCCTGTCCTAAGTTTGTGGGTGTCGGGTATTGAGTCACAGCAATGAAAAAGTTACTAAGACAGATATAAAGGGGTCCAGTGGTGTTCATGGGCATGCGTCTCAGGTCTTGAAGTAAATGGCATTTGACCTAAGTACTCGGATATCAATACCATAAACTCAGCAGATGGTAATTAAATTGGCCAAGTTTTAGATACAGGTGATGACTATGGAGTTGCGAAATTATTCCATTATCCATGTTTAAGAAAAGTATTGGAGTTTATGTGGAAATACTCTGACCCCAAAACAAGGTGTCTTTGGTAAAACGGGTGACCTTCTGACAATATTGTGCCTAGCCTGTGCTCGGGATGAATTAACATATTCTGGTGCGCTCAGTGGGGATATTTATGTCTGGAAAGGGATCAATCTTATAGGAAAAATTCAAGGAGCCCAGACTGCAGGAGTTTTTAGTATGAATGCCTGTGAAGAAGGCTTTGCAGCTGGTGGCAGAGATGGCTGTATTCACCTTTGGGATTTAACTTTTAAATGAATTACTGTGATTGATCTCAGGGAAACAGACCATGGATTCAGAGGCTTGTCTGTGAGGAGTGTTTGTTGGAGAGGTGACCACATTTAAGTTGGAATACAAGACAGTGAGATTTTTGAAATTGTAGTGCCTGAAAGGAATAAACCTTTCCTAATTATGCAAGGACATTGTGAAGGTGAACTTTGGGCACTTGCTGTTCATCCTACTAAACCTTATTCCTTTTGGAATGGAAAGGTTTCCCCTGTGCCATTTTATGTTGGAAGTGCTTAACTCTTTGGTTTGAACAGGAGTTCACAGCTAAAAGTTTGTCTTACATCTCAGGAGATTATGGACTTGGAGTTTCTCTAGCAGTGCTGAAACTGTTAAGACTTTTGTGACTGTTGGAGAAGGACTAACTGCATTTTGCCTGGGGAGAAGGACATGAGTCTTTTGGGGGCCGGCTAAGGAATGTTGTGGTTAGGATCTGGAGTGTCCCCCAAAAGTCTCATGTATTTTAATATTATGGGTTGTCTATGGAACCATGTGCTGTTGGCCGATTGGGGTCTGGTCTGGAGGGGTGGATTGCAGTTAAGTTAGGATTAATGGTGTGTAGTGGGCACACCTGGATAGAGGAGGGACTAGTTACTGGGCGGAGACCTTCAAGGATACATAAGCTACACCTGCCTTCCTGGAGGATTGTGGGACTAGTCTCAACTAGCCTCAGCTTGTCTTCCTGTTCCTCCGGGGAAGCTGCCTCCACCTTTCTCTCTGCCATGTACTTCTATTGTTGCTGGCCACCCCTGAATGGACTGTGACCTTGGAAACTCTGAGCTAAAATAAACCTTTCCTTTCCTGAGTTTGTGGGTGTCGGGTATTGGGTCACAGCAACGAAAAAGTAACTAAGGTAGGTTGCATCCATTTACATACAAAGGCCTCAAACCTATTTGTTTTTATAAACAAGTAGTATTCCATTGTGTGTAAATACCACAATTTGTGTATCCATTGGTCTGTTGATGGGTATTTTGGTGTCTTCCACATTTTAGCTATTGTTATTGTGGTGCTATGAATGTCGGTGTACATGTATCTCTGTTTACGTTTTTAACTCCTTTGGAAAAATTCCCAGAAGAGATGTCGCTGCGTCGAAGGGGATATTTATGTTCCATCTTTTGAGAAACTTCCATAGTTTTTTCCGTAGTGGTTGTTACCAGTTTAAATTCCCACCAGCAGTGCAGCAATGTTCCTTTTTCTCTACAGCCTCGCCAGCACGGCTTGCTGTTTGAGTTCCTGATACATGCCATTCTGTCTGGATTAGATGGAGCCTTAGTGATGCTTTGATTGCATTGCTCTGATAACTGAGTGTGTTGAACATTTTTCGTGTATTTACTTGCCATTTGAGAGCTGCTTATTTATTTCCTTTGCCGTTTTTCAATTGTGTCTTTGATTTTGATGGGTTTATTTTTCTTTAGTTTTTCCTTTACATTCTAATTATGAGCCTCCTGTCTGAGGAGCCAGGGGGTGAGTATGTTTTCCCATTTTGGTGGTTCGTTCTTTAGTCTGTTGATAATTTCCTTTGCCATGTAGAAGCTTTTTAATGTGAAATAATCCCATTTGCTATTTCTGGGGGCTCTTTCTTTTACTATGTGTGTTTTACTAAGAAGGTCCTTGCCTACACCTGTATTTTTAGATTTTTGCCTAATTTATCTTTCATGAGGTTCAGCGTTTCAGTTTTAATATCTAGGTCTTTGATTCACTTTGATTTGATTTTGTTACACAGTGACAGGTGTGTGTCCTTTTTTTTCCTGTGTATACTTTTGGCTCCTTTATCAAAGATCATCTAGCTGAGGGTATTTGAGTTTGACTCAAATGTTACATATTCCATCGCAGGCTAAAATTTAAAAAGATAAAATATATAGATGCTATAAGAAAATATGAGAGATTATCTTTGTGATTTGGAGATACACTTCTTAGGATAAAAATCATAATTATGAAAGATGTAATAGTTATTTTGCAAAATGAAAACCTTCTGCTCTTTCACATATATTTAAAACAAGAAACTCATAGATGGGGAGAAAATACTCTCTAAACCTATCTCACAAGAGAATGGTGTTTTATATATATTTTAAAAATCTACACTGCTCAAAAGATAGTGCAAGGAAGCTGAGCTAAAGACTTGAGCAACATTTTGTAAAATAAGATATGTAAATGGTACAGTAGCATGCACTAAAGTGCTCAATATTCTTATCAGCAAAAGCTGAAGCCATAACATTCTTGTAGATGTGTACTTACACTAGTGCAGTACGTAAGTACATATTTACCAGAATGACTAAAACGGGAAGCCCTAACACCCTTGAATGTGGTGAGGTGCAGATAACCCTGACTGTCATGTATTGTCATGCTTTGTAACAACAAAACTACTTTGGAAAAGGTCTTTTAGTTTCATGAAAAAAAAAAAAAACTGACATACACCAGCATTAGCGCTATTACCTGATAAGTCCACTCCAAAATAATTATTTGAAATAAATGGTAATATATGTCCACAAAAGAAGAAGTGTAAAAAATGTTTTTAGCATTTTTGAATAATTTTGGGAACAGATTATGTCGATAGCACAAGTGTCCGTTGTTGAGTGCCTAGGTAAACAGCGTTGCATTCTTAAGGTGAAATTTTACCCAGCAACGAAAGAGGGAGACCTGCTATGTGCAGCAACGAGCTGATACGGAGTGAAAACAGGCCCAAGAAGGTCTGTTCACTATGGTTCCATTTACATGACATGGTAGATTAAGAGTAGAAACAGGGTTAAAGTAGAATGGAGGGAAGATTAATTCAGTGGGTGATGATAACATTGATAACATTCTGTTTCTCGAAAAGATAAAGGTTTTGCAAGATTGTGCATTCATCAAGGCTCAACATATAGTAAGAATGCATTTATGATTTGTGTGTGTCATTGTGTATTCAGAAAAGAAGTCTAAAGAAATGTGAAATTTCAGTGCATGTTTTGTTGCGGGTGAAGCCTTTGTGTATTTACTTGGAAACATCAAAAAAAATTCTTACTCTGGGAAGCTGAGGCAGGAGAATCACAAGTTCAAGTCTAGTCTAGTCAGTATAGTGACTTGGTAAGAACTTGTCCCAAATTTAAGAAATAAAAATCAAAAGGGCTGGTGATTGAGTTCAGTGTGAGGGCACTGGGTTTAATTAGCAGTACCCTGAAAAAAAAAAGGGTAGAAAGTGGAAGAATAGAGAAATGGGTGCAAGGAAAAATATAATTTAAGGAAATGTAACTTGTATAAGTACATTTCCTATATAGTTCTTATATATTTTTGTATTGAAAATATTTTCATAATCAAATGTTGGAGGAAAACAAAACAACAAAAAACCGAGAAGGGAAATAATACAGACAAATCAGGCAGACTACACGCCTTTGGCAAACCGGATGTAGGATTAGGGAACCAGTGGATGTTACGGAGATTCAGGAAGTAAGAAAATGTACGTAACCTGTGAAAGATAGAAAACGCTATTGCCAAATGGAATTGCAGAGCCTTCCTTATGTATGGGACGCAGGGGTACTTGATTTGGTGAATTTTAGGGAAGAAATTTCCATGGATGTTTTCAGAAGCATTCCATGGGATACTTTTAGAAGCAAACCTCACATATCAAGACTTGACAAAAGTGATTCAGTTGGTAGTTCTGGTCAGTCACAGCAAGTAATCACTGTTCTCTCCAAGGGGTGACAGGAGTGACCTCAGGCATCTGTTATCAAGATTTCAGGTGACTGGAGCTCTATCATCTCGCTGCTCATAGGGACCCTGCAGCTCAACTGGAGAGCTGTGAGAGAAAATGTTAACTTGCGGTAGCGACTAAGGATTGAATTGTTTTGTTACAGTCTGTGCCTTGTTTTCTTTCATCACTATGTGTTAATATCTCCTAAGATAACGTTTATCAGAATCTAATTCATGAACCATTAGTACTCAGAACTTCAGATTTTGTAGCTTTTGAAAAAATTGAAGTAATCATTAATAGAATCAAACAAAAGATATACTTTTTGTGACAGGATGAGGAAGAAAAAATAAAGGTAAACATTGAAGGGCAGAAAGCAAAAGAAAGTGTAGAATAAAATTGATAAGCATGACTTTGAAAATAAACATTTTAGTTAAAATATAATTAAATATTTTAAAAGTAGAGTTTTAAGAAGGCATAGCTATTTTTAAATCGGAAAGTTAAAAAACAAAGCACTGAGTGTAGGAAAAATGGGGTGTTTGCAAGGGCACCTTCAAAAGGATTGGGACTCTTGAGACCATCACGCTTAGCAAAAGGAGTCAGACACAGATGGTTAAGTGTCTCATGGCTTCTCTAACATGAGAAAACCAAACCGTAATAAAGGAAAAGAGCAAACTAAGATAGATATGGAAGAAAGTAGGAAGATCGACTTTCTGAAGAGGGAAAGGGAATGGGGGCTTGAGAGGGTGGAAAGGGAGAATGGAACTAAAAATGGCCAAGATGCAGTATGTGTGTTCACCCATCTCTCAAGCTGATTGTTTTTATTATGTACCACAAATACATACTAATAAAAGATGAGCAAATATATGTTAAATAAAATCTGCTCAAACCAAAACAGATAGACAAGAAAAGCAATTAATCATTTAAGGAAAATATGCTAAAGTCTTTTAGAAGACTAGAAGTTAAATTTTAATAATAATTTAAAAATCAGAATAGCGAAAAATTTATGTGAATCAAAACATGAAAATACATTTTTAAAAATTTGGAGAGAAATAATCAGACAATTAAAGTTGAGAATGTTAATGTCACCATCAGTCTTTATCATAAAATTAGTCAAAATTAAATGAAGACATGTTAATTTTGAGTAATAGACTTAAGAAAGTTAGGTTAATTGACATATATTAAGCTGCACACCTGAAAACAGTCCTTGTTAAAAATCCTTGTAAGTTTTGTAATGTAAGTTTGCAATTCTACAAGAAAAAAATGAAAAAGGTTACCTTATTTTCACATAGAAGCAATTGAAGTAGTTACATTTTCAATTTAGAATAGTTGGTAAATGAAAATGTTAACTAGGAGACTGTCACACAATAAATTAATTTTAACAAAGTGAGAGCACATTAAATGTAAAAATTTTGTATCAAAGAAAAGAAAAGATATGGAAAGCATTGCACAGAAAATATATTTGTAGAGTAGTAACAAAACTGGTCCCATAGGTTGATTTATACAAATACATGTTTGGTTACTAAAAGATGATTATAAAAATCAAACCCCCAATAGATATAAAGAATATAATAATTACAAATGCAATAAGAATAAATAATTCTGCGAAAGCAACAAGAAATATGGAGTATTTTCTTTAAAAATGTCTGATGTCTCAAACCAAAGTCAATAAAGACGTGAACTTAAAACTTTTGCTATAGAAAAGATATTTTCAAATGATATAATGCTACCTTTGAGTGTATGATGAAATATCAAAGATTAAATTGGTTAATGTTCTACAAATACATGAGGTCAACATAATATATTTCATTTTTTAAAAATGAAAATAGAATTCTGTATGAAAATTTTTATTTTTTCAATATAATAAATCATGAAAATAACCTGTCTAATTAATTAGGAAAGTTTTTGGCTGTAACAGTAGAAAATTTGAAAACTGAATTTCTATATGATAAGCATATTTATTACTTGTTTGGTCAGGGTATCAGGCTTAGTCCGGCATCTCACTGGTATAACGATCATCCCACAGTCATTTTCTGTTCTCTTGAGGCATTTCTCTTGTCACTAGATAGACATTTATCAATAGTGTAAGGCATCATATTCATGCTGAAAAGCAGAATGACGAATGTGATATATATATCATATATATCTTCATTTCTCCCCTCCCATTTTTGTTTAAATTTTTTTTTCATCTTTATTGCATACTATAATAAAAGCTGAATGCTTTTTCATTCCTAATAAAACAAAATACTTACTCACTATTTCTACTAAATGTGGTACTAGACTTCCTAGCCAGACCAAATAAGGGGAAAAAAAGCTATCCAAATCAGAAAGGAAAAATTAAAATTTTCACTGTTTGTGTGTATGTGTGTACATCCATAAAGACTTCACCAAAAAAACACCAAAATTTAGTAAAATTGCATGTAAAACCATTGTACACCAACCAGTTGCATTTCTAAGTACTATCAGAATTTGATGTTAAATTCTCTGAAAAAAATTTTGCGCTATCAGTCTAATGTATAATAGCATGAAAGAACAAAATAATAAATTTAATCAAAAGGATGGAAGATTTGTTCACTGAAACCACTAGATCTTATGTGTATATTTTTAGAGGAAGAACAACGCCCTTGGGCTAGGTCTAGCAGCCTCTCACAACTTAGTCACATGGTCTCTGAATATACAGCTGATCCTGTCGTTGTCATCAGCCATGTGGAAGAGAGAACAGGGTTGCAATGGCCATGTAGGTAATCATCCAAAGTGTGCCCTGCCATGTTCCACATTTTTAATGTAATTATAATCTGTCACATATGTGTACTAATAGAAATGAGGTTTGAGGAGAAGGAGAAAGAAATAATAAACTGCTTAAATAAATAAATAGCAATAAGCTTAGTTAAAAGGAAAAAAAATCAACATGGCTCCATCATATTTAAAATATTAGGTAGCTATTTTCAAGCCAATTGGCAATGCAAGAGCCATCCTCTTTTCCACCCTTAAATGCTTCATGGTGTTTTGAGTTCTTAAAACCAGCCATTCCTACTAGAGTGGATTGTGTTGTTTTGATTTGAATTTCTCTGATGTCTGAAAATGCTAAACTTTTTTTTCTTCCATGTATCTATTGACCACTTGGATTTCTTCAGAGATCTGCCTATTCATTTAATTTTTTATTGGGTCTTTTAGTTTTGGAGGGTCTAATTTTTTTTTTTTTTTTTGTTCTTTGTATGTTCTTGATAACAGTCCTCTGTCTCAGGAGTAGCTGGCAAAAAGTTTTTCCCCATGATTTCAGTCTAGTTTCATTCTTTTGCATGTGGCTAACCAATTTTCCCAGCACTGTTTATTAAAGAGGCTATTTTTATTCTAACACATGTTCCTTGCCCCTTTGTTAAAGATCAGCTGCCTGAAGGAACTTAGCATTGTCTCTGCGGCCTCAGTTCTGTTCCATTGACCCACCTGTCTGTTTTTGTTCCATTTTTTTGGTCACTGCTGCTTTGTAATTTGATATCTGGTATTGTGATGCATCTGCTTTTTGTTTTGTTGTTTAGGATTATTTTGGTTATTCTGGATCTGTCCTGGTCCCATATAAATTTTTGGATCATTTTTTTCTGGCTCTGTGAAAAAAATGCTGTTTTTTGGGGGGTGGGGGAGGGAATTGCTTAGAATCTGTCTATCAGTTTTGGTAATATAACCGTTTTCACAATGTTGGTTCTGCCTATCCGGGAGCAGGGGATGTCGTTCCATTTTCCATCAAAGCTATTGCTGTAAAGCAATAGCATGACACTATGACTTTTATCTCTCATGTAGAAATATAGGCTACATAAATGTAAGATATTCTATTAAACACATGCAGGCTGGGTCCTCTAATCCAGCATTCTGGGAGCCCAAGGCAGGAAGATTGCCAAAATTTAAAAAATGGGCTGGACTTGTAGCTCAGTGGGAGGACCCTAGGCTCAATACCCAGTACCACACACATGCACGCCCCCCCCCCCACAAAAACATATGTGAGCACATTAGTGAATTCAGAAAAATAACAAAAATATTCTAAAACGTTACCTATCGCTGATCTGAGTCTTTAACATGATTAGCATTCCTATTTTTTCTTTGCTCTTTTCTGAGTTTCTGATATTACAAACATCTACACTGTTACAAACTGAAATTGATTTTAGAGGTATTTGCTGCCTTTCATTCAATTTTAACTTAAATTTGATTTTGCTTTATGATACTTAGAAAATAATGACTATTTCTCTGGTATGAAATAATTTTAGAGCAGAATCACAACTGGAGTCTCATCAGGGCAGCTGGATTCACATTCTTGGCCTGGTGCTATGATGTTTGCTCTGACTGTTTCTGTTGTGAGGTTTATCTGAGGGACTTTGATGATCTTGGCTTAAAACAGAGGACTGTCCACAAACAGAATTTGCAGCGGGAGAGGGAAAGCTAACCAAAGTAAAATCATCCTCACCCTGCGGAGGGGACAGAGCTCAGAATGCCCAGGAGGTGAAGACCATTTCCTGATCAGTGCCTTCCCACCGCCCAAGCACTACAAGCGGCCGAGGCATTAAAGGCGACCAAAGCCTGACATACGCTTTGTTTTGGTGACTATTTCCATATAGATTTCCTCCTTCAGTTTACAATGAACATGTGAACCTGTATGCTGGTCATATTGCCATTCAGTTTTGGATTTCATGAAAGGCAGGTTTGGTTTGCATTTACATTGCTATTAAAGTTGCATTATCTATGTTCTTAAAATTCCATTCATTTGTGAATGGTCATTTCAGCTCAAGAGACAGATAATGGGAGGGGGACAGGGTGTGTCTTTAGGAGGTGTTTGCTGGTTTTGTTGGCGTTGCAGCGGCACATACTCAGACTTGTATTTAAAAAACTGTGAATCATGAGGACAGAAGTTACCACTGTGAATGACTTGGGAACTTATTTTGTTATTAACCAAGTTCAAGCAGTTGGTTTCAGTGTCACCTTCCAGAATCAAAATGAAATCTTAAGGGGATTTTATTTCAGGCTTTAGGATATTTTTTGTTGATTTTTATGTATGCATCTGAAAAATGCTATTTTTTTCTGATTCTCATTTATTTGGAAAATCTGATTTTATTGTCCACAACTTATATTTTTCTTATCAAAAGACCTTGAAATAACCAATATTTTATTATCTTTTGGTATTTCTCAGTTTTAATTGTGCACTTCTCCTTTTAAGTCAACTGGAGTGTTTTATTCCCTAAATATCCATAGGAATACTATAGTGTGGTTAAATTTTAGCCTTATCCCAGGTTTTAGTGTTTATGAAAAGCCATATGGCATTGTCATTTGAAAGTTCAAGTGATTTATAACATGATCTTATCTTTAGTTACTACAATGCCCACTAATTTGATGATATTATCTATTTCTATTTCAAAAGTGCAAAGTTAAGAATAAGCCAGACACTGTGGAATAGGCCTGTAATGCCAGTGCTCTAGAAACCTGAGGCAGGAGGATCGTAAGTTCAAACCCAGCCTGGGCAAATTAGTGATTTAGCAAGACTCTGCCTCAAAATCAAATATACAATATGAGCTGGGAATGTAGTTCATTGTGAATGCCCTGGGACCAATGCTCACTAACTAAAAAAAAAAGTTTGAAAAAATACAATAAGTACATAAAATCAATTTTAAACATAACTGAAGCTGTCTGCCTTTCAGATGCCAATTAAATTTTAGGAACTTATGAGTTTTACTTTATTATATTTGCTTTCTTATATAAACTAATAAAAGTTTTAAAAGATGTAAAAAATGAAAATACATTTTTATCTGTTGTGGCTATCTGTGCTGCCTAGAATTTTGCAAGCTAAGAAAAACATAAATCCTTTCAGTGACACCCAATAGCTGTGTGTGTCTGTGTATGTTTATACGTGTGCACTTTTAAAGCGTTTGGCCGTAAAAGAGGAACAACTCTCATTATAGAGCTGTAAGATAATAATCTAAATCAGAAATTCACTTTACAAAATAATGTGTTCAGAGGCTAGGCCAGTCAGTGCCAAAGATTTGTTGAAAAATACAGCCAGTATATTTTGATTTGATATTTTAAGAACTTCCAGTGATATTTTAGTGTTCCTATAGTATCTAGAGAAAGGAAGTCCAGTCATAGAAATACTCTGATGTTTCAGGAGTCTGCCATCTGTCTCCTGCACGGCCATTCACATTATTGATTTCCCCAGATTTGACTACTCTCAGTACTTCCTAGAGCATGATTGATGATTGCTGTGTGCAGTCACATCTTCTGAAATAAGGCACGCACATAATCCGGTCCTGCCTTTTTGTATTTCCCCCAGGGTGAGCAGGAGGAGGTACGCAGAAGTCACTTTCTTGAGTCAAAAACAGTCTAGAAAGGAGAATTGAGTCTGAACTGGAAACAACAGGGTTAATGAAGACATTCTGCTAGAGTTGATTAAATCCTTTTCACAATCACTGTGGCTTTTGCCATCTTTTTCTTTTTTTATTCTTTTATTAGTATTTGTGATACATAATGATAACAACCAGCTTTAGAATTTGGAGTATTTACATGGAACATCGTAATCATTACTTCCCTTTTTCCTTCCCAGTTCTTCTCCCTCCCCTTTTCTTTTCCAGCCTCCACAAAGTCATCATCTTATTGTCTTCCATCTCTCTTTTACTATTTTTATGGTTTGATTTTTCTCATATTAGAGAAACCATGTGACATTTAAGCTGCTATGCCTGATTCATATTTTTGTTAAGTATAATGGTGTCAAGGTGCATCTCTTTGCCTACAAATGATCCAAGCACAACTAGCACTAGCTAAAAGGTGGAAGACACCAAAATACTCATTCATCAACAGACCAATGGGCACACAAATTGTGGTATATGTACACAGTGGAATACTGCTTGTCTATGAACATAGATAGTTTTGAGGGTTTTGTAGGTAAATGGACTCTACTTGAGACCATCCCGCTCAGCGAAGTGAGTCAGACTCAGAAGGTTAAATGTCAAATGGTTTCTCTAATAGAGAAACCTAGAAGAGAGTCATTCATAGAACTAAATGGGGGAGGGATAGTGGGAATTAGTGAGGAAGAGAAGGATATGAAAGGGTCAAAGAGAAAGGGGAAGGGTCTGTAATTTGGGCAATATATACATATGCACAAAATACTTGAGTTCAATGTAAACATTTATTGTATACATGCAAATTAATATAATGGGAACAATTTTTTTTCAAAACAAAACAGATTTGTATTCATAGCAACAGAGTAACTGATAGTGTAAATATACCGAAACTTCTTTGTCCATTCATCTGTTGGTGGGCATATCAGCTGCTTCCAAACTGTTCTGTTATAAAATGTATATGCATGTATCACTCCTGTATAAACTCTTTTGGGAAGATACTCACAAGAGGTATGGCTGGGTCAAATGGAACATTTATTTTTAGGTCTTTGAAGAAACTCCATACTGCTTTCTGTAATGGTTGTACCAGTTTACAGTCCCACCAGTAACGTACAAGGTTTGTTTTTCCCCACAACCTCACTGGCATCTGTTGTTCTTTTAATTCTGGATACCTGCCATTCTTACTGGAGTTAGACGGAACCTTGTGTTGCTTTGATTTGTAGTTCTCTAAATGCAAAAAATGCTAAAGATGCTGAGCATTTTTCATGTATGAATTTGCATTTGCAATTTTTCTTAGAATTACCTATTCATTTTAATTGTCCATAGTTTGTTTTTTTTATTTTTTGTGGGGGATTTTTGTTCAGTTCTTTGTAAATTCTAGATAATTGTTCTCTAGCTGAGGAGTAGCTGGATTTTTTTCCCGTTTTGTTTGTTTTCACTCTGTTGATTGTTTTCTTTGCAGAACTTTTTAAATTTGATATGATCCCATTTGTTGATTCTTGGTGTTATCTCATATGTATTAGGGGTTGTCACTGAGAAAGTCATTGTCTACACCTATGTCTTTAAGGATTTTCCTATTCTTCCAACAAGTTGACCTTTTCCTTTTTAATGTCTAGGTCTTTGAATAATTTATACTTGATTTTGGTGAATGGCTGAAGCCATTGGTGGGGCTAGTTTCACTGTTCTGCATGCCCATTTCCCCAGCACCATTTATTGAAGAGGCTTTCAATTGTCCCGCATAAGTTTTTGGCCCCTTTATTGAAGATGAGGTGGCTGAAGTGCATTGGGATTGGCTCTGCCTCCTCAACTCTGTTCCTTCCATTGATCCATCTGTCAGTTTTTGTGTCAATACTATGTGGTATTCATCACTGTTTCTTTGTGATATAGCTTGATGTCTGATATGATGATTCCTATTTGAGTAGTGGAAGGTAACATGGGAGGACATCTGTTCATTATCCATGGCAGCAGAAATGGTTCCTTGGGATCCTGGTCACTGAAGTATTTGTAGAATCCATTTATCAAACATTTATTAAAGGCTTACTATGTGAAAGTTACTGGGGAAACTATAAGTCAAATATAGTTTCTGTGCTAAAGGCTGTACAGACTTGCTAATAGAAAGACAAATTAATTTTACATTGACACATGCAGTATTTATTGTGACTCGATAGAATGGGAATGTTTTAAATGTACTCTAGTTACTTTAAACTGTTAGGGACGTTAAACAAGAATAAGCTTTCAGAGTAGCTTTAGGAAAGTGTAATTTTGGCGAAAGTGACAGTCTAGGCCTTCCCTGTAAATACTACCCAGAATACTTGATTAGATTTAAAGGTGGCGAATGACTGGGCTTTGTTTATAGTTATAACCAAGAATAGTGCTTTACACATATAGTTGCTGAAAAAATATTTAGTGATAGCATTATTTAATATTATTGAAGAAAAAGTGTTTGTAAATAAATTCCCAATTTGAAAACCTAGTTATTTAACTCTCACAGCATTTTACGTCCTACCTGAGTCTGAAGGGCTGTGTCAGGATTGCACATTAAGAGGGAATACTTGCGTGAGAAGATGGAATGAGACGAACATTTATCCTGGCCACGACAAGTTAACGTGTATAGACTTCTCAACATGACAAAGCAGGTGTTGCTAAAATATGGAAAGGAATTCTAGACACTGACATGGCACCAGGGAAAATATCTACAATGCTGGGCAAAATCTGTTGGCCAGAGAAAAGAGAAGGGAGTGTTTCTCTGCTGGCAAATGGAGGAAGTCTGACAGTTGAGACACGTTACTGGGTTATCAGTTTCTGTCATGATTATGACCATCTCAATGGACAGTCTTCATATGAGCAACTGTATGATGTGGCAGCTTTCTGGAGCACTTTCCAAAAACTGTTTTTGAGAGTACATTTTATCGATTATTCTATACATACATGCATATATATATATATATATGCATATATATAATATACATATATATATACATACATGCATATGCATATATATAATATACATATATATATACACACACACACACATACATATGCATATTCTGGTTCCTTCTTGCTGACAGTGAGGGTCCTTATCCTTCAATGAAAACTGAGTTTGGGTAAGAAGTTGCATGCCTCTCTTTCCCCATCTTATTTTCTGTCAGGCTCATACAGCAGAAATAGGAATGAGAAGAGAACAGATGCTTAAGTAATCTTTATTCTTGGGATATAACTAGAACTAAGGTAAAAGTGTTTACTACCGAGAGTGAAGCAATGGAGATTTAATCCAAACTTTGAAACTAAAACTCAGTACAAAAATACGCATGGCTGCATGCTGAACTCATTGATGAAAAAAGTCATTCCTGCTCTTGAGGAAATGTTAGCTTATTGTGGGAAAGGGCTAGTAAAGGAAGTACACAGATAAAAATAAATGAAAGAGCGTAAGTTTTGAAACTAAAAATTTCAAATGCTCTGGATAGTCAATGGAGGAAAAAACAACAGATGGTAGCTTCATCATGGATGTTACATTTGAAATGAGCTTTCAAAGCTGGTTAACAAATAAAGTGAGATGGTAAGCTTAAGATATCTGGGGGATGAAATAGTATTATTATTATTAAATATAGTTAAGAAAGGAAGAGCTCAATTCATTGAAAAAGAGTAGAAATATGTAGTATGCAATCAATTCACTCACTTATCCATGTATTTATAAGCACTCATTAAAAATCTAAACTATGCCCTCTACCTACACAGAATCCAGAGTTACGGGCTGGAGATAGTCACTCGAAGAGAGGAAGGCAACGTGTGTGCAAAGGCTAGCACAGCAGGGCGTACGAGGCACCACAGGAGCCCGGTGCTGAGAGCGCCTGCCTACACCTCCCAGCATCTGGGACACATTCTGAGGTGGAAACTAGGTTGAATTGGTAACACAGCCATGTTAACTCATTTGCATTTCGACTCTCAGATTGTTGTCTTAAGTTAATTTATTCTGAACAAGTTGAGTTCTCTAGTAGACAGGGTGATGTATTGCATTTCATTATTTTGCTAGCATTGCATGTTTTCCTGCAAAGTGGGAGAGGAATTGAATCCACAGATTGGCTGCACTGCTATCTGAGGCTTGGTAACTTCTTGGATGTAGCCCCTGGACATTTATGTTCATGTGAGAGAGGTTATGAGAATATCTTTGTAGGTGAACTGAGGTGCTGAGTGTTTTCTGAGTGAAAACCTTATAAGCAGATAGTCACTAAAAGGTTCTCTGGTGACAGCTACTATTGTAAGAGCTGATTGATTTTATCCAAAAGCGTAAGGAGTGAGCTTTATTTAAAATTGTGTTATCATATGTTAACCTTAATGGGGTAAAAAAAATCAAGGGGCTGGAAGAATAGCACAATAGTTAAAGTACTTGCCTAGCAAGTGCCAAGCCCACAGATGTAATTCCCCAGCACCACATAATCCAGGCACACACCAGTAATCCTAGCACTCTGGAGGCTGAGCCAGGAGAATTGTCCTGTATTCAAGGCCCAACTGGGCTACATAGTGATTCAGAACCAGTCTCTACTAAAGAGAGAGACCCTGTCTCAAAAACAAGCAAACAAACTAACAAAAAAAAAAACCTAAGTTGCGCGGTCTGTTTTTTTTTTTTTTGATAGGTATGAAAAATCTATTTTACATAAACATACAGTAAATTCAGTAAGAGACAACTAAGTTCTTATTAGTTCTACTGTTAACTGGCTTCTATTTCCTTCTTGAATAAATGAACAATGTCAAACATAATTCTCCATTGCTTATAACCAATCGGTTAAACAGAACTAGTGTAAAGACCTTTAGTTCCAACTAAACTCAAAATAATCAATGCAACTACCAGGACTACATGGAATAGAAAAATCTGTGTTTTACAGCTGATACCTATGTGAGCAACCACCTGCCAAGAGGATTTCCGTAGAACCACGCCACCCTTGGTGCTGTGTTGCCATCGGACAGCGACTCATTCTTTTGTGTGCTGTTAGGAATATATCTGGGCTCTCACCAGCTGTATCAGTGTGGAAGTACGTCTTGACACAAGGTTCATTCTTCAGTAGTTGACCTGAGCATGCTTTTCATTCAGCTAGCTAACTGCACTGACAAGATCTTGAAGTGACACAAGACAGGAAGGGGAAGGTTAGAGCCACGTTGGAAAGCAAACTTTAGAAATACCACCCAAATTTTAATTATCCCTGTAGAAGCAGCTGTATGTGGTATTCCCTGCCCACCTCACACCTCCTAGCATTCTGGAGGTGATGCATGTAGATCATTACGAGAAAGAGGGCTGAGATTTTGATTTCACACTGCCGGCTTGTTAAAAGAAAGGGCTGTGGCCTGTGTTCTTTCGCAGTGTTTAATGAGCTGCTATGTCTACAATTGGTGGAGAGGACAGTACAAAATGTACCTGTAAAGTTATATTAGCAAGTTATTAGCCATTTGAATTGACTGTGAGGAAGTCATTTAGGTACGATCAATGGGATGACACTGTTAATACAAGGCTTTTATATGAAAAGCAATTGGGAGACATAATTGCTAATAAAAGATCTACTAATACTGTAAAATACACTAACAGGCTCATTCTGGGGAGTAGTAAGTAGGTGATAATTAGGAAATTGAGGGTTCAGATGGTATTAGGAACCAAGCAATGTTCCCAATCTGCTCTGTAGGATGCTTCCTGCAACATAAGGCAAAAAGTCAGTGATAAATTTCAAGGCAAAAATGTATTTTAAAGGACATTAAAATCATTCTAAAATATATGACATACAATGTAATTTCAGAAATCGTGCTTTACTGGTCAACTAAGAAGAACATTGAGACTAGATTGTTGCGGAAAGCTACTTATATCAGAACTGGGGAAAGTTACGTGTGTGTGTGTGTGTGTGTGTGTGTGTGTGTGTGTATGTTAAAGGCAGGCAGAGAGGGTCTTTGCAGCAGCAGGACATCTCTCACACCTCATACTGCCAGGCTTTAGATTGTTTTCCTGTCTGGTTTCTTCGAAAACACTGCAGGAGGCTTCTCAGTTTGCCTAGTGGCTTGGCGGGCCTGCTATAGTGCTAGAATTCTAGGAACATGATTTTAACCTTACAACTTCTCAACAGGTTCCATCTTTTTATTTTTCTCATTGTCTTCTACCCTATGGAGTTAACTTCAGGCTAGGAAAAGGAGAAAGGAAAAGAAAGAAATGAAGCCAAAAATGGGAGGAGGGAGAAAAGGCAAAAGAAAAGCAGAATGTAAATACGACAAAACTATATACATATTGACTTCAAACACTTGAAGGTTTGATAAACACAACTATTAAATTTAAAAACATTAATTGGCAACAGAAATGTGCCACCTTCATTCAGCCTTTCCTCTCCTGTCTTTTTCCATTTCCTCTTGGTGGTTTGGTATCCACTAATTTCTTTGTCGGTTTCTGTCCCCTGGAATAGATTGTGTGCTTTCACAGTTGCAGATCAGAAGACTAAGGAAACTTACCTCTGTACTGTATCATAACCCACCAGTCAGAGTTATCTGTACTCATATCATACATTTCCAGTCTAACGTAGCAGTGGTCAAGTATGTTTATTTCTAAGAAATAATGCTTAATTTTTTCCAGAGATGATTAAAGACATTTTAAATAGAAATGCTGTTTGTATGTGCAATTCTTCATACAGGTAATCTAATTTCATCTCGATAGCAACCATGGAACTGTCCTTATGTCTGCTGTTTTTCAGATGAGAAAACAGGCTCAAAACATTTAGGTAATATGCTCAAGGTCCCTAAGCCTGTAACACAGTTAGGTCTTCAAGGTGTTTTACTTAACTGATATCTAACCTCTGATAAATTAGATTAAGTTTCTTAACTCTATGGTTTTGAAGAATTTAGTGAATGTGTTATTGCCTTTCCTCTTTATCTGTTAAAAATATCTCTTGGTGACAACACTAACTGCTACTGCACTGGCCACTGACTACTGAGTTGTACTTTGACTCCCCGTGTGCCATTCATACGAGGGCTTCTCACACTTCAGTGATTCCTGGAATTCCCTGGGATCGTTCTACACTGCAAGTCAGTAGATCTGGGTGACCTCTGAGATTCTGCGTCTTTGCCAGTGCCTGATGAGGCCAGCACTCTGATCTAGAGCTACGAGCCATGTTGTTTCATGGTCAAGGAGAGTTACATCTGAATTGTTTATAGAAAAGTGATTCAGGTCAAAGTCTCAGTCTCTCTCGGGCAAGTGCTTTTACTGTGCTATTTTGGCAGGATATTTTGTTCAGATATAGTTTAAAAATTTTTATATCCCTCTGTTTTGTCTCTACTCTTCTCCCCTTGAAGAAGGCATATTTGCTCCTTATCCTGGAGACTGTTAGTGGGGAGAAAGAAGTATTTGCTTTCCACAAGAGAATGAAATACATTTTATTCTATTTCCTCAGGAAGCCTGAGTGTGTTAAGTAGATTAAGGCCCTGTGTGTCTTCAAGAAAGAGAAAGGAATGGGTTCCAGTGAACATGGATGGGTTGGTGAGAGGAGGGGGGAGAAGGAGAAAGGGGTGAAAGAAGAGAAAATGATATTTTTTTCTTTTTCTTTCTTTGTGGTACTGCACATTGAATTCAGCACTGGTCTATATTCCCAGTAGAGTTTTTATTTTGATTCTAAGACAGGGTCTCATTAAATTGTTAAATTATCCACATTAGAGTCAAATTGCAATCCTTCTACCTTAGCCTCCCAGATCGCTGAGATTATAGGCCTGGGTCATGAGGCTGAGGTTCTCCATTTTGTTTCAGAAAGAATTGTAAATACGTGCTTGTTTTATTTTAAATGAGTCTCTTCTCTCTCCTGTAGACTCTCTCTTATGTTTCAGATAGGTTTCTTCTGCATAGAACAACACTGAATGCAATACAAAGGATTGCTTTAAACAACAAAAATGAGGTAAAAAAACACTATGCTGATATTTCTGTGGGTGTTTGACTTGAAGACTGTAAATCATTTATAGAGTCCTATGAACATCATAAATGGAAATAAATACTTCAAGTACATGATGGTCCCTGAGCAAGAATAACAATTATAAGTGCTTTCCATTTTTAAGGGGAAGGTGCATTCTATCTCTCTCTTCTTTTTACTATATTTCAAACTAATTAGAAAGGTTTTCCCAAAAATCCAGTAGCATGTACACACAGACCTTAAAGCTTTAATCAATGACTGTTTCGGTTGTGAAGATTTGTGAGGATTTCCAGGAGGAAAGGGTTCATGGCTGCCAAGCCCTTTGACCCCTCCTCATTCGTTCTGCTCAGATATTTGACTATTATCTTCTTAGCAATCTTCCCATTGCCCCATTACTTAACCTTGAAACTTTTCAAAGGCCGAAGTGCTATAGCTCATTGGATATGATGTTCTTAGAATTAGTTTGCTAATCTATCCAGCATTAACTTAACTCCAACCTTGTTGTTGGCTAGGCAGTGTTCTGTATTAGCGACTAACATTACCACTCACAGTGAAGAAACTAGACAATGAAATACAGTAAGGGCCGACAGAAGCACAGTCCTCATCTCTTATGAGAGGTGTCCTGGCTGACAGGGTGGAGAGCTCAGGAAAGTCTGGGAAAAGAAGATGATACTTGAAGAATTTTCTGTATTACAGTTTAGACTTGCTTAGTGGTACGAAACAACAAAAAAATTTAAAATTTGGGGACAAATGTGAATATCCAGTAAAGTCAGTTTTGTTGTTTTTGTTAATTTCTCATTGCTGAGACATCCTGGACATCCTGAGAATACTGGACATCCACAATTTAAGGGAGGAAAGATTTATTTTAGTTTACAGTTTCAGAAGGTCTTGCACAGTCAGTTCCTGGGCCCCTGGCAATGGTGAAGGTGCCCCGCAGAGGCTGGAGGCCTGCTCAAGGCACTGCAGACTGAAACCATGTGAACTCTGCAGATTCAGGGAAGGCCAGAGCTTTCCTAGGAAGAAGCTGTAACAATATTTCTTTCTTCCTTTACTTAGTTCAAGCTGCCAGTTGGACCACCCACACTCAGAGTGGGTAGGTGGGTGCCCCCCCCCCCCTCACTTCTTGGCCCACAAATCCATAACAAACACTTGAAAGCTCTGCCCTGGGTACACCCACCTCCAAGTTGACACAATCTTTCCTTGTTAAATCCCAAGCATCTGCCCCTTTCAGCCAGGCCCTAACTCCCAGTAACACACAGTTAGACCATGACATCCAAATACATGTAGCTTTTAGGAGACATTCCAGATTCAACCATAACAGGTTTAAATATACTGGAGGGTTCATTCAGTTTGCTAATAAAGGGAATGATTTGGGGTAAATAGTCACAGGCTGGACTTAAGCAAGAATTGTAGGATGGATGTACCTTATACAGTACAGGAGTCACCTAAGTGTGCAATTCTTTAGTATTTTATTTTGTTTTTATAATGGTTTACCGGCTAGTTCTGGGATTAACATAATGGTTTACCAGCTAGTTCTTGGGTGATTTCCAGTTGTGCTTTCATGCCACGTAGGATATTCTGAGCTTAAAGTACACTCTAGTGGAAAGCACTTAGATTTGGTCTTAGCCCCATTACTTCTCAAAAGTCTGGATATTTGTTTTTACTTTCTGTTATTTTTTGTAGTTATTGTTCATGTGAAGGGTAAAGGCCCTTGTGTTTACAGCTGTGTTTATAGCTAAGAGAGTACTGGTTAATAATCAAAATCCAAAATCCTGTATCTAACGAACTTATTTCTATCAAAATGGTGCTTGTAGGTCTATTAGAAAGCAAAAATCCAAGAGCCTGTAGTATTGGGAATTGGATCAGGATTGAAGTTTAAAAAGTCCTTGTGGCGGGGTTGGGGGTCCTATACCAGTGGGTGGAGTGCTCTCCTACTGTGTGTGAAGCCTAGGGTTCTACTCTCCAGCACCACATGAAAATTTAGCTGAACTTAAGAAGCTGAGGCCTGAGGATTGTGATGAGTTGGAAGACAGTGTGAACTAGGGAGTGATCTCAGGATCAGCCTAGACCACAGAGCAAGATCCTGTTTAAAAATAAATTGAAAAAATAAAATAAAAATGAGATCTCGCTCTGTCTTTTTTTAAAGAACAATACTTGGGCTATTTATTTTATAGCTATAAAAAGTGGCATTTGCAGTTAATGTAATCAATGTCTCTGACTCACAAATTATGCAACCGAACTCTTAACAATGAAAACCATATATTATATTACAAGAGATACCTTTCTCCCTATTTTTCCATTAGCTTGAAGACAGAGAATGAGAAATACTAAAAGGCATAGAGAGATAATAGCTATGAGCTGGAGAATTTAAAACAGGCTAGCAATTCATCATCAAAACTGACTTTTACCGCCCTAATAGATAGGCACTCTGTGACAGAGAACGACGAGGTAGCGCCTGTCGTAAGCGTTCGCGACAGAAACCTGAGCCCACACAAGGTTTCCTTAAGGAACGGCAAAGCTTCCGAGTTATAACGAGTTATAAATTGGTCTGGGCGGACACATCCGTAGCTTGTAGCAACGCGCTTGCTGTTTATTCGCCCCATGGAAGATCGTTATCTTCAGGGTTTGCCTCACATCGCCAATTCCGGAGAGAACGGAACGCTCAGATTGCTGTACCTTTTCTTTGAGGCTTTGCAAGGAGAAGAGGAAACAGACCTACCGCGCTCTACTTGTCTGGGGGCTTGAGTGCACTGCTAAGGCGAGCCTCTAGGGGACTCAGCACAAAGCCCTCCCATGTCCCTGATGTGTGACGACAGAGCTGTTCAATTATAAGGACAAGCAATTACACTTTTAAAAGTTTTTATTTCTATCAGACTGAATTACTGCATATAAATGGTCATTTGAGATTTGTGCCTTCACCTTTTTTTCTCTTACCTTTTGGGTTTTCCTTTCTTATCTTGCTTTGAATAAAAATATCTGCCCTAAATCATCTTCACATCTTTAAATCCTTTTCTCAGATCCCTGCTCATTCTGACCTTCTCTTAATATAGCACAGCCTTCGGAGCATGGCAAGGCCACTTACCCAGGTGCTGAGAAGCCGGCCCTTAGCACCACTGCAGACTTGACCCGTTTTATATCAGTCCCCTTTAAACATAGATTCTAAATCAAGCTGCTTTTGGCTACCTCCGCGACTTCCATCCATCATGACTACATTACCAACAGATCTCTTCTCTGTCACTGCTAATTGCTTTTTAAAAATTTCCTCTCCCTCCCCCATTTTATTGATATGTATGAGTGCAAAATTTAAGGTTTACAATGAAGTTGAGCATTTTGTGTGCATAGGCATCTTGTCAAGGTGACAAGAGCTTTTAATTGCTTTTTAATTACTTTCCCTGTTTCTGTCATCCCTTCCTATAATTTCTTTCCAACACAGGAGTGATATCTATTTAAAACACAAGTAAGGGGGCCTGAGGAATAGCTCAGCAGTTAAAGCTCTTGCACAGCAAGCACAAGGCCATGAGTTCAAGTCTTCAGCATCACATAAGCTAGGCATGGTGATGCACACCTGTATAATAGCAACACTCGGGATGCTAGGGCAAGATGATTGCCATGAGTTTGATGCCAGCCTAGGCTACATAATGAGTTCAGGACCAGTGTGGTCTATAGAGAAAGGAAAAAAAAAATCACTTTCTAATTCAAAACCTTCCATTTGTTCTCCATAGTTGTCCATAGTATTCAAAATAAAATTGAAAGACTTTGCTGTGGCCAAAGGCCCTTTGAGAGGTGGCCGTTACTGCCCTATCCATCTCTGCCAGCACTCTGGTTTGCTCCCACTATCGCTGGCTTGATAGACCTGCCAAGTTCTCCCTGCAGGTCACTTAGCACTCACTGTTCCCCCTTCCTTGAAGTCCTTTTACTTCTTCCCTTACATAGATTCTCGCCTGACTTATTCCTAATTTCTTTCAGGTCTTTGGTCAAGTATCACCTTGTAGGTCACTAGGACATGCCAATCCTGATCACCATATCTAAAGCACCCGTAACATCTATCCCCGCCCCGTCTGTACCTCACCCTTTCCGAGTCACAGGCATCTATCTTCACTTGTCATGTGCTCTACAGTGGTCTGTCTCTTATCTATCTCTCTGACTTCAATTGTTTGAGAAATTTACTTTCCGGTTTCCCATCCTAATCCTGAGATACAGAGGTAGTACTGGTGTATACTAAATACTCAGTGAAAAAGGTTTGAATACATACTTGGTATTTTATCTCTCTCTGTCTCTCTGTCTCTCTCTCTGTCTCTGTCTCTCTCTCTCTCTTTCTCCCCCTCTCCTGCTTTCTGAAATGCTACATTGTACCTAACTGCCCAAAACAAACATTCACATAATTTAACACAGCCCAATGAGGTTAAGTAATGCTTCATGTGCACACTTACGTTTTGAGTAAACTCTTTGAGCAGATAGACATGTGTGTAGTTTGACTCAAGTAGCACTCTAATTATACCCAAAATAGAGACTTTCCCTTTTACTCAAAAGCATTAAAGTATCCCAGGTACGTGATTAGTCCTCATGTCCACCTAATGTCTCCTTCCACTCTGCCCTGAGTCCAGTTGGACAGAGTGAGAGTATGAAGGAAATGGATTAGAAAAAAAGAAAAAGGAAAGAAAAGAATGTAAATTTCCTTTGAAATTCACACTAAGTACTTAGTGGAAATTTCCATGGGTCTGGGACTAAATTTGGAGGGACAGAAGACTCCTCTTGAGAAGTATCATATAGCTACACTGCCCACACTTACATTTGTGTTTTAAATGGCATTTGCCTCTCATGATGGCATATGCCCCCACAATATATCAGTGTATTATGAAATATACTATAAAGAAGTTTTAGATGCAAGTCAGCAAACATCAGTGGGAGAAATGATGTAAACATGACACAAAATACCTTGATTTGGTCTTACAAATTTCTGGAAATACATTATATATAAACATCATGATCACACCTAATTGGTATATGCCAATTTATACTTCATTAGCGTAAGTTTGATAGTGATATTAAACCAATAATCCTTACTTATTTTTCAGGTGCATTAATTATTAAATCATAACTCATGTCGATGCCAATTCGAATGAGAAAGTTTTCAGCATTATTATGTGACTATTAAGACTGTCATTTGAAATCATATCTGATGGAATTCATGTGTAATCTAAGTTTCATGTGGGTATCTAAATTTCTATAACAGCAAGCAAACATTGCAGTTATAAATGCCTTACCAATTTTATTTAGTGAAAAATAGTTCCTGAATTAATATAAAATTAAAATTGAAAAAATCTGTTTCATATAGTTAACCCCCACTGAACCCCAGTATTGGCATTTAATTGTAGTCTTATCACATCAGTCACTACAGTCAAATCATAATTTTCTTGTTTTTCTTGTTTTTTGATGTTTATTATTTTAACTCCTTTCAGTTTTATAATATTTGAGAACTATAAACAAAATATTTAGACCTTGTTTATGTTTTTATGAATTTTGTCACTTAACAAAATATTTTTAAAAATTGTCAAGATATTTTGCTTGTTAAAAGCAGTTTGTACATAACTTCAAGTTTTACAAAATTGATGAAATCATAATAGGGAAAAAATAATACCTCTTCATGTCATAAACATGGGAGGAGGAAGGTATTTTCCATTTTATAGATTTCTAAGACTTTTCTACTTGAAGATCTACAAAAGAAATGACAAATGTCATGCTGATTATGAGACTTTCTTCAAAGTAATTGTCCATAGAAGAAGACACAAAATTAAAAACCCTGGTTGAATCTGCAAATATAATTGAATCAGAAACACCAGGATTAACTTCTTAGTGTAAGAATCCAGAACTTTTAAAGATAAGCCTAGAAGCTTGACTTAATCAAATGTCACTTTGACAGCAGCAATGATAATCTCGTTGCCCGGGTGCATTACTGAGCTGCATCGTTGGGAGGAAAAGTGAGACAAGGATCGATGGAATTAAGTGTTCACAGAGGAAATTATCTCTTGTCTTTGCAGTTCCCAAGCATCTTCATTTGTATTAATACATCTATTTTGGAGAAGGTAGATAGTGGGAATTTAAGCACTGTCATTCAGGTCGATCAATAGCTGTCTCAGATACATGATGCTTTAGTGTAATAGGGCTAGATATATGAGCTGACTTATCTTAAAACCATTAGCAAGTGATTAGGAGCTATTGACAACAAATTCAAAACGCTGTTTATATAAAAAAGTAAAGCAATTGCTTTAAAACCATGTCTTGAAACTTAACCTATGGTATTACAAAGATTAATGTCACATTCTAGATATTTTCATTTATACAATGAATGTTTCTACTTAGAAAATTGAGGGAAACTATGTGTGTGGGGGGGGGGGGGGTTACAAGTGATTAGTGGAAAAACAAAACTAGCGAATATCCACAAAAAAGTGTCAAACCCAGTTATAGTTTTCTATACTCTTGTATATAGCTAAATTGAAAATCTACATTTAGAATATAGTAAGCAATTAGCTTAATGTGACCATTTGTGAAGTTCTAACTTTCTATTGATATATTTCTTTCAGCTAGTCAATAGAAATACCACATATTCTGCATACTAAGCTATTTTAAATATCTCTCAATTTGCCTCACCACATTAATTATTTCAGGCCAGGTGTTGTGGCACACACCTGTAATCCCAGCACTTGGGAACTGAGGTAGGAGGATTGCCATGAGTTCCAAGCCAGTCGGGACTACAGAGTGAGACCCTATCATATCATTGATTATTTGAAATGTTAATTACTTACTTTTATACTTCATTGAGTTTTAGAGAATTTGACCGATTCTTTTACATTTTAATTCCTCTCTTTGAAGATGGCAAGAGTTTACTACTATGAAATTCCTGGCCCCAAGCTATCTCTCACTAGCTCGCTTTCTTTACCTCACTAGATTGAGCAAGTTAATAATTATTTGCTTTCCATCTGTATTGGGTGTGGTAATTGTTTTTGGAGATACAGGAGTGAATAAAAAGTAAAAGATTTCTGCTTTTAACAATTTTGGATTTCATTATATTGAGACCAGAAAAGGAAGAAAGAAAAGAATACAGAAATGATCAAAAATGTTAGATGTTACATATGATTAAAAAAAAACCAAGAACTAGTGGCTCCTATAGGAGGGTAGGAGGAGCACTGTAGGCAGAAGGATCCAGCAGTGCTTCAGATGAACTAAGTAAGAAAAACACATCACGAGGAAATCTCCACTGAGGCCAGAGCACTTTCTGTAGTTGGCAGAGAGATATTTAAACATGGAGCAAAACCTGAGAGTATTTAGGGAATATTTTATGAAACTGGAGTTGGACAGGAACCTCCCATCCCCTCACACAATTTGGCTGAATTTTGTGCTGGGACCAGTGGGAATCTATTGAAATAATTGAGCTGGCAGAGAAACATAATTGACTTATTTAAAGGATCACTTGGGCTTCATGAAGAACAGACTAAGAGTGACAACAGGCAAGTTCAGAAGCAGAAATAGTAGGTACCAGGAAGTCCATCTCCGTGAGCCAGATCAATTATATAATGACAAATTCAAGGTGGTTAACGGTAGGCGTGGGGAGAGGTGGCTGGAGTCTGTGTGTGTGCCATTTTTAGAATTTCTTTATATCACAGAGTCAATACTGAACCTCTGAAATGCAAACATTAAAATTTATACTGTTTTTAAAGCCACCTGAAGCAGGGTGAAGAGGAAAAGAGAGGACAGACCGATCTTTAAGGTGAAAGTGCTTGGTGATTGTAGTGGCCACCTTTTAATAACCAGAGAGCTAAGACACATACTATCAGGAATCTGTTAAAACCCATCATGTCCCGTTCAGACCAATGGGGCCTGTGACAATGAGGCAATGCTTCACTTTGAATCGGAAACACTCACCTCTCCAGGAGACTCTTCTGGCTCCTCTTTTCAAGCTGACCTGTGTCAACCTCCTCATCTGAGGCTAGAGAGCCTTGTGTGATATGCACCGGTCTCCCTGGTTGAAACTAGAAGCCCTGTGTATAGAGCTGAGAAGAATGCTCTTCAGGTGGCGTTGTTAGATACAGAAACTTTAGGCATAATGCAGATATTCCCAAAAGATATTAGAAGGATGCAGGACATCGTTTGGACAGTCTCATCTTTCTCAGAGACCTCTATTCATGTCCTTATGTCCTCATAAAATATCTCAAGCTCTCAGAATGACACGTGGTTCCTCTCTTGGAACTCACTCCTTGTCCTCTTCCACAGTGTCCTTTGACCTAAATAAACTCTGAACATTATCTTTACCTCCTCAGTGCTGGGGATGAGGAGAAAGAAGCCAGAGGTGACACACACACACTCATACACACACACACAC